>JAYJLV010000046.1:9909561-9927055 GCA_036873485.1 Torymus texanus
AAGTTAAAAGTGTTTATTGGTAATAAACCCGAACCTCATTTATTTAGCGAGAACCTTTTCCCGTTAGATACTGGACAGTCACCGAATTATGGATGTTTAGATGTGGAAGTATGAATAAAGCTGCAATATTAGATTCTAACATTCAAAACAATAAAGTTCTCGATATTTTGAAAAAAATCTTGAAAAATACCGCCTTTTAAAACTTTAACCATTGAATTTTGGAAAGTCTTAAATATCATTTAAAAAAAATAAAACTATAGAAAATGATCTCGAGTTTAAAATTGAACGTCAATAGTGCTTCCAAATATATAGGCAGTCAAAGAGTGAATATTAGGGATTACACGGTCTATTTTCATTGCTCAACTTTAAACTTTCATAACTGTGGAAGAAATCAATATTTTTAAATTTTTAAAAAAGCAACTGACAATTCATTTTCTATAGTTTTCAATTGAATTCAATTGTTATCATTTTAAAAAAAGACTATTTTAGAACGGTTTTAAAATTAAAGCTGTAAATATCCAAAACTTCATTTTTTTAGCATTATGTCAGATGTGGCAGGAAGTAAGTAATTAATTCAATAACACACTGATATAGGAATATTATATATTTTAATTCTTAAAGTGTCAAACAGCTTAATTTTTCTTAAATCGAACGTTTAATTTACTCGCATGTTTTTCAAAATACAGCTATCTTATACCATACTGTTATTTCCTCCATCATTCGAGCAAATTACCGTTCCTTTATTACAATTTTATTACGTTAAACGAACAAATTACTTTTAACAACCTAAAAACAAACTTCCCGCATAAATCGCCAATCGATATAAAATGAACTCACAAGCTAAAATAACACATTAAATTAAGCTCTAATTAAATTAACGATCTCTTTTTGTTCTACAAAAAAAAAAACAAGGAAAGAAAGTCCTTACCAACAAATGCAAATTTCTTTTATGACACTATAAAAAAGCACACCAGACGCTAACCGGGTACTACAACCAACAAAAACAAAGGAAAAAAGAAGGACAATATGCAAATAAGCGCCGAAAATTAAGACACACTGCGCTTTTTGCAGGACGACGTACGCACAACTTTTCGCGTATACTCATACATAACCGCACGTATCACGGGGTCAAGGTGGAGCGCGTCCGTATACAGTGATGTAATAAGTGCGTGCGGCGGTCTGAAATAACCCCAGGGGCCAGTCTACACACTCCGCACGCTAATTAGTCGCCGTCGTTTTAACTTTAGAAGCCTGCACACTGGAGAGAGCAAGAGAGCTTCGTGGAAAGTTATTATTTTCATCCTTGCATATCGTCTTTGTGTTCTCAAGAGTATATATATATATATATATATATATATATCCGTACATACGTATGGATATGATTGGTAGCCACACGCGTTGCTTCGTTTGTCAAGATAATACATCTATTATTCCCTGAAGAACGTTGAGGTACGCAATTTTACGATTGTCGCGTGTTGCTGCTGTTTCTTTGATTTATAACATGTGAAATTTCACGTTAAAATCGTATATAGATACTGAGTGTTGTACACAGGTTGCGATGAAATTATACGCTGGACTGGTTAAATCGAATTGAAATTTCCTCGCGTCGTCTCGGAGACATGTTTATTGGGAGTTATGTATATTTACCGTCGTCGCGGTCCCAAATTGACATATAACAAGCATACAAAAACATCATCACCAGCATCGCCACCGTCATTGTCTCTGTCATTATGAGTATATATGTGTGTTGTCATTATACGAACCGTATAACTATCGTTACCCTAACTAGCGCTGCTCTCGTTATTACTGTCACTATATTCATTTCATGGAATTGCGGGCGTGTACGTTCTAATTTGCCATTAATTTTTTATAGCCGCGCTCATATTTCGTCGATTAATTGACTATATATAGAATTTCTTATATTACTTTTTTACTCTTTTCAAATATTTTATTCTTATAAGTTCGATACTCACGTAAATGTGTACATTATAACTGTATACATTCTAACTAAGTAAACAATTTCGGACATACAACAAGTTGTACGTCTCAACCTACCCCACGTCTACCAACCACCACAACATCAGACCTTCAATAAATTTTCAGTTCAACTTCAACTCCATCATCATCACCACGTCTACCAACAATTGCTCAAAAATACGTCCGATAAATCGCGCACGCAGCTTCCACTGCAGCAGCGTCACGTGCACACTCGGCCGTCTCTTTCTCTCTTCTCCTCCTTCTTCTTCTCTTCCTCTTCTACACGGCGCCGCACGCGGCAGCAGCGCCAGCATGACAAATCTCTCGGCTCCTCGTATTTATAAACACTCCGACGCTACATGAATCTAAATCCACCAAAGATTCCGCCCCGACGATCTGCTTTCACGCGCCGTCTCGTTTCTCATGTCGCACGCGTCCCTTTTTCTACTCTTTTTCTTTTTATTTTCTCTTTGCCCCGCGTATGCTTTCGCGCTTGAGCTCTTCGTACGTTATACTCCTTTTATTGTAGGTATACGTACGCGGGGAGTAGAGTCGCGCGAGCTTTACGAATCATTAGCGGTCTGAGGGTTCCAGAAGCTAGCGGTAATTAGCGATTTATTAGTGATTATATAGATATTTATATTGATTGTACGATACAAATTTTTCATTTCTTCGTCCCCAACACCAACGAATTTCAGCAAAAGCACATCAAGTATCGTCCTCCTCTTGGTTATTTTATATTTTTTAACCACCAGACGTCGTATTTCATCGGCTTTTTGATGCTCCCGCCAAACCCTGGTGTATATACGTATATATATAATCCCTTACGAGAAAGTGTAGCAACTTTGGCGCATCCAGGAATTTACATGCGCGTTCCACTCCCATAAAAATGTTCCCCAAAGGAACCAAAAGCAGCAACAGCACCGCGGTAATGAAAAGAAAAAACATCATCTCCTTGCGCGAAACACCCCGTAAAACGTCGTCTCTCATTGTACGCGACGCGGGCGCCATAAGTCAGCCGCTGGGCGATATACTTTTACGACTTTTCGTCGCGAGCGCGCGTGCGCACATGCGCACCGTTATCTATGTCTCATTCGGTCGCTCTGGCGAACAAGAGAAGTATAAGGAACAGGTTTCTTGAGACGCGGGTTTACAAGCGGCTTTCATGAGGCGATTTTGTTGGGGATGCGCGGTGTGTGTCATGAGGTGTATAATGGGGAAGCTGCGTGGTGTTATGGTGTATGGTTGTACAAATTGTAGATGTAGTGTGAATAATTTTAGAAAGGTGGTTGTGACGATGACCGGAGTGATATATTTTTGATAAAGTACGAAAAACAGTTATTTTTCAAAATCAATGTATGTGAGCTATTCAAAATTATTTCCTTCTTACATCTTGAAAAAGATTACAAAAATTTTGTTGAAAGGACACTCATCGGCCAAAGTTTTTTTTTGTTTTTTAAGCCTTACTGTATGTAAGAAAATAGGAATTCTCTCGATAATGGGATCTCTTTTTGCTAACAATAATAAGCTTTTAAGAAATGATTGAAAATAACTCTAGTTTAGTCCTGAATTATCCCATCACAAAAAATACTCAATATATGTGGTTTGGAAAAGAGAAGAGAAAACTAGAGAACGGAAGCTGTCCAGACCTTTTTTAGAATTAGAAAATGTTGATTACTTCAAAAGTTACGCGAGTTTAAGTTAAGCTTAAAATTCACAAAAAAATTTTTATTCACTTTGAGTAGTGGTATTTAATTTAACTACTACTGGTCTTCACATAATATTTTCGAACTATTTTATAATGTATAAATAAATAAATAAATTTTCAACCAACCTGTTATTTCTAAAAAGTAAATTGAACCGCTTTATATATGCCTCTCTCAGCATGAATTCCAAAATCAACAACTGCTCGGTGCGTAAGCGAGGATGACACTAAAGGAATGTGAAAAAAAGTAATAAAGAAGCGCGGAATGGATAAATAACTTCTGAAAGAAAGTAAAAGAAAGGCCAAGGAAAATAGAAGAGATAGAGAGAAAGAAGGAAGACGACGCGCGTATACGCGTCTGTCTTAGCTATATACTCGTATCTCGAAATCAGAAGAGAGACAGAGAGAGAGAGAGAGAGAGAGAGAGGGGAAAAAATCTCTGTCCACTCTTCTGGCTCTTATCGCCATCTACCGATCTCGAGTATGCCATTAAACGTCGCCGAGTGACGTATATAGAAGGACGAAAAACGGATTACGAGAGCGCTGGAAAATTTTTACGCGCTATCATTTATATGCTCGCGCGCGCGCGCACGATATGTTACTTCGGGTAGTGGACTGAGATCGGCGATTCGTAGAAAACCCGATTAAACTCTTTCGGTTTGGGGTTGTTATATTGGTGCTGAGAAGTAATAAAAATACCAGTAAAGATCTTTGTGGTTATTGATCACGACTTTTGTATGGTAATATAGTGCGTTTGATAGATACGTGAATTTCATTGGAAGTTGTAGGAATCTTTCTTGCAGAAAACTCGTCTTTAAAAATATAAATTATTGTTTTTTTATTCACATACATGATACAAATAGGTAAATTAATTAGATTGTTATTATAAAAGAAGTTATAACCTTTATACCCGCATAAAGTCTGTGTCAAAAAAATACATTTTTATTGAGAAATGTTCAATAAAAGCTAAATATATAAACAAAATTATAAGAAAAAATTTATGAAGCAAGATTAAATAATAAATCCTTTCGTTCTATACTTTACAAATTAATTGATGATTCTATAATACAAATTATTTCGATGGAATAATTCATCATATTTTTAGCAATTTGATTGAAAGATATATTGATAAAATTTAAAAAAAATTTTAATGACGGTATTTAAAATACAAATAGTTTAAGAAAAATAGTTTAACCTCTTCCTGTACTTATCCACATATGTGAAAAATATTAAAATTTTAATTGTGCATTAAATTCTTCAGGTGAAATATTACACATATCAGTCAGTTTTATGGAATAAAAGTATATAATTTATTTATTCCGTCTATAAAAGGGAGATTGAGATAGTATCGCATTGAAGATATTAGAGGGACAATTCAGAACGTTATTCAAGAATTTCAAGGAAGCAAATTCAGAGAGCAAGAACAAAAAAATTAACGCGCGCGGCACGCGCGCTAAGCAATTTCTAGTAATAATAAAAAAGAAACAATATTTTCAATTTTAGAAGAATAAATCGTACACGAAAAGGTGAATTTGATTTTCAATATTTAAATAAAATAACTCTAGTTTGTATAAGAAAACAACGAATTTCATTCCATATTCAAACACCATTCATTCAATGACTTATATTTTCGCTCTGCAACTGCATTTTCATTTCAAAAGTCAAGCATCATACTCCATCATTCACAGGTGTCCCTTTTTCTACTAAAATAGTATCAAAAAAGTCGACGAGCTACAACAAAACAAAAATTGTATCAATAGACCGCACTTTTAAAAACCCCCCATCTATTCTCTCGCGTTTCTAATTAAAACTCAACCTAAGTCAACAGCCATACGTTCCTTCCTCCAACCGCAAGCGCGCGAACCTCGACATTAAAAATCCATCAAGCAAAGGTGCCACCACAAACACCCACCCCATCATCCAACTCGCAGTTTCACTGCACTCACGCACCGATACTCCCACCTCTCCGCCCTTTCCATTCATTACTCTCCCTCTCTCTCTCTCTCTTCTCTCCTCTTACACCCTCGTCCGTTTTCTCTCTCTCTCTCTCTCTCTCTCTTCGCGAACTCGCGTTCTGCACTCTCTCGACGCTCTGAAGTGTATAGCGCGCGCCTGCGTCTCGGCGTCGAGAGAGCACGTCTCAGCTGTTTTTACGACGGCGGCGACGCGCGCGCGCGCGCTTTGAGTCGCGGGCGTCGCACCGGAATGCGCTAATGAGGACTTGGCTCTTCCGCCGCGCGTAGCTCGGTAGTATATAGTGCCGCTACTGCTGCTGTTGCTGGTAGTAGTAGTAGTAGTAGTACTCGGGTAATGTAGTGCCGCGACGACGAGGTGGTGCGAGAGCAGACGTATATATATATATATATATGTACGACTGTGCGCCCCCTTACACATATAGTATTCGCGAGAAATAAATAAAAGGAGGGAAGGGGGGAGGAATGATGTCGGAGCGACGAGTTTTCTTTTTCGGTGGAAAAGAGGCTATGGAGGTAATGTGGGAGAAGGAAACGAATTATATATAGTAGTGTTGTTTTATTTTACGGATACTTTTTTTTTTCTTTAAAAGGGGTTTATTAGGGAAATGAATGTGTAATATTAGAAGATTATATGGTTTTAGAATTGACATATATAGGTAGTTTTATACTTATCAAATACGTGATTTTATTGATGCCACTTGTACTTATAGATAATAGGATATGCTATAGTTATAGAAGAAATGTTACCTGTTGCATAAAAAGGTGAATTGTAATCATTAGAGCATATTTTATAACTGGAATATATTGAAGCGATCAAGGAAAAGAATATTTCTTTGTGTACAGTGTATATTGATTACTATAATTAAGTATCTCTATGTACTTTATTTTCATGCTGTCTCCTGATGCTTATATTACACGACACAATGGAAAATACTTCCGAGGGAAGTATTTTTTCACAATATATTATGTTAACAAGAGATTAGCTTTATTTATTTTCCTTTTACTATATATAAAGAATAAAATATCTTTGAAAATTTGCAATGGTATTATTAACTAGCAGTAATGGCTCGCAATGTCATTAAATACGAAATCGTAGCATATAAAATCTGAAATATAAAAGTTATTTTATGTAGGTATATATTTATATACTATAACTAAATTGAAAACTCACCATGGCTAAATATTTTCTATCAAGAGATTCCATCAGTCCACTTACACTGATCACAGGCAACTTTTGGCACCGGTGAATAATCATTGCTTTTGCTTTGACCATTTCTATATTTTCGTTTTCCCAGCTGGTTAAGTAAACTGCTAATTCCAAATCTCTTCCCTAAAATTATTAATTTATTTATTATGTGACCAGACAATTTTCAAAAATATTGTTGCTGTTTGTACCGCAGCTGACATGTTGTCTGCACATTCTGCGTTCAAATAAATTCTTGCGTATACTAATAACAAAATAAACACTTGATGTATCCATTGCGATGCTGATGTATTTTGGTATAGGCATGTATTATGCTTTTTTAAATTAATACTTTTCAGATATTTATAAAGTTTTTAAGCTATACTTACATTTAACATTTGTAAACCAGATCCAAATGTATAAAGCATAAAAGAAACCACTGTTTTTAAGACTATAAAACGAACAATTTTATTCGTTACTTTGATTAAACTGTTAAAATATAAAGCTCAAAATGATTCATATTTCAAAAATTCTTGTCAGATTCAAATACAAAATTTTACTCAAAAATGACTTACTTCAAAACATGTTCATGTTCGTGAATACATTTTATTAAATCATGAAAAGATTTAGCATTTTCGAAGTTATACTCCAATATTTTCAATTTCTCGGTACATGTAAAAACCAAGATAACAACTATACCATCAAGATTCGATAAACAGCCTGTTTGGAAAAGTACAAGGACTTGATTAAAGATAAGTAAACTTTTCAATGTATATGATTCTATTTTAAATGGATACACTCCGGTCAAAATTAATTTTTTATCTGAAGTCACTGGTTTCCTTATAAATATAAATATAACTATTAACACATTCGAAAGAATCACAATATAAATTATTGCATACGTTGTAGAATAGTTTAGAATACTTTCTGGTTTCTTAACTAGCAACTGTTTTTCTGCAATATTTAACAACCGCTAAAATTACAAATCAATCTATTAAAACAGTTGTAAATTTAATCAAATTTGTAATTGTATTTACTGTACCTTTAAATTTTGACTTTGGTATTTACTATAAATTAAAACTACAATTGACTCACATATAACCGTCAACTCTATCCATGAGTACGATGCAACCACAATATTAGCTTTATTCTTTTGAAAAGCTTGTACGGTCGGAAATAAAATAGCTAGATGGTTCGACATATAAAACCACCACAAATAATCGATATTAAGAAACCAGAAACTACTTGTGTTATCCTTAGGCCAGGATCTTACAATTTTTCCAATAAAACGTATAATTCGGTACCATACTACAGGTGTTACACGTATCTGCATAGTTGCTGTTTAGTATTAGTACTAAATAAACAATCAAAAAAGTTCTTCCACTTCTTAAGAAAATATTAAAATGCAATAACATACTGCACTAAGAGAAAATTTCTGTTGTTAGACATGTTAGCTACTGAACGTAAACATGACCTAAATTTGCAGCTCACCAAGTGTCTATTAAAGTAATATTGACAAATATAAGAACATGAATTGTTCTCAATGCCAGAGTTGTATGTTACAGAAATCAAGATTAAATTGGTAATAATGCGATTAACTTTACCATATAAAAATGCAGTTAGCTACTAAAATATTTTTTAAAAAGAATCTAGAAATTAATATTCGTTGACCAATTGTATTTTTCATATGTTTATCTGTTATAAAGACATGACTAAATAAATAAATTTATTTACTCCCAAGGATAGTTCGCAACGTCATAAAGTAGGAAATTGTTGCATAAAATATCTACAAACAAAATAAAAGATATATTGTAATGATACAGATTTCATTGTTAACAGATAACCAGTTTCTGCCCAAAATACTTTAAATTTTATTTGTTTCTTTACAACGGATAATTTAGTAGTAAAACTCAACTAAATCCATCACAACTCGTATATCCTAGATTTTAGATACTAAATATTTTTTTAAAGATTATCGTTTTTCCAGGAGAAAACTAGATTCCAAAATTTCATAAAAAAATACATAGGATATGAGTTACAATGAATTTTATTGAGTTTTCCGGTTAAAAGTATATATTAGAAAAAAGAATAAAATTTCGTAAAAAATTTTTTGTAAAACTTACCACACCCAAGTATTTTCTATCGAGACTTGACATTATACCACTAACAGATATAACAGGCAGTTTCTGACATCTTTGTATAATAATTTGTTTAGCAGTAATAAACATAGAACTTTCATTATACCAAGCAGTAAAATATACAGCCAATTCAATATCTTTGCCCTTAAAATTGTAAGGTATTAAGATAATGAACAAATACTTTACGACAACATCATTGATTATACTTACAGCAGATGACATATTATCTGCACTTTCAGCACATAAGTAAATTCTTACATACACTAAAATCATTATAGAGATTTGATGGAACCATTGGTTTGTTGGTGTACCCTAATAAGACATATTTAAAATATTTCATAATTCTTATTTTTATTTGTTTGGTACTTACATTCAGAATGTATAAACCAGATGCAAATGCATATGCCATAAAAGAAATAATGGTTTTGAGAACTATGAAACGTACTACTTCATTTATGTGTTGGATATATCTATAAATCGAATTTCATTATTGATAAATGAATGATAATATAGTTACATTTTTCAAAACTACACTTACCTTAAAACTTTATAATGTTGTCGAATGCAACTTGCTAAATCCGATAACTTACTTGCGTTGCTATATTTGCGTTCTAAGACTTTTAACATGTCCGTGCAAGAATAAATTAAAAACACAGCAATGCCATCGGCATTTGACAAAATGCTTGTATGGAAAAGTGCAACCATCTGATTAAAATACAGTATTATTTCAAACGTTGATGAGTTAATTGCAAACGGATAAATAGCAGACATGATTAATTCGTGATTTCCAGTTTCTGGTCGATCCAAAAATATATACATAAATATTACTACTGAGTTTGTAAACAACATTATTAAATAAATGGTTGCATAAAAATGAGCCAACTCTTTTACAATTTTCTCTTTAGGCGCCATAAGCTGTATTTCAGCAATATCAAATAAAACCTAAAGAATTACAAATACGTGAATAAATTGTATCGAAACAATATATTATTTGTTAACTTTATAATTTGTTGATTAAATCAATACATTACCTGAAAAGATAATCGATTAACTTTACAGTAAATTAAAATAGACATTACTTCCATGAAAACAAATGTATCTATACAAGAATACGAAATTGCAATGAGATTTTTCCGATTTTTATACAGACCATATATAGTAGGAAGAAACATAAGAATATAGTTGAACAAATAAAATAACCATAAAGCATCGTACAAAATTGATAACATTTTAGAACATTTTTTTAATGGCCAAACTCCCAAATTTATTCCTACAAAACGTAGAACACGATAACTTTTTTCTGGTGGTATGTAAAATTTCATTTTGTTAAATACATTAAAAATTATTGAGTAAGAAATTTGGTATAAAGGGCAGTATATATAAACAGTGAATTTCCATGTCATAGAAAAGACCATTACTTCTACTCTAACATTTTATCGAGTAGGTCTGTGTAATTCCATCTAATTAACGTATCATTAATGCAGTTATCTGTTCATAATTACTATATGACTGATCAAACAAGTAATAATATTTTAAGCATTATTGGTATCTATAACTGTCACATAAATTAGAATTCGAGCATACTTATGTAAAACATCAAACGTGAATTATTTTACAATTGGAAACGTACCACGTATTTTAAGGAGTCAGCCTAGGTTGAGGGGATAAGCCATGATGGTTGAAGCTGAAAAAAACAGTAAATAATTTTATCAATGGTAAATTCTAAATATCTTTTGGGTTAAAGTTTCTGGTACTCATGAGTAGTGTTACCTAGGATTTTCCCTTATAATAAATTGATATTCCACATTTAACCTTTTTGTAAATCATGCTTATCGAACACGTAAACAACTATGGGATGGATGTCATTACCGCAAGATATTTTTGAAACTAGTCAAGGAAATGACTTAAAATTTTCGGAGTAATTTTCATAATAGCTACACGAATTGTTCGACTTTTCTTTAAAAGTTGTTTTTAATATTTATTTTTTATGAAAATTCTTATTTTTTAATAGATTTTATCAAAATTTGTATCCTTTACCCGTGTAAAAAAATTTAGTTTTGCTAAAGTTCAGCAGAAGTTTTGCACCTCAAAAGTTATTACATGTTTTGGCCAAGTTTGGGAAATAATGAATTTTCCAAACTTATAAAAAGCAAACTTATACTGAACATAATATGTGGCTGAAGTTTGGGAAAACTTTCTCCTACAAGATAAAAAAATTTCACAAACGTCAATCTTTTTTTTATAAAGTTAGTAAGAACTTTATTTAAACTTTATCTTAACTTTCGCAATAACACAATTGCAAACAACAATTATGCGGCAAGGTTTGACAGAACTTTATCAAAACTTTAAGAGATCTTTAGTAATAATTTTATTAATCTTATATTTTTAGATAACAATATGAGATTTTACGGTTTTAAATAAAAAAGGTGCATAACTTAAATGCATTACTAAGCGAATATTTTATTTAACATATTTAATACTTAATAACTATCTTATAATGAATAATTTAGAATTTACACAATTTTATGAATATTTGGTGGTTGGACTACATAAAAACAAATATTAATAATATCTTTAACATTAGCTGTTAATATTGTTGTTTCAGAAATACTTGCCAAATTTAATAATATTATAGCATGAACCAAAAGTATATGATGATCAAAATATTGAATATTCATAACATTTTTTAAAAGTAGCAAGCTGTAGATCAATAAAAAAACTTGTAGTTCTATAGATTTCCAGTGCGAATATTCACTTACTTTTCTCGGTATTCTTGGTACAAATGCAGAAAGTTTAATCATTATAATCCTTTTGTCAATTACGTTTATAAAAGAGAATAATGAAGACGAGTGTGTGCGATTTTCAGAGTCGAACCAAAAAGCCTTTAATTTTTTAGTTACGCCCTGAAAAACGCATGCATTTGATCCTGAAATGCATTTGATCAATCGCTGTAGATCGCAGATAATCACAAACTATTAAGCGTAATACTGTAGGGCCCTTAATACCAAGTACTGATCTATTCGAATCGTGAGCTTCTTTAGCTAGCTCTATTGATTCCTCACTCGAACGTAAGTTCACGTCATCAACGAACGGATACATTTGGACATTTTCTACTCTTTTAGTTTTTATTTTACAATTTAGGCAACCGTACGTCCTATTAAATTGTTGTATATTAAGAAACAACGCCTTGGCGCATAAGTCGCAGGTGCGCCACTGACAATTAACGCTTTCAATTTAAATCTGTTTAGATTTTGATTTACAAATTCCACGCCATTATATAATTTTTGTAAAAGATCATTTACAAAGCAACGCAAGAAGAGATTCGCTAATGGTTTTCTTTTTCCGAACCACAGGCCAGCCAAAATAACATTTTCTTTTAAGGTTCGTAATTTGTAAAGAAGCTTATTTATCATAAAATAAAAAGGCCAAATACTTAATTTTGATGACTTATATAGCGGAATACCATCAGTGTTCCAAGTAAACGTCATAATATGTTCATGTTGGAGAAACTCTTCAGGCAATGATTTGTATATCGACCCATCATTTACCGCGAACCATGGCCGTCCAAAACAAATTCCCCAACTGAATAAAATTGGCATTTCCAAGAAATAACTAA
This sequence comes from Torymus texanus, assembly GCA_036873485.1. NCBI lineage: Eukaryota > Metazoa > Arthropoda > Insecta > Hymenoptera > Torymidae > Torymus > Torymus texanus. Next base: position 9,922,157 of record JAYJLV010000046.1, read on the forward strand.
CGTTTTACTGAATTTGATGCAATTAACACCAAAATCCAATACAGAAGAGAAATTATAAATTAAACGGACAAACTTTGTAGAGAAAACTTATTTAAAAATTACCGAAAAAATGAAAAACATGATAGACAAAGAAAAACGAACGGCGCGAGAGAATAATTTAGAAAAAGGAAAAGTTAATAATTTAGTTATTCATAGAGAGAAAAGTGATATATTAAATAAAGATACGGAGCTTAAAAACATTGAAACAGAAATGAGAAAGAACGAACAAAAATTGAAAAATTAAATTGAAATGGAAGTAGAAGTCCAACAGGATGAGGAAACCAATGTAGAAAATGAGAAACATGAAAGTTAGAGAGAGAGAAAATCGAAAAAGAACTTTTAGATCAAGAGAAAGATAGAATAAAAAAAAAAATATCTAGATCAAGAGAAAGAGCGAATAAGAAAAGAATTTCTAGATCAAGAGAAAGAGAAAATGAAAAAAGAACTGGGAGAGTATAAAGCAAAACTAAGAGTGCCAGAAGAAAAATTACAGGACATGAAAGAAATTTAACAAGATAAAAGAAAAATTGAAAGAAAAGTGTATAAAAGGAAAAATGAAGTGTAACGACTTGACGTTAAGAAGAAAAAATAAGAAATGTGTTATTTATTTATTTTGTTCAATATCACGACAGTGATTTTAATAAATTTAGTTATATATATTTAATAGAGTATAATTTAAATTAAGTTAGTTATATATTTACTTTTATAACCAAAAATTCATATTTAAATTTTTTAAAGTTAGAATAAAGTTTGATTAAAACTCTTATAAATTTTATTACAAAAATTCATGTTTGTAAACTTTTTTCATTAGATAAGAGACAAGTTTTATAAAAGTTTTACACAGTTTTTACGAAAGTTTTGGTAAAGTTCCGCCAAATATTGGCGTAGAAGTTTTTTTTTGCAATTGCATTATTATGAAAATTAGATAAAGTTTAAATAAAGTTCTCACGAACTTTAATAAAAAAATTTCATGTTTGTAAAATTTTTTTATCTTGTAGGAGAAAGTTTTCCCAAACTTCAGCCACAGATGTTCAGTATGAGTTTGATTTCTATGACAAGTTTGGAAAATTCTTATTTCCCAAACTTGGACAAAACATGTGATAAATTTTGGGGTGCAAACTTCTGCTGAACTTCTGAAAACTAAATTTTTTTTATACATATTGCTTCTTGCATGCAGATTAGTGTCACTCTTTTATAAAGTGTTGACATAATCATTAAAACTATGCGCTATAAATTATGGTAGATCCCAAATCTGTGTTTTCAAAGGTAGAATAGTACGTTAATTTACCTACTACAGATATTTCCTCATAAAACGAGATCACTAAACTTATTTACCTCATATGCGTATATATATATGCGAGTTCAAGAAACAGAATATCGATATCTATTATTTTGTTTCTATTTTCTGTCTGGTTTGCAGCTGTATTTTAGATTTTATTTGTTCATATATTTCTTTTTCTCTCTGTTGTTAGATAATTTTTCTACGGTTCCTCTAAATTTTTTAAACTTTTACTTCTTTCAAATATTCTATTTTTCTTGAAATCAATTTTTAAATAATTATTTTTATACAATCAAAAATAGACTCACTCTGAGTACATTATATTTTTGGATTCCAATCAGAAAATTCATTTTTATTGTTATCAAAATATTATAAAACGCCAACCATTAAGAATATATTAATTTAAAATTTCACCTGTATTTCAGAATATAAATTCACCACATAACAATCAGGGCTCGTCTCCTCATTAGCTTTCCGAATATAACGAGATGTGCGAGGGCGTCGAGTAATAACCCGTCGATCACCTCTCTTCCACATCGACCACGGGAAAAAATAAAAAGTCTCGCCTCCGCGCCCACTAACGGATGCATCCTACAATAACTCGCGTGGGCGAAAAATTTCCGCGTACCCGCATCGCTAGCATGTGTGTGTTTGTATATACATACCACACATGCGCACACGCCTATATAAGGTCATATTACCATATATCGACAGGAGAGGCGTACATACTTACCATTGTATGGTGCTGGAAACGAGGCGACTTCCGAACGTGCACGACGTGCGCGCGAAAAAGGCCAGGCTTTGAGAAAAAGTGCAGCGCAGTTATGGACATAAAGAAAAAGTGTGCGGGAGTCGCACGTCATAAACATTTTTCCACTACGAGCGCGTTTGTGCGTATGAACCTATACATGGCGCGAGATAATTCATAGCATCTTTAATTGTTTAATTGTATGATTACAACTCTATCGAGGCGTTTGGTCTCTGAATGATGGAATTTACGCATTGCTAACGGCGGAAAATGGACGTTTGGAGCTTTTAACGTTTTTCTAGGACAGCTGGTTTTAGATTGTAACGTGAATCGATACCACGATGCCAAATCTGGACATAATTATGGATTATACTAAAGTAAGACTAAAAAAGTTTTTCTTTCTTTCTCTCTAGTTTTAATTAGTTTGCTATTAAAACTCAAAATTGTATCCTATTCCATCGTTAGTTCAATAATATCCCGCTAGGTGGCTACTCTGTAAAACTAATTACCTGCAAGCGCCGAAATTTCGCAGTAAAACTACGATTCTATGCCAATTGACGCCAAACATTAAATTTTAATAAGAAATTCCACCAACAAAGAGTCCGTAGCGTAGCTCTCCTTCCATCAATGAAAATTATAGAAAATAACAGGCACGTACCGCATCTCCGTTCTCGAAAAAAAACCCTTTATACCTTCGTGCCTCTTCTTTCTTCTTTCTCTGTCTCCCTACGAATCCAACTTCGCGCTCTACAAAAGTGCAAAAAAGAAACTGCCAAGGTGTGTGTGTATATGCGCGAAAGCCAGCGGGTGAGCGCGCGCACGACAGCCGCGACGCTTTCGTGTCACCAAAAACGCGCACAGCAGCAGCAACAGCAACAGCGCTAACGAGCAAAGCTTTCCCTGAATCCCAGCAAATGGCTGCGCACGCGACGCTCTCTTTCTCTCTTACTCGGGCTACTGATTTGTCGGCGTGCGCTCGTTTTATCTGTATCTCGTCGTCGTCGTTCCGCGATGTTTTTTTTTTAAAGGTTTCGTCTTCCCGTCTGCCGCGCTCGCGCGTCGTGACGTTCGCGATGGTTATTATTTCTTCTCGCTTCGGTTCTTAATGATTTGTGTAGAGTGCGGCTTGGCCAGTGTAGGTAGGTAGCGTGATGTTTATCTGAGGATCGCGAGCGCCGAGGGTGGCGTCGTCGCGTTCCGTGGAAGTGACGCTGCGGAGTGTGTGTATGCACTCTACGTGTGTCATTTTGAACTAAATGAGACAATTTTTTGATTTGAGAGAATTCGTGGAGCAGAAAAATAATTTGTGGTATAGATTAGTCGTTTAGAAGTAGCAGCTACTTTTCCCATACATTCTGTGGTACTAATTTGTAGTAGTATTTTATACTTTTTTGTACATCCACAGCACTATTAACATTTTCTATAGTCGTATATAAAGAAAAATTAATAAACAAACAATCTATATTTTTTTCTGGGAATCGAATACATTGTAATATTACAGCATTATTTACGATCGAACGTTTTACAGAATTTAAAAAAGGCTTGTATAAAACAGCGTTTTATTACACATATTTATTATTATTGTATAATCCCGAAGAAATATGATAATGCGAAAGCATAACTCCCTCCTCCCCACCCGTGTGATTTTCGATTAACAAACAAGCAAAATACATAAAAAATCGCTTTAATCTGATGAAACGTGTGTTTGAAAAGAAAAAAAAAAATAAAGAGCGCAATGAATTCCGTCAGCGATAAGAAGTGATTGAGCACAACGAGTAAGTATAACTGAAGATGGTAATGCATATAATAATCATATTTAAATGATACAATCTCATATATTTATTCTTATACCAACATTGCAACAACAACCAACAACAACTAACTCACGCAAATTCGCCAGTTTCGTTCCATAAACCTTGACTCACCCCAGCCCCTCATTTACATCTACCACGGCATATTTACCCTCCCTTCATATACACTCAGCTTATATGCACAATCAATCATAAAGTTCGAAAAAGATAACACCTTGAAATCAAGTAAAAAGCGCGCATCGTATGTATGTATATGTATAGTAGTAGTTATATACACGAGAAAGCGAAATGAGATCGGTATATAAGTAAACGCCTCTACCGTGTGCGCGCAGGACACGCGCATAGTAATTTCCTCGCGCTCTGAAGAGATCGCAATCGCGCGGCGCGATCCTCGATGAACTCGCGCGCGCGCGCGAAGCTTATATGACGCTGGCATCCGGCGCCACGCCTCCTCTCGCGTATATATATATACTCGTTCACCTGCTTCGATATGCGCGGGGTGCTGAATTTTCGTTGGTAAGGTGTGCGCTTGCCACTTGATGCCCGATTTTGCATATGTAAGAGGAAGTATACGTACAATGTATATGTAAGAAGTACATGAGGTGGGATTCTTTTTATTGAAGAGCATGTGGTGGGTATATATATATGTGGATTCAGTAAGATTAAAAAATTATGATATTTGTATAAAATTATTTTACATATTGTGTATATGGGACATATTCGGCAAAACAGATGGAATTCACAGATTTCCTGATAAATTAAGTAATGATTCGATGAATTCATAATTCTTTCCAATAATTTATTAGGTTCAGATTTGGAAGTATAAATAATTCTATTGATATACTAAATTTATTATAAGTATATCAATTATAAAATAAAGTATTGAGTTTAAATCTGTATGAGAACCGATAAAATACTTGGAAAATTTTTTAATAGCGGATATATTTTTTATGTTGCCGCATATTATCCTTGGTAACGAAAGGGTTAAATAAACTAATGAAACGTCGCAGCCGCCAAAGGTG
>JAYJLV010000046.1:9932930-9950282 GCA_036873485.1 Torymus texanus
TCGTTGTCGTCGTCGGGTCATCTCCTCCCGCTGCTTTCGGGCTCGTTTTCCCTCTCCTTCTCTCTCTCTCTCTCTCTCTCTCTCTTCTCTTCCTCTCAGTCCCACACGATCATCGAGAAAGAGATGCTCGGCAGATACGCTCAAGTGCGTTGGACCTGTTCTCGCGTTAACAACCGAAACTCATAAAGACGTTTAAGTGCAGGCCTAAAGGAGGAAAAAGACCTGTGCATCTCTCTCTCTCTCTCTCTCTAGATTTCGAAGTTAAGATGCCGCGCCGTGCGCGCGGGGCGATAAATAGGCTCGTTCGGCGCGAGGAATCCAAAGACTTGCCGCGGTGATTCCGTAATGCGAGAGAGAGAAAGAGAGAGAGAGAGACAGAGAGTTCGACGAGAGGCTTTTGATTTTATCGGCACGCCGCCGCCGCTGAATTTGATGCGAATTTTTTTTCTTTTTCTTACATCTCGAGAGCTGTATGAACGGGAATATGAGTTCGATTGTTTATTCGCAGCGCGGTGACGTGGCCAGCTCGTAGAGTGTGTATGTGTGTTCGAGTGAAAATGGAGAATGAGAATGCTGGGAACGATGCGAAAGAGAAAGAGAGAGAGAGAGAGAGAAGAGTATGCGTAAGAGTCGGCGAACGTTGTCGATGAAGATGTTTGTAATAAGGTACGCGATATATAATATTTGCTCGATACCTGCGCAAATTTAAATTTTGATTGTTCGCGGTATATTTTTGTTATTTGCTGTCGACTTTGGCGTATAAAAGTTTTTACAAGAATTTACATTTAAGACACTTTATTCGGGAATAAAATATACGTGTATGTAATTTATTATTATTATTAGCGTCTTGTCCTATACTACTTATGTGGTTTTTGAAAAGTCATTAATTCTTGTAAGGTAGGCACTATACTTAACAACCTTAAGGTTTGTATGATTTGTTTTCTTTATTGTTAGAATATAGAAATCTAGTGGAATCTCTGTATTTATAATATAAATGTCGTATTTTAAGAGAATAAATATTTTAGCAGATAAATAAGGTCCTTTTGAATTCTTTCTTTGTTTAAGACGTTCCGCTATTTATTTTCATATAGTATCATGTATAGCATCGTGCACATTGATGCGTAAATTTTGATTATTTTTATAATATATAACATTATTTATTATCAAAGCGTTTTTTTATAGATAATAAGTACATAATTATCGTCTCTTGATACCCTTACACCCCAAAAACAAATTCCTCTTACATTCAACATTTCGTACTATACAATTTCTTTCATCTAATACCCACATCCTAACTCATCTACTATAATACTTACCCTCAAATCGCTCAAAAATCACTTCAACTAAACCTTGCCTATAAGTACAGAAACTTAACATCATGGACCGCCACCAACGAATCCATACACCAACTTCGTCACCCAAGCTCTGTATCCCCGCAACAGGCTTCTCGACCCTATGGAATAAGGGCAGGGGGGGGGATATTTATTCGCCAACATCGGCACACACCAGGACAGCGCTCTCGTAACCGCGTGGCTCGCGCGCTTGCGCGCATATACGAGATGCTATCTGACGCGCGCGGAATTTCAAAATCTGGAAGCGAAATTTAGAAAACTTCTTTTTTTTCGGTTAAACGCAATTAAGGATCGAGCCCCCGTGCGTTTAACAGAATTTATCGCAGCCGTTAAGCGTTATTGCAGACGGTTTTGCTTGCTTGTGTGTGTATAGTCCTCACGTTTAGGTCGCGCACACCTATGTTTTTTTTTCTTCAGGTGGGACGGGAGACTCGAGGACGTATCGTCATGATGTATCTGGATTTGATTAATTTTTTTTTTGTCGTATAGTCGTCGCCGTCGTCTCGTGGATTTATTTGTCGTATAAGGTAGATGATGAGAGTGTCATCCGTTATAGTTGTTTGTAAGGATGAATATTATTATGAATGGTGAAGTATAATAGCTATGGTCTTTAAATTTTATAGAGTTTTGTTTTATGTCATTGATTTTACGTTGAAGAAATTTGTTTTTTCATATTATGTGAAAGTTAGACATGTGAATAAGGACGTTAGGCTAGAGTACAGTTTGACGGCTTAGAATAATCGAATATAATTATGCATTTATTTGATTTAATATCGTCATATTTAATAGAGTCAAAGAAGTGTTTCTACAGTTCTATTCACAATTTCAAAAGAGGCGACGAATATATATATAAGTTGTGCACGATGAGAAAAACGTGTTTTTTTGAAGAATTTCTAGACATTTATGTCTTTATCGGACCCGAAACCGTAAAGCAGTAAAATTCCCATCATAAACTACACCAAGTTCTATATAAAAACCTCGCTTCTATACGATTTTATTAAACACTTCTCAGGCGTAGACACAATTTTTTTTTTTTAATAAACCGTCACTCCCTCCCGGCAATTTTATCAATGAATGTCGCGTTCGAAATCGAGTTCCTTGTCTCCTTCAGCCATCGAAAAAAAAAAGAAAAGTGATTTCCCACTCCTCGAAAGGCTCGCGCGCCGCTCTTTTTATTTACGACCGGACGGTTCTCTCTCTCTCTCTCTCTCTCTCTCTTTCTCTCTCTTCCTCTCTTTCTCTCTGCGCGTTTCGGCAGCCAATAAAAGGCGACGAGCGCCACCAGTTCCATTCACGCATTAATACCAGTATATATATATGCTTCTGTAATCAGATCGAAAGCAAACATTTTCCACGTCCGGCTACACCGGCGACATCAAAGTGTCGCATTCAGTGGCTCTCGATATATAGAAGTGATGTATAATGCGTATGTGTAGTTTGGTGTCCCTTGTATATAGAAGGGAGCGTTGACAGCTTCACTATCTCTTGTGAGGTGTACAAGCGCGGCATTGGATGCGTCCGAAAGTCACTGGTTGTCTAGTCGCCGAGGAAAATAGGAAGGTGTGCAGCCTCTGAAGGAGGGTTGATTTGTGGTGGGATTAGAACGTTAATGAAGAGTTTTTTTAGATTACTGGAGTTTAATGTTACAGTAGAGTCAATTATGATCCAAATTTTGTAATAAATGAAATTGTGTTTTATATAATAGGTTGGGCAACTAGTGCTCAAAGTAGAAGTCAAAATCACTTCAATACAGACCTACATAAAAATTTGAAATGCTTTGCGCATCAGTGCGGAAAAATAGTGTTTTGCGTATGCTATATAGGCACTATGATATGACCTTTTCACTTAACTTTATTTAATCTATCAAACTGCATATTTCATATTTAAATTCGTTCATAATTATCATAAGTGATTATTTAACAATTTCATCTACCATTTAAATTGATATAAGATTTTAGTCCTTTTTATTTTTGCGAAAAAATAAATAAATAAAATTATGTAATAATACATTGATATCGCTCTGCTTGTAACAATCTTAAACAATATTTTTTTTATTGTGTAAAAATAATATTTATAATCTACAGTAAATTATTTTAAAGTTATTCTAAAACTTCAAGTGCCATCTCATTTACTTTAATGATAACTTTCTACTATACAGAAAATTGATCGGTAAAACAGAAAATATTGTTACCATTGTTGAATATAAAATATCACTTTAAAAAAATATAATATATAATTTATATTTTTACCGCAAAATCGGTTAAAATAAAAATAAATTGATCTTATTTCAATATTGCTAACGTCGCATAATTAGAATTATTTGCTCGAGTAACTGTCGGTATAATAAATTCCTACATGTACCAACGATCGATAACTTCTATCAGCAGCAACTGCTGCTAATATACCAACGGTAGTGCAATCAAGTATTAATAGTACTTATCTTAAGAACATTTTTTATCGATTGTTGTTATTGTTGCATTAATATATTACAGGTGTTATTGAAAATTGAAAGTAACTGCTTATTGAAAAAGAATTTGTATTTAAATTAAAATACGACAGTATAAAATAATATATATAAAATAGTTTATTGTGCAACTAGTAAATAATCCTTACTACTGTTATGTTCACGAAGAACTTTATTCCCGACTCAACTGTAGTAAGTTTGTCGTCTTTAAAAAATGGACCTCCATAAAACCACTGGTTACTTCATTCTTCTTCGTTATGAGGGAAATAAAGTGTAAAAGAAAATGAAATGCTACTTTTGTCCCGGTTTTCAAGTTAATAAAGTGGTCATTATAGCGGAGTTGGAAATACAAATATTAAGTGTACTAAGAAAAATAAACAAAGCCATCAAATTAATTTAATTCGACACATGCCGATACTGTATTTGCTCACAATCATAATTTTTATACAGCTTTTTCATCCTTTCATGACTTTACAAGAATTCACTTTTCTCGTTGGTTCTTTTGTACCTTGGAGCAGAACATACACAAGTACTCTACAAAATAGTTCAGTCGCGCGAGGATCACGTCGCTCAAGGATATAGAATTTTTAGCAACTACGTGTTCACAACGATTCTGCGCAATTATCGACAAATTTTCCAGGAATGGAGTTCGTAACTCGAATGCATATTTTAAATTCAATAACTTAATAATAGATAGTAAAATCAAAGAAATATTATATTATATATATTATAAGAAAGTTATAAATATATAATGGAAATTTCATTACTTACAGTGCATTAATTCATAAAAACTTTAATTTAGATTCTTTTAAATCTTTAATGCCTAAAGATAATATTACTCAAAGTGCAATGTTACAAAATATTTATGAAAAAGAGATCAATTATCAAGACATTATTATAGCCTTGTTTTTTACTCGCACATTTTTTACATTGTAATATTGCGAGATTCACTGTGGCGCTTAGGGCAAAGGTACAGGAAAGCATTCTCATCGGAAGAAAATACATTATATATGGCACAATCGCGTATTGATAATATAGGAAGAAACAAAATCATCTTAATATTCTCGCACAACTTGATGATCCTTATAATTTAGCTAGAAAATATAAAGTGCTTTTTGACATCGACATATGTAGAAAAACTCTTTTGTCCACTTCCTTGTTATCCTCTTTAAGCAATTTGCTTAGCAAACTGGCACTCAGACTAGGAAAATTATTTCTCTTTATAATGTCAATAACGCTTTCCCGATTGTTTCCACAAAATTTTTTCAATTGTGAACGATTAATCAGCTCTTTGCATTTTTTCACGTAGCAAAGACGATTCATATACACTTTACTTATAAAGTGCAAGCCAATGTTTATTTTCAAAAGCAGCATTTTTCTTGCAACATCAAGAAGCTGCTTATACTGACAAAAATGTTTTGCTACTGACTGAGATATGTAAACGTGTAAAATTATTTGCTTCATATTATTTGAAGATCTATGATTTATAAATTTATACAAAAAATACTTAGTCAATGATTCAACTTGTTAATATTTCTAAAAATGTTATTTCATTTTTAAAGCTAAAAAATATGATGAAATTCAAAATACATAGCTTAGTCAGAGTAAAGACTTATGAGAATCATCTCAATAAAAGAAGTTCAAGCTTTCGCAATCGCACAGAAAAAAAACTACGTATAGCCACTTTCTAATTATTTTTCAGGAAGATGGAATCATGTGTTTATCTAAAGTATATTTGCACTTTTTCTTCACGTACTCGACAATCAACATTCAACACTTAGGTAAGGAAATCACATTGATTTCAAATGACACATTTTCTGCGCGCAGCTAAATTCAGTTAGCTCATTGTTACTTATATTTATTAAGGGCTTTCTTTCCCAGCGATTTCAGAAAGATTACGCGAATGGTAATCCACTGATATCGCACGCATTATGGTTAGCATAGTGTATGTAGCACTAACATTATCTACTAGAAGTTGTAGAAAGACCCAACTGTTGTCCACCCAACTGAGAAGAAATTCTTGAATTTTTATTTTTTATATGATACGAACATTGTTTTATAAATTATGATCCATATAAATATCCAAACTACGAATTTTCATAAATCTACTATTGATACTTTGTATTATAAAAGAGTTAAAATAATTTTAGCTTTTATTTTATTGGAGTTGAAATTGCGATTTTGACGAAACATAAAATAATTAACAAATAAATAAGACAATAATTAAAATTCAATAAAAAAAACGTAATGAGTTATTTATTAAGAACTAAAAAATTGATTGGTATTAAAAATACAAATGTAATTAAAATTACTAAAAAAATTTTAAAAAAAGTGGAAACTTATATCTTATGCACATTTTTATACAGTGGTTTAAAATTGAATTTAAGAAATATTTTATCTTTAAAAATATTTACTGATTGATTAGAAAGTTTCATTTCATGTAAATTTATTTTTCGATCTTCGTTTACTATTTCGGCTCAATCATATCTTTTAATTACCTCTAGTATATTTTATTTTTATACATCTTTGTCTAATATATGTCTAATGAATGAATGCGCCCGTTCTTTCAAATATTAAAAATATTGATAATCTGCAAAAATTCGATTTTCAAAACCACTGAATTCTGTATCAACTTATCTTAATTTCGTACGTCATTTATCAATATTTCTTTAATTACTATATTAAAATTTCAAAGATATGAACAGTTATTATAAATGGAATCAAATTCCAAAATGTGTATAGCTATATAGCAAAAATTGTAAATGAATTCTATACCTCATCAAAGAACATTATATATTACTATTAAAATAACATTTAAAAAAAATAACACAAAAACAAAAGAAAAAGTTGTAACTACAAATTTCTGTTGTTCTATGAGAATTTATAAAATCATAAAATAGAATTTATTTTAATCTGTGAAACGGCAACCGTCTCCTGCCGTTACGCTAAGATAACTATTGTTATTTATTCATCGTTATACGCCTACTGGTGTTCTGCCATTCAACTTGTTTACATTTGCTTTGTTATTTTTCTTTTTTTTTATTGGGTCCCGAATGATTATTGTTCGCCTCGGCCTCCCGCGCGTCGGTTCCAGCATGCGTGAAAACCCAATGGCCGCGATATTCAATCGCCTCGTCATCTCGTTCGCGTACGATTCTGCCTCTACATCGATCGATTTTGTTCGACAATTTCGCGTCGAATAAATGTCTAGCCTATATAGTGTCACTCTGAGATCTATATATATATATATAACTTTAACATACACTTATATGTTAACTACGAAAATGTTGATTAAGCCACATTTAACGTCTTTTTTTCATTCTTCGATTAATCTTTATTCTTTATTTCTCATATATTTTTTTTCAAACTTTTTGTTTACATATATAATTATTTCTCTTCTGTGATTTTCAACGGTCATAAAATTTGTTCTGCATTATTGTTTTGTATTATTACTATATTCTGCCGGTTATTATACTAAAGCCAAAGCGCCTTATGCGTGCTGCTTTTTTTTTAAACTTCTTTTTTTTTGTCACGAGTATATAACTCGAGAGTTTTACACTCACCGTTCGTGCATCGATAAACCATTTAGAATTTCATCTTTTTTATCTGGATATCGTTTCAAAGAATCGTCTACAACGTGTATTACAAAAATATATTTCTCATATACGTGCAAAATTGTTAACTTCACAGTTGAGGGTCGAACGAAAAGTGAGGCATTTTCACGAAAATAATAGAGGAAGGTGTTACTCGATGCACGAACTATGCGATTGTCCGGTACACATAATAAATATATCCATACGCATATAATAAAGATCATGGATATTACAATACACAGATATGTTAGGGAAGAGGCTGTTGCTCAGACATCGCTTTGATTACACTTAAATTCTATATACTTCTCTCACTCACACCCTCAAAATATCTTTCTCTTCGCGCATACAACAATTCATATACTTCTCATACAATTTACAACATGATATATATATATATATATATATTTTTTTTTCTTTATCTGTATGACTAAGTACTGTAGTTTACGTGCTAAATTTTACAGATTCTTAGACATTAAGTGTATAATAACCGAAATATATATATAAGACGCGTCTAGTAGACCGATTGTCAAAGTGGATACCATATCTTTTTTAATAATAAGAATCATCCTTATCTTGTTATTTCTCCCGCCAACTTATACATATTTTTGCTCTCAATCTAGTAGTACATAGTCGAAAAGATAAAGTTTATCAATAAGTTGCGCTGATGTAGGCCATGTGTTTATTTTGCGTAGAAAAACTTTGAGTTTGCTCTAGAAAAGCAGAAAAAGATGCGTTTTTCCTCGCGTATATAATTATATATCATCATTTTTATATTCTTACTTCCACTCCTTCATCTCGCTTACAATAATTAACACATCTCCATCACAACCGTGTCGATTTTGAGAAGTTTCACGAACGATTTACAATTTTTTTAAATTGCTATCACCTAATCTCGGGTAAATTTTTTTTAGAACTGTGCTTTTTTATTGTTCATAGACTTTTTTTCTTCATTTTCTTCAATTATTTCGTTGGAAAAATATTCTGTATATATGTATATGTAGCAGAAATTGAAAGTGCATTTAAAACGTGTGTGTTTTTATGTAAGTTTTATGTTTTGCTTTCTTCGAATTTTTTCTCGCGAAGATAGAGAGCTTTTTTGTTTCTTTCGAAAGATTTTTATGCGTATATATGTCAACTACTCGGCGTTTACAGTGTCCGGCGCGAGACCGAAAAATTTATATTATTTTTCATTAAGGAAGAACATTTTTTTTCGTTTTATTTTATTGTAATATATATATGTATATATGTATATATCTTTTAGTTGGTTTGTTTAGGCTCAAGAGGTGGAACACGATGACGCGTGAAGATTATCATAGATCGCTCGTAAAGTTCATTATAATCTCATAGATCTAGTAGAAAAAGGCGCAATTTTATGTTACTAAGAACGAGTACAAGGAGGAAGGACGACTTTTTTCTCTTTCATCGTAAGATATTTTTTTTTTTTTTATATTTATCAGCTCGATCCTCGTCTCTCTTTCTAGGCCGTAGTACATGTTTAGGTCTCTTTTGTTCGTTTCCCGTCTCACCATTATAGAAGTACCTTCAATAGGCAAATTAGGTATCCGAACTGTTATAAAAAAAATTAGTTTGATTTTGAGTTTCTTAAACTAAAATTGTAGCATTTTTGATCAATATTTACATTTCGTAAGTAATTTTGACGCTTTCAAACTAATACAATAAAAAATTTCTTCGAGATGTCAGAATTGGTCAAAAATTGCAATATAGATAAAATAAATACTATAATTTTGTAAATTTCTAAATGATTTTTATCATTTCTCTGTATCAAACTAATAAATGTTATAATAAATAATTGTATGATTTAAAAAAACGATTTATGCTGGAAGCTTGTATATAACTAATATAATTCGTTATTTTAATCGCCAATAAATCAAATCATTTAAATAATCTTAGTACCGTTGAAATATTGAAATATTTCACAGGTTTACAAAATAATCTCATACATTATAGTCAGTCAGAAATGTGTGACTTTCGCATTACTTATAAAGAAGACAAAATAAAAAAACGACTTACGTTAACATACAGCAAACTTACACTTCTTAATTTCGTAATCCAAACTGTCGGGCACAATAATAATCACTCCGTAATGTATTACTTTCGAACAATTTTTATCAAATAAGAACTACCGTTTCTTCATCAAGACTATCTTATAAGTAGATACGGTGACAGTGTTTGATACTTTGATTATCATTTTTCTTTTGTTTTTTTTTCCTTTATCAATAATACACAATTATCAATAATGATTATCATTGTTGTCCTTATATCTCTATTCTGAATCAACAACATACATAGATACATTCGCTTCATCATCATCTCTTTCTATCCTTATGTATCCTTCTTTAAAATATTCGTGCGATTATCGTTAAATATATATGTATATATACTCAGAATCATACATACGAAATTAGATACGAATTATCGATTACCAATAAATGTTTTTATAATTTGTTTTCCCTTAATTATCACGTCACAAAATGCAAATCTCACAGATTTTGTTTTTGTCATCGACATCTCCCTTCTTACAACTGGCACGCTATTTTCTTTCTTCGTTTCATCATCGTAGGCGGGGTAAGCGCGAAATCTCTTACTCGGGATCCTTATCCACTCTAAAATATATTTTACGTCAAGTCAATTTACTCGTTTAAATATATATATATATATTTATTTTTATATATTTGTATATATGTATCGTCAAAATCTACAGGCGTAATGCTAAGAGAGTCGACTGGCGACTCTTCGGCATTCGCTTCTTTTTTCTTTTCGACATTTATAGATCAATGTACTTTTATAGCGCTCGCGCTTCATCGGTCAGTCTACAGGCTAGAAAATAATTGTACGACCTCTAAACATCGATTTTTTCTTTTTACTTTATACTTTTTCTTTTTTGGTTTAATCCTAGTACTTAAGTTGGCCACCGGATACTCTCCACTTTTCTCTTAAAAACTCATCCTCGAGAACGAAGCACTCGACCAGCGAGCACTGAGGACAGAGTTTTTATTTCTACGTACCTTAAGTTCTAGTAATAATGACTGGGAACGAAGAGTTTTATTAGAATCTAGTATATAAGCTACAAAAAAATATTTCATAAAATGCATATACCAAAATAGATTCTTTTCATAATTCATCTACATTATAATAATGGAGTTTATTTTATAGCCATAAAAGTAATTGATCCAATGATTTTATTCCTAACAAATAAAGCTAATAAATCAATCATTTGTACGGAAAATTAAATATCATGATTTTTTAAATGAACGAAAATGATCAATAAAACGATTCGTTCCAGTCAATTGGTGAAGCCTCGCACCCTGATAGATTATTCACCTTCGTGTTTTTATCGCGGGGGGCAGCGTGTAAGGATAGAAGCGCTCACGCGACGCTCGATCGAATCCTCCTGGCTGGATCAACCAGCTAATGAAATTACAATTAGATATCGATCGTCCATCGCAGATTATCGCGCAGAAATCATTATTTCAGCCCTTTTGTTTTAGATTCACTCTTTGTATAATCGCACGCGTCTCGCTTGCATTTTGTCACTCTACCATACCGTTACATCAATCGCTTCCTTATGTATAAATATATAGGCGTGTATATATCTATTAGAGGGAAAAATGGACCCATCGTCGTCTCTCGGACACAGAAAGATAGAAGAAAGTGGGACTCGTTCGCGTGTTATATATATGCATGGTTACTGTAAGTTTTCGAGCTTTTTGCGCTTTTAATTCCTTCGCTGAGTAATAAAAAATATATCATGCTTTTCTGAAAACTCCCCTTGACTTTTGGCCTTTTTCTTTTGTCTACTTGTGTTCATATTTGGCTTTGCGAACTTTTCTTTCATTGGAGGTACGTACTTTATTGCTTCTATAAAGACGCATCTCGGAGTTGGTTGATATTGCTCGAACTTTAAAAACCCAAAATTATTCATTTTGTTATAATAGTTCCAATTAAGAAAATCTCGAAATTAGTTTAAAACAATGTATATTTGTCCTTGATTTCAAATCTTAGAACTCGCAATTAGTTAATTAGAATATGTTTACGAATGATTGTCAGTTTTATCTCCGATAAAGCGTACATATATTAATGTTTCGAGACATCAAAAATTTTATGGGCTTAGTAACTGATTGTCTCGTGTATGCATTATCAACGTTTTTACTTCTCCATTGTTGCAAACTAATCCCGGGATTGAAAAAATATGGACTTAAACATGCTCTTTTATCTTGAAAAAACGCTTTCGTTCATTGCAGTATTTTAGATTCCTTTTCTACAAACACGGAAATAACTATTGAAATTCGTAAAGATTAAGAAGTAACAACTCACTTAAATATTTGTAATTCTTTTCTATAAGTTATCAGAATAATGTTATACTTTATTAATAATCAAGTTATCAAATGATAGTAGATAGCAACAGAATTCGTTGTCAATTTTTTAAAAGTCGTAGATTCGTTGTCAATTTTAAATATAGTTTTGAATGTAGTTTCGTCATATATTATCAATATTTTCAAGCGGACTCTATCTCAATTCAATAGTATCAAAGCTAACAATTCATTGCTCTTTCTTAGGCCAATCGATCATACATAAATACTTCAATAAAATTTTCAACTCCCAGATTGCGATCAGAGCGCCATTTCTGACACTTTACAACCACCACAACTTATCCTCCCAAAAATCATCCTAACGTCAAGGGAAGTATCTTTGATGCAGCGCTTAGCCACGCGAACGAGTCGATCGCCCATCTCGTCGATGGCGATTCTATCAAGAGACGATTTTGACGACGTTCTCGGTATCCTCCGTGAGCAAGAGGCTCAGTCGAAGGTCGAGCTCGCCGGCTTCGAGGGCCCATTTTTCCCGCAACCATCATGGCGAGTCAGCCGTGTTGGTGCCAAGGGTGTGGATCGGGAAGAGCTGGAACCAGCCGACGTTGAAGTTAGAGAGCTTGAGCTTGCCCAGTTCGATTTCGCAGCCACCGAGGCCCTGATTGCTTTCAAAGCCTTGTTTCTTCTCCCAGAGCATTACCAGAAGATTGCGACCCAAAGCGTCGCACGTTGTGTACTTGATGGTCTGACGGTATTCAGGATTGCGCGAGTGACGCACAACCTTTGTCTTACGCTTGTGCAGCCAGCGGTCGTCGGCTCGTAGGTACATCTTTATGTACGTATCTGAAAGAGATGTATTTTTTTACTTTACGTAGAAGAAATATTTTTAGACCAGTATTTAGCATAAAATCATCATAGTATTTCAGCGGTCCTGTTTTTAAATTAAGGAAATTACTTTTATTAAATATAGACTTAAGAATAATTTTTTGGAACTATAATATTACTGGGACACAATGTTAATGGAATTATAGTTAATTTTTAATTTATTATATACTTAATAATTATCAAAATACCAAAGCTCATTTTCAGCATATTTAGATTTATAGTATAACACTTGTATATTGGGGAAGTCTCAAATAACACGCTTATAGAGTTCATGATGATCCTTTTAAAATGTCCTTTATACACCGATGAAGTTGATTATCAAAGCAATTGAGATAATCCGATAATATGTTTGCCTACCGCGAGATTAATTGAGATGTGTTATACCACTCGACATGACGGTGTCAAGGGGCCAAGAACTATCTGAGTAGTTCATGATATTATATGAGTATTCAGAAACTCTCGTGACGCTGTTCTAAATAGGCACTGACTGTGCACAGCGAATTTTGGAAAATCATCTAAAGCTTCGAAAATGATTACATCAAAGTTTTGGTAAATACAAGTTGCAATGTTTCAAAATGCAATATTTATTTCCATTTTAGTGTAAATAAATGCATGATAGTAGAAATAGTACCCTCATTATAAGCTCATTTCAAATGCATTATATTATCATTTACAAAAGCATTACAAACCTGGTTCTTCCACATCTGGCGTACAGATATTCTTAGCAGAAATTACTTCAACCTCAAAGTGACCTTTGGTCATGTACATAGCTAGCTGAACTTTACCAAGTTGTTGTAATGCTGTAACAATAAATAATGATTCAAAATATTAATTTTGTTTAATAAAATATATGAGAGTAAACGCTTGCAATATACCTGCTGCTGGGTTGAAATTTTTCGGTATCATCTGCCCAGGTCCAAGCTCTAAATCTTCATGTTCTCCTCTCGATACACTACAGTGAAATCAAAATTACGTT
The DNA here is from genome assembly GCA_036873485.1 of Torymus texanus. NCBI lineage: Eukaryota > Metazoa > Arthropoda > Insecta > Hymenoptera > Torymidae > Torymus > Torymus texanus. The sequence goes on from JAYJLV010000046.1 coordinate 9,946,532, forward strand.
GAATAAAGCAAATAAAAATAATCATGGGTGTGATTAACTAGTTCTGCATTCAAAATTTTATGTTGTCGAAATTATTATAAAAATCTTTTATTTTTACATATTACTACACAAATAAAAGAGTATTTTTAAAATATGTCAAATTTGCAATTTTAGAGTGATTTACCTTGCCACTTCTTCTTCTGATTCACTGTTTCGATCGTAATCCCGCCTTTTCATTTCCAGGACGCTGCTCTCTCTGCGCTCACCCCGCCCTGTGATTCAATCATATGTTGTTAAATTGTCTTAAACTAATGCATAGTGCTTTTCTCCTTACGACTCATCAGATATTAGCAATAGTGTATAATCATTTTTCTTTAGTTAAATTCGTATTTCTCTATCATTCGCTGTCATTTTTTCGGCAAATTTTTCAATCTTTTTAGTAAATTATTACATACCATTTATTTTTTTGTTAACTAGTTGTATACATTAATCAAAATTTGCCTGTCTAAACTTATTAAAAACGATAAATGACTCGTTATAGCAGCATGCTGTAAATCAACTTCATTCAAACTTAAAAGTTTAGCATTTTGAAAAATATGCATGTAAACAACATTATCATCGATTATTGCTTCACAAAACTTTTCATAAATTTAATTTCAAGTTCTTATTATAGCTCGAAATTTTAAAAAACTGATAAATTTTTGTTCTGTTTTAGCCAGATAATTAGCATTGATGTATTCAAAAGCTTCCTACGATAGAACAGATAGATTCATAGAGTGTCTAAGATGCTGTACAGATTCAATGATAGATTACACAGCTCACGAAAGTATTACTAGCGAGAACTACAAGCTTTTTTTACTGGATTCGCAGTGTTTCTGTGTACATCGAGAATTTGATGTAATTAAGCACAGAAAGAGCCGTGGTACTGTCAATATTGACATTTATCATTATATTTTCATTTGTTGATTGATATATTTCTAGTGTGTTGTTAGAATGACTGTTATAAGCACATTTCCAAAACGTATTTACTCGCATACTTCTTACATTTATAATATTGCAACTGTAATCATCTTAAGAGTTTATCATAAAATATTTGTATGAACTAGAAACAATTAATTTGTCAATATTAAATATTATCTATTATTTTTCTTAAAATCTTAGAATTTACAAAAAGTTTTAACGTTATAGAATTTTACTATACATTTCGAAAACGTGCTATTAAGCAAAGCAAATGAACTTCATTTACAAAATAATGTTGGAATTTGACATAAACAAATATGCGAACGGAATACACATCAATACGAACGTCAACTTTTGTACGTAATATCATGATGGCATTTAATATTCTAAATATTACGTAAAATTGGAACAAGTTTTATAAATGACACCAACAAACTTTACTAAAATTTAAATAATAAGTAAAAGCAAACATAAAAAAGGGACATATAATTTTTATTTTATAATTGTAACAATTTAATTAAATGGTATATTTCTTTTTCGTGTTATTGACATATATGCTTTTTAAAGGTATCAAAATTTTAATTAATATAACATTACAATGTTTATTCTTTATAAATATGATTTTCCAAAAATCATCGAGATTCTTTGAATCAAATTTCGAAAAAATTAATTTTCCTGCTGTAAATATATTAAAATATGTTTATTAACGTCACGACAGTAAAGAAGTTTCTCCTTAAAAAACTTATTTATTGCGCTGATTTCTCTGTAAATAAAAGTAGATGAAACAACTCTTTGAGAGTCGTCTAGCGGGAAGCAATAATTAGTCTTTGGCAAGTTTACCTTAATTACTAAGACGATGCGGAATGACGACATTGATGACGCGAATAGTATTTCAAAAAATAAAAGCAAAAGGCGCAAAAAAAGGCAAGAAAAGTTAAGACTGGAAAAGCTCGAAAATATCTGCAGAATTTGCTTCGGAACGAGAGAGGAAGCCTGTCGACGCCGTTACAGGTCCGATACCCACGCGTGTAAACTTCTGCAGATTGTAAATTTCCTGCAGTACAGCTAAAATTGACTTTGGTACGTAAAGAGCTTCAGAGTACGTTCTAAGTTCTTATTAATATGGCAAATAAGTTAATACTAACACAATTCTTATGTATCAAAATCTATTGAACTATAAAACTTAAACACTATAGAGATACAAAAAATATATTTACAGTAATTTTTATAAAAATAAATATAATTATTCATAAAAACTTTCTACAACAGTTAAAAATACTTTAAGTTAAAAATAATTTGTATTATATACATTAGAAAATACTCTTTTAAAGGTTGAAATATCAGAACATAAAATTAAAGTTTTCTATTTCAAGTTTCTATTATAGAAAAAAATTTAAAGAAATTTTCTGTACTGTATGAATCAAATTCTTTACAATTTTACGTAAAACAATCTACATCAAACAACAAAAATATCAAATTAAATAGTTTAATAGTTCGTTAAAATTGTTTAAATCATCTAAAATCTGCCTTGAAAATCTCTTCTACAGACCTAATTATTCAACATCAAATTTCATAGATTATGATTTGATGTTTAATAATATTTATTTGACCTATGCAAAATGTGATGATAAACAGCGTAATAGTACACTACATCAAACATAATAAAGTAAAATTTCTTACACACATTTTCTATACTAATTGATCATTCATTTTTCATTCAAATGTACTTGCTAAAGCGAATTCCGTTAAAATTACTGAGAATCTCCCTTATAAATTATTCTATTACTGTATGAAATATAAAATTTTATGAAATTTTACAAACCTAAAAACTTTATTAAAAAATAATATTTTCTTTTTTAAGTAATTTGTAATATTGATCATAGATGTTTACTTTGGCAATGTGTTTTTGACCTATTTCATAAAATTAAAATATTTTTTATTACCTTATATGCTTCATGTGAAAGAAGTGCTATCAAGGACTTTATAATGCTACCAATGACTTGAACTAAATAGTAAATAGCAAATAACTGAATATTGGGTATTACTTAAAATTATTCTTGCAATTTGATTATAAAATTTTTCTGGTACTTTTAACAGAATTCCTGTATTTATTATATTCTATAGTTCATAACCCATTTTAAACGTGTCCCTAATAACTAATATTTCTACAATAAAAATGAAACATTTAATAGAATATGAGAAATGTTACAAATAAATATTTACGTTTTGATCTGTTTTCAAAATCTTACCTTAAAATTGTAGCATTACCATAAAAAATTTAATTAATTGTACTGTATAAATTGAAAATTCATAAATCCAAAAATACGCATTAATAGAAAATTTAATGCAAAATATAATTTAATTTCTCACTAATTTATACGAGCTTATAAAAAATCATTGAGTCCCTCCCTTTTCATTTGAGGTGCGCATTTTTGGACTATTTTTTACAGTATGTGTTTGACAAAAAATCCATAAATAAACAGTAATAAATACACGTCGACACGAATATATTATATTTATGATTGATACATAATAATTGTGTTAAATCGACATTTACAATTCATCTAAACATCGTACATCTTTAGTAGAACACTCATACAATATTCGTTTACGTTTCCCGTGAGCGGTAACAAACCAGAAACGAGCAGAGTTCAAGGTGTATGTGCTGCGCATTGGTCAGTTGGAAAGAGGAATTTGTGGTATGAGGATACGCTTATATATCGAGAAAATCGCGAGATAATAGTACATTATGATACGGGTGTGGAAGGTGATTATTTACCGCATGAGACGTTTTTCGCACGAGCGAAGCGAG
>JAYJLV010000046.1:9950382-9991598 GCA_036873485.1 Torymus texanus
GCCATACAGTATTTTATACCACGAGAGCCGAATAATCATATTAAAGTTATGATTTTGAGGTTAGAGTGGTATAAAGACTTTTTCGCACCGCTACAAAAGCAGAGCGCAAAAGATAGCTATGCGTGTATATGTACATATGTACATGGAAGGAATGGGACATAGGACATCATCAAGTTAAAGAGAGAGAAAGTAATATCTATCTTGAGAAAGAGGTTGGAAAAAACGCATGGAGTCCATTAGGGATGATCAAGTGTGAGCATGTGTGTGCCTGTGTTACATTGTGACAGAGAAATAGAGTAAGAGACTGGAAGAAAGCTCGACAAATCAAATAATACGATTCGTTAGAGAGACTATATGGCTTGGTGGCCAACCAAGTCCGAGGGTTTCTAAAGTAGAGAAGTCTAAAGGAATAAAGAGAAATAGAGAAAGAGAAGAATAAAATAGAAAAATGTATCTAAACTACGCTCTACGTTCTACCATGATCGTCGAGCCAGAAAATCTGCGATGAATTTATCCGACCGTTTAGCTTTTTCATCCTCGAAATGAGGTTCTATTTTTCTATTTTTGTGAGAATAATCGTATTTTATAGTTTCCTCTATTGTTACATGATTAACGAAAACGCGAAGTAATAATTTTATTTCTTTTAGTTTAAAATCAATACAATAGATACGAAACTTAAAACAATATATTCAATTATGTTTTCTGTATCGAATTGTATTTTAAGGTTTTTTTTTCTTTTGTACCTACATTTTCTACTGCAGAATGTGTAATTTAACCTTAAAATACAAAGTATAGAAGTAAAATGAAGCTCGATTTATGCAATTATTCAAACGCAGTTTTGAAACTTTGGCTCGACGATACCATTCTTACCGAAGTCATAACAGCAGGTAGCAATATCGGTAGCAACATCTGTTGTAGTAGCTTATACAGCAGCTGAATTATGTATACATAAGAAATAAGATAATTCCTCTAGCAGAAATTAAATTGCTTAGCTTATAGTATATTCATTGTACGCAGAGAATCAGCAAAATTTCGTAAAAATTATATATATAGCAGCGATTCTGATGCACTCAACAGTTATACTATGAAAAGAAAAAAATGTAGAATTTTCAAGAGCTCTAGAAAGAGATGCAGGGCAAGTGTAATAATTAGAAATTAGAAGCTTTATAATGGTTAAATTTTATACATATTTTATTATTTATTATTATTTAATATATAAGCTTAAATTACGTCGTTATTTTTACAAATTAAAGTTTATCTTTTATTATATAATAACACTTATCACAAAAATATAAAAATAAAATATTTATAATAAGCCACACACACGTTAAATAAAATATAACGACATAGAGAAGAACAAATTCTATTATTAAATTATATATAACAAAATAAAAAGAAACAGATTAAAACTTTAGTTTCAAAAACTTACACTTCAACGCCACGCAACAATAACTTGATTCGTAGATAAGCAACTCAAGTATAATTTACAAAAGGATTTTTTACGGCTTTATTTACAATAACCGTTTAATTGATGATAAAGTAAACAAAGTGACTTTATCTGTTTCAAGTAAATACTTGCTTCATAATTTATTATAATTTTAACACTAAAAGTGAAAAAATATAATATCTACAAATTAGGAAAAATCTTTTCTTCTTATTTTTTAAAAAATCATTTTGGTCCAATGTTAATAAAGCCCATTACAGGTAACGGATAAAGGGTATAAAAATAAGAGAATTAGTAGGAACAATGCGTAGTTTTATCAATAATTTTTTTTAATTTTACATACATATAAATTGAAAAAATTAACTTTGTAATGTACAATAAGCATACCTTATTAAAAAATTTGATTTTTAGAAAACTTAATCCAAGCCGTATTAATAACCTTAAACATTAAAACAATTTGTTTTAATTTTCTTATATTATAATAGATCAAAGAGGAAAATATATAGACATTGAGAATTTTGAAATGTATTTGTATTATTTTACAATACTGTACAAATCTAAAAGAAAATTAAATTATTTTTATCGACATACATTATTACCGACTGAGGTTTCAGTCGGTAAATCGGTACTACGCATTAAACCAACGATAAAAATAAAAGAAAACACAATACACATAGATCAGAGTAAAAAAGAAGAGGGGGGATATTAAGTAAAGAACAAAGCGTCAGTGCATAGAGTAGTGTATCAGATTTAAGACAGAGATAGAGAAGAGAAAGAAAGAAAAGTGAATCTTACCAGATGCCCATAGCGTTGCTCGCAAGTGGCTTGCCAGTGTAATCTATCGGGGTGGTGTGGCGTGCGGTGTAGGGAAGGAGGCCGATTTAGCGGTCCTCGGAGACACAGGCTCGCACTGCCACACAGTAACTGTTGGGACTACGTCTGCCGACGTTTTTTTTCGTTTTTTTTTATTTTATTCATTTTTTTTTTTCATTTTTTTTCGGTGACATTTCGGTTAATCGAACGTGTCATGTCAGCACCGGGGATTGGTCCATCACCAGTGGGATCGGCATTTATTTCACATACGTTCCGTTCGCAGAGATGGTCGCTCGGTTGGTGGTTGGTCGGTTGGTTATCAGTAGTAGTAGTAGGTGGTAGAAGTCGTTAGCACATAACGACGTGGGACGGATGAATGTGGTGTGATGTATGTGTGTGTGGGTGTGGATACGGCCGTTATCGCATCGCGTTTCGACCGAGCGAACAGGCGCCGCCATCACACACGCGACAGAATCGCGCGCACCACACACAGAGATATAGAGACATTGGATTCATATTCGCACGCGTGCACCAAACGTGAGTCGCGCGCATACGAGGAACAATGACAGAGAAACAAAATCAGAAAAACAAACGAGATGAGAAGAGGAGAACGTGGATGTTATATTATTATTAATTGTTGTTGTTGCTGGTGTTGTTAATATGTTGATGTTTTGTTATTAACAGAGACTTTGAGAGCGACAGATATACAATGTGTATATATATGTTGGTTTATATATATTTATATATAGACAGCGCTTTATACTTGTTGAATTTGGTAGCGTGAGAGACAGAGACAGTGAAGACGACGAGACGCCAAGATAAACAGACGGTTATGACAAAAACTTTGACACGAGAAATACACAGTCGGAAAATTCTTAAGCAAATTCGGTAAGTTAAAGTAAATTATTTGAAGTCATATTGCCATTTGCTTACAATTATTAATTGCAAATATATATTTTTAAAAAAATTATAATTTTTATTTCTATCTTGGAAAACTTTTACAAGTGTACTGTTAAAATTTAGAAGAAATACTCCAATAATATTCAAGGAAACGTTAAAGACAATTTATTATCAATGGACGGTGTCAACAAAATTAAAACAACATTGATTTTAAGTTGATATAAAGTTTTTAAACTGTAATAAAAGAATTTCAACAATTCAATCATAAATATCTAAAAAAAACATTTTCCAACTGCGTAAAAATGGGTGAAAAACAACATACAACCAATAACTTCTTCTATTCTGGTCTTTCCTCGTGAAGCTGAGTGTTTTTCGTACAGTGACATTGACTTTTGACGGAAATGGATTAATTAATCATAATATCCTATTACTCTATTATTCAGAAGATTTTAGGTAAACTTTAGTAGTCTCTATTGAAATAAACTAGTATGATTCGCGGAATGGTTTTCCTCATAAAAAATATTTAGTGAAAATTTTTAATAGTTTTGATTAATTATTATTTTATTATTTTGAGAAAATTAATAATTAAACACTGTATATTGTTAAGCAAGGATATTAAAAAAGCAAGGGAAAGCCAGTATTCAAAACAATCCATTGAACGTACAAAGCTAAAATTACTGTACTGGATCGTTGATATAACAGAAACAACTTACCTTTCACAAATTATTCTTTAAAAATACATTGCATTCGCGTAATAAGCGCTGGTACAAAACAACGCGACAAAGTCGGCTAACATATTTGAGTATAACTCGATTAGCGGAAAGTAGCGAACAAGTCAAGCGTCGGGTTAAAATCAAAGTCACGGCACGTAAATCCACTCGCTCTACTTGCTTGTGTAATAATGCAACAAAACGAGACCCAGAAACAATGATGGAGAGGAAATGTAACCATAATGCAGTTGCGCTTTTGCTCTGGATAAAAGAACGTGTGATATATATGGATCAGTACAGAAGAGCTTTTGATGACCGCCTTGGGACATTTCATTTTTGGCTTTTATTTTTTTATAAATACATAACGAAACAGAGAACAGAAAAAGGAAAATCAGAAACTGAAAAAATAATAACGCGGAACAAAAATAACATGTTAAACAAAAGAAAACGTAACACTGATAAAGTAACGCAAGCTGTTGTTGTTCAAAGTAAAAATAAAAAACAGCCGCGAACGTATAAAAGAAACGCGGAGAGACGAAATAACACAGGTTGCACATATGGCCACAGTTTGGAAAAAGCGTTACCGAGTGAAAATCGACATTGATATATATAGAGAGAAGGAGAAAGAAACGACGAGAAACGGCACAAGAAACGTGAGGGAGTTTCGAGGATGAAAAATAGCGGGGTGGGATAGAGCAGAGATAGAGACAAAACGAGAGAAAACAATACTTTGGCCTTCTTTGGAACATTGCTCTATCGGATGGTTGAGTATGAAGAGACAAAGAGAAATAGAGGCAGTGAGAGTGAGAGAGAAAAGCTTTTGTCGCACGATGCGCTAGGCGAGGATTAAAAGCTACGATCCACACTTACAAGACGACAGTGTATGTTTATGAGTTGTCTTTTTCCTCTGCAATGTGTAAGTACATAATATAGGCCATTAAAGTACATGTAAAACAGTATCATGTACAGGCACATGTCGAGTCCATTGACCGTCAGGAAACGAAAGCAAGCGGAATGACGTATATATGTTTGTTGTATGTAACGTTTAATGTGTAACACGTATATGTATGTTTATATATTTTAATGGATACGTATATCAATTGATGTATACGTTCATGTATATGTTTGCAAATAACATTTAAATAATTGATAGAAAACTAAATTTTAGAATTTTTATGGCAATTCTTTATATCGACATGCACTATGTGTAAGTGAGTTACATATTATTATTATCGAATAGTGTCTATACTTATAAAATGTATACGTAATATATCAGCTAGTTTTTTTGCATTAATAAATAACAAATTTTATAAATTCATATTAACAGAAGATTTAGTGTGTTTTAATTTAGTTTTCTATCAAAATTTTTATTCCAAAAAACAGACATTAGGCAAGTAAACAATGCCAACAATCAGTGATGGCATTCGCCATTCTCCGCTTAACACTGTCGAGGGATGAGCGGAGACAGAGAGAGAAAGAGAGAGAGAGAGCGTACGTAAAACAACACATTTTCCTTAACAGGAAAAAAATGCAGCGACACTGTGTGCAGACGATTGAATCGGGTCACCGTCCTTTTTTTCTTTTTTTTTCGTTTCAACACACACGGAACGAGCGCTATATATATGTACGACTGTCGAGGAGACGATGTGAAACATTGATCGCAACAACACGATGAATTGTGTGGATGATCGAAGGACGATGTATAGGCACAATATACGTGAACTCGTGATGTGACAAAAAGGGGGACGGAGAGGGGAAAATAAAAATCGTCAATCGATCACGTCCTTGGTAAATTATATCGAAAACAAAGGTCGTTTATTCATTCAAACTTTTATTTTATACCTACTTCAAAATTTCGCATATATTTCGAATTTTACAATACTTAAACTTCGTGAAGTAGGGTAAACGTGGCATAATTATTCTCATCGTAGCGAAACGACATCGCGTAGAAACGCAAATGAATATTAATTTCGTTATATTGTACCGCTGCAAAAAGAGTAATTCGTTTTGCACCGGCACTGAGTAAAATTAAAATTAAATAAAGAATAAATGGAAAATAAAAAGGTGACCGTTGAATGTTAAATTCGAAATTATATACGTAGCAGTACGGGTTGGCGTTATATAGCCGAGTAATTGGATACTTCAATAACCCGACGAACAAAAGTAAAGGGATGAGGGGGTGGTGATCGGGGACGACGAAGGAGCGAAAGTGACACAGATACACAGAAGAAGAGAGTGAACAGAGAGATGGAACATTGAAACGATCTCTCAGAGCAATCAATTAATGAAAAGAAGAAAAAGAGAGAGAATTGAAAAAACAAAAGAAAAAGTGACCTTACCGATCATGCGTAAATTTGTTGTCCCGGGCTGTGGCTCGAGCTTCCATGGGCTTTTCCGTTCGCTCGGTCAAAGTACGAGTAGTATGATATCTTTTTATGGGTAACAGTTTGAATGGAGAATAAAGAGAGTGAAAGGAAAGACTAGAGACTGTGTGTGAAGTACGAGAAACAAGAGAAAACATGAAGATGCAAAAAGTGAGAAAAAGATATAAAAGAAAAACACGCAGACATAGTAGACAATTACATGTAGAGATAAGTCACGTGAATAGATTTATATATAATAAAAAAGTGGACAAAGTGAATTTGCGTAACGATGCAAAAATATGTACAAAAAATGTTTAAAAAGTACATGTCAAATTCAAAAAGAGGTAAAAAATTTTAAAAATACAAAAGAAATGGTTCTGACACAAAGTTTTTATTTTTACGAAATCCACTTTGTCGTCAAAAAGTGTATAGTAATAAAAAAAATGACGAACAAATATCGAGATATATTGAAAAAAGAGAGAAAAATATGAAAAACGATGAGAGATGTTTAACAATCAAATGTAAGCTTGATGCGAGATGCTATATACTCAATAAATATGTATATATTTAATATAAAAATGCGAGATGCCGAATGCACACAGCGCACGTACACACACACACACACACACACAGACATGTTATATTATTGTACAGATGGTGTCTTACCGAGAGGTACAAGTATATGTGTACATCGGTGCAGACTTTTCCACATCACACCTATCATATATATACAATCTGTATATATACACGCACACACACATAAACACGACACGAACAAATGGTTGAACGTGATATATAGACGAGCGTCATTATATTCAGTGACACATGAGGTTATTATATGAGAGGCAAAACAAAAATTGTTAACATGTACACGTGTGTATATATGTGAAAGAGAGACGGACAGTCAAGACACCTGAGCGCTTTCCTGTCATCTGGGACACGCTTCCGGGATGGACATTTAAGGACACCGCAGAGTTTGTGTATACACAGTTAGATAGAAAGACAGGACGTTTATATATATATATGTTCATATATATTGAGAAGGAACGGTGATATATATATATATATATATATATATATATATGTGCGACACGCATATATATAGTAATAGTACCGAGAGGTAGAAGTGAGAGATAGATAAAGACAGAGAAAGAAAGCGGAACACTGGACACTTACGATTGGGCCGCCTCTTCTCGCCGGACAGACTCATCGTACGTGATAGTTCGCCTTTGCTGCTCTGAGCCTTGAAACTGCGTAGCGTCTCCAGGATCTCCTCCTGGTCTCGCATTGGACGCGCGAACGAGCTGCGCCGCCTCTCGCGGTTATAATGCGCCACCGAGACGTCTGTCTCGCCCATGCTACCCCCTGAAAAGTCGTTTTAATAATAATGTTTAATCCGATGTACTTGTTAGTATTTTGCATCTTTTAATTAGACTTTAAATTGTAAAGAAATTCTAATTTGAATGGTTCTTTTTTTAAGTGAAGGTGCTTTGAACAACTTTGTACAAACGTCGGGGCAAAAAGAATAGCATTACTCATTCAATGTAGCAATTAAGGTTTGAAGTAATTCATTGCTTATTCTTTTGTTTCAAAGGAATAATAAGACTTTTTTAAATTCGCTTGTTATTTGTTGTGAGATTCTGAATCGGATTTTCCTTCATCTGCAAGTCTTCAAGATATACATTAATTTTGTTACGAGAAAGTGAAAACAGGAAAACGCCACCTAGCGGAACTATATACCAATGGCAAAACTTGAGAAATGAGATTTTCATATAGTATTGTTTATCTAAAGTCTGGACTAAAATTTTAATGATAAATTGTTTAAAATTGTAGTATCTGAAATCATTGCTTTAATCTTAGTAATATATTCTAAAATATTTTTGATTATCATGAGATTGATACAGAAGAGAATCTTTAACTGTCGGTCGGGTACAAAATAAAGCTTCTTGAAGAAGAAACAAACAACTTCTTTGGATACTCTAGTTCTTGGTATAAAAATTATTTATGACATCGGAATTCAGAACAAACAAAATCACCAACTGAATGTCACCGAAGCGCCACCTATCTATTAGATGATATAATTTTAAATATTTCTTTTCTACCGAAATCCTAAACACAGCACCATCGATGCACATGACTCTGTCCATTCACGTACAGAAAGGTAATTAAAAACAAAGATCACACTCACTTTTACTATCAGTACCACCGGCCTGACTCTGAAAGCTACTCCTTCGACTGCCAGGCAGCGAGCGGCTGTAATCCTTGCCGATGTCGTACGTCTCAACCTCGAGCTGTTCGGATTGACTGGAACCACGGCGCGAGTTGGACAGCCAGGCGTGATCCGGATGTAGGTAGTTAGGCTCGGGACTGCCGCTGTCGCTCTGCGTATCGTCGCTGTAGCTGCGCTCGCGTAGATCCGTGCGCCTTAGACGACGATTCACCAGCTCGATGGACAATGAGCCTCGGGGCGAGCAGTGTGGTGATCTTCCTGAACGTAGCCCTCGAGGATCTTCCAGGCGGTACCTTTGCAGAACAAGGATTATTTTCAGGTTGTGATCTTTGTTTTTTGAAAATAATCTGAGATGGCCAGGAAATATTATTAAATCATTTATAATCTGATAATATATAGTGAAATTATGAATAATTTATAAATTATATTCTAAAAAATTATAGAATGAACAAAAATTATCATTTTTTATTGATATTTTCCAATGAAAGAAGGCCATTTGAGGATTATGTAAAACAGATTCTGGCTTATACGTTGGAATACTTTAGTAGTTCTCAAGAAAGTAAATAATTTCTTATTAAAGTAATACTTTATCAAAGGTAATATTTTTCAATATAAGAAAAATTTTTTTTTTAAGCATAGAAAAAAAATATTTTTTTAAATAAAATTCATTTCATATTAAGTAATTTCATACTATTGAGTGCCACCGAACGGCCAATAAATATGTAACGCTCCTGGGGGGATTACCGGTAGCTATTATGCCGATAGGACACCGAAAACATACTTTTCCCATAATCCATAATATATATGCCCAATATGAAATAACGATTTTAAAATTGTACAGCAGACACCGGTGGCAAGGCAAGCCGTAACGCATACGTAGCAGAGCGATAAAGCGAAAAATATGGTAATCTTCGAATAGACTCTTCTCGCTCGCAAAGCGAGAGAAGGGGATTCAAGCTATTTGCGATATACCTCAATCATACGTTATGCGTCCCCTTAGCCAACTTTCTCAGTGTTATGGTGTCATACGCGAGGGAAATGGCATGGATAAAAGTTTGAAGATGTTTCAAGCTACTACAAAGATGGAAAGTCGCTAATTTCTTAGCTGAATATAAAGCGTAGAATTAAAATGAAATGTTCGTCAATTTTTTGTACCATCATTAATATACTTTATTTTCATATTTTTATGAAGTCTCCGAAATATTAAAAGATTTTTATTCTTGAATTTATTTGAGTAGTAATGTTTTCTATGTCAATCCAACATAACCTGATTGAAGGTGGCTGATTTTTATTTTATTTGAACATTTATCGTGTAGATTGTGTTAAGCAAACTTATAGAAGCTCTAGAAATTTTCTCTTCAACATCTACATTCCTTCTTTTCATTCTTCGAGTTTTTAAAGTAAAGTATTGAAAGAAGAACACTTACTTTGACATAAAAAAATTAGAACTATTTCCTTTCTGATAAGTTGCATTGACTATTTACTATTTTAAACAAAATCCTACCTCCAAATCCACGAGAAAATTGCCAAACTTTTTCACCTAACTACAACAAAATTACGAAGTTCAGATCGCGCTTCACCACTACTTACCAGACCGCTCGGTCTGCCTCGAAGGCGCTCTCGAGTTCAATCGAGCAACCGCCGAGGAAGGCGCTGTCCCGGTCGGGACAGTAATCCCAGAGCGTCACCTCGATCAACCGGTCAATCAGATCCTCCCCGGCTACGCCCGTGAAGTTCAACGTCGCGTTCCATATCGGGTTGCTCGTCGGCTCTGCCACGTCCGTCTTCAGTGATGTTACATCTCTGTTGTTACAGAAAATGATATGATAGAGTTAGATGTATAGTGGTATTTTTTAGGGGTTTGTATAGTTAATGAGGCTTATTACTGAATAATTTGACAATAGCTGTGAATTAATTTAATCCTAATTTTTTATGTTAGATACGCGGAAAAAATTCTTAATAAAAATTATTAATACTATTATTTACCCTAACTCGGGAACAGACTCAAACTAAAAGGAATATGATTTTCAGCTAAATTGTCTATGAAAATCGAAAAATAGCTACAAAAGTAGTCGCTCTTTATATTAATGAAGATATATAATAAATCACAGTATAATTTATCACTAGATATTTTTTTATATAAAATAATCTTACTATAACTTAAAGAACGTGCCTACCTTCAAAAACTAATTCCTTATCAATAATATATTTCCAAACCTTACTTACTCCTTTAACATTCGATACACCTTCGCCCAACTAACTTAACTTTATTCTCTCGAATTCCAGGAAAACATTTGCTCGAAACTCGCCACCGAATAAAACATTAACCGTAAAACTCGGAAAGGCACACGTGTGCACTTCGAAGGTAAGAGAGAGAGAGAGCGAAGCTATGTATACTCACCTCGGCGAGACCAAATCGAGTTTAGCGAAGGCCTCAGGCTGCGTACCGTAGCCGGTGTCCTCGCGTATGCAAAGCTCGTCAGCCGCCAGTACTGACACCACGAGCTCCTTGCGTTCCGCTTCGTACCAGACCTGTATCTGCACGCGTCCTGTTACCTGCCGCTCCTTCGCTAATTGCTCCTAGAACGTCCGCGTAAAATGGAGATTAGTTTAGGGTAGAAAGTGGGTGGCAGTCATGGCGGATGCGTTGATACAAGAACGAACTGGTCTTACTACGATAGTTGATTTGATATTGTTTTTCATTGTATTTGCTAACAGAATGTCATTGAGTTTCATGCAATGGTAGTTTAGTAATTATAGTTTTAGTAAATTTTAAGAATAAGTGTTATTTAAAAGAAAGTAATTTTAACTTGAAATTGAAAAGTATATTATAATGTTAAGTTATTATTTAACATGCAAATCAATTCAGAAACCTTGTAAATTATCTTACCTAAATTCGAAAATTCAAAACAACCAACTAATTTGAATTATATTAGAACGTTTAGGTACTTTAGTATTTATTGTTATTATCATTATTATCTATGCATTACAACTATATTTTTATACATGCAAATTCTTCATTATAGCAAAAAGCTCTCTCCAAACGACATTCTGCTAATTCAGAAAAAAGACGCCGCGAGTTCGTTCTTCCACCTTAGCTCCTCTACGAAAGACTCTTATAAAGCCATAATAAGTGGAGAGAAAAAAAGGAAAACGCTGGTGGTTGCTTGAAGGGATCGGCAAAAGCAGCCTTGTAATATACTCAGCATGCACAAAGCATTCAAAGGCGTTCTGCGAAGCTCACAAGCGTAGTCGTAGTGTGCGAGCGAACAGTGGAAAAAAGCTCCTCCTCTCTCTCCTCGAGCGATTACAATAATTTTCTCTGCTAGAGGAGACGAGGGGATTTTTCCACCGTTCGAACGAGTGGCGCGTTGCGATCGTGATATGCGATATCGCGGGAAAAGAGAAAGAGAGAGAGAAAGAGAAAGAGTCGTTTTTCTCGGAAAGGAAGTAATGGAGAAGGAGAAATAGATAGAGAAGAAGGAAAGACAGAAAAGAAAGAAAAGAGAGAGAGAGAAGAAGAAGAAAGTTCGGTGTTTCTGCAGAATATAAGGAGAGAGTCGAAAGTTGCTCGACGATGATCGTCGATGCCTCTCTGTTCTTCTTCAAGAGAAAGATATAGAGAGAATGTCCGGCTTGGCACGTGCACGCGCATTGTTTTCGAGGTCTGTGTTTCCTTTGTGTTTCTTCTTACTTCTGGATCTCTTATCGCTCATCTCGACTGTGAAAATGAGTCCTCAATGTTCATGTTTCTCGTTGTCTGATTCTCTTTCTTCATCTATTTTATTGTGATATATATAGAAATTACCTGTTGCGAGTATCATTAATAAAGAGTAGTTTTACAATATACATTGTTATTTGAATTAGTAAGAGAAAAAATTTGATTCTATTTATCAAAGAAAAGACTTTTAATAATTTAAATCAAATGAAGACAAAAATATCTTTGTATAAATAAAAGAATTCAGCAATGTA
The DNA here is from genome assembly GCA_036873485.1 of Torymus texanus. Classification (NCBI taxonomy): domain Eukaryota; kingdom Metazoa; phylum Arthropoda; class Insecta; order Hymenoptera; family Torymidae; genus Torymus; species Torymus texanus. The sequence continues at coordinate 9,962,815 of JAYJLV010000046.1, forward strand.
CATCGTAAAACTTCATTTTTCAGCAACATCTGTTCTCGTCTACACTGATACTAAACAATATTTCAATAACTTCTTTTCAAAAAGATTCTGGAACCTCAACTGCAGTAGCAATTACAAACATACACATACACATTCGTCTTCTCATCTATGTACACGTGGTCTTTTCTTTTCTTTCACCACCTACGCAAATGCTTCGAAAATTGAATTACAATTGGCTAGGTGAGTGAACGGTCACTTGATCGATGGTCTTCCGTCCTCTCTTTTTCTATCCGCCGAAACGACGTCATGTAAAATAGAAATCAACGGTTGATGGCTTGACGTGTACGATTGACGGTCCTTGCTACGCCATTGACCAAATGGCAATATTTTAGAACGGTCCATTAACTGATCGTTGAGTAACAGATTGTTTTTCACATTTTCTTTCTACCTATTTTTTACATTATATGACGTTCTTTCATTCCTGCATAAGTTTAAAGAGTATTTGACGTATAGATTTAATAGGATTCCACAAAGCACGTTATCCATTCTCCCAATTAACGTCTTCTCCAACCTCATTCACAAAACTTTTTCTCACTACTCTCACACATACAAACGTACTCTCGCTTGCAGTACGTAAAAAAAAATTACAAATCCCCTCTAATTTTGCATCCCACGGCTTCAAAACCAGCCATAACAGAATTTTCTAAACAAAGTTTCCCTTTCATCTCATTCATTCCCGGAAAACCGCTTTGCACGCACACGTGCGAGTCTCTTGATCTTCTTGCGTTTTTTTGCCCTCCTCCTTTCCCCTTTGCGGCTTTTCAATATATGCGTCCTTGAGCGTTAGAGCGCACGCGCATGTTCACAGTAGCCGAGTGGCTTTTATTTTCCGCGACGAGTGGTCTCTCTTGCAAATTAAATTGAATCGGCCCCAATTTTATTTTTTTTTTCGTTTGTCCGTGAAGTGGCATCAGCGAGTCTGCATTTGCATCACGAAGCAATACTTTTGTTTGGATTGGGTTATCAAATATTGCTTTTTTACGATATGATTATTTTTGTGATTTAAGTGCTGTTGAGGCCAGTTATATTACCCTAGTTATGCGTTCTCGCGTACTTTCAGAGTTTTTAATAAGAAAAGTTCAGTAAATATTGATGTTTATTTAAAACCGTTCTTCAATATTCTCACTCACAAAGAGTTGAAATGGTTTTAAAATAATACTTTTCTAAAATGAAATAGGAAAGTCTCGTAAATTTAAACTTACTTAACATTTGAATTTTCGGTATTAAAGACATAAAAAAAGACATAAAAAGGTTATCAGAATCCATATATAACTCCCATAATACTTTCAGCCCCTGATACAACAGTATTAAAGCAACTAAAGAATAAGCAATTATCATCTATTCACTTTATATTTCAATACTGTGTCTTCTAACAACTCAGACACACCCATAACACATAATCCACCAACGATTTTCATTTGCCCTTTCATAACAGCCAAAAATACTTTTAATCTCCTCATCCATAGCGCCACCCGCTGTTAATAAAATCCTCTACGTATACGCCGCACATCTCATAACTCTGAGCGATACGGGGCAGCAGTTAAACCCTTGCACACACTCTAGCGTTAAAGACTCGGCAATTTCGCGCCTACGCTCTATATGAGGGTCGTTGGGCACACGTGTGTACGTATGTGAGCACGCGCACGCGCTCGAAAGCAACAGGAGGCGTGGCACAGATTTTCCACGCCAGCAAAGTTTGCCGTAATGGAAGAAAAAAGTCACTTTGTAATTAGCCTCTCAGAAGTTTTTTGATGGATCTATCGCGCAGCTGTATCGGAAAAATCGAACTTGGCAACTTCGCGGAGTCCAAAGTGGGTGCTTAGTTTTGCCGAGTCGCTGCAGATGCTTTTAAATTGGATTCGTTTTAATTATCGCCTTACGTTCGTTGAGAGTTCGATGCTGGTGAGATTAAAATCAACGACTGATGAGATTTCACAGTACGTTGGATAAAAGATTGAAGAGTCGGTTCTTGAAATTTGAGATTTATTGAAAAGTCAAAACGATTTTTTTTAATAAATGTTTTAGAAGTACTGAGTTTACTCTAAGAATGCGAAATTAACTATGAAGATTTTCTATGTTTGATATATGTCTGATTAAACTTGGATCTTTACCACTGCAATTAATAGCATTATATCTTTAATATACATAGCAAAATAACCTGTTAAAATTATGTTTTTAGACTTGTATAGGTTCAATACTCACAAATCATTTGAGCACTAAAACTGTCTGACCAAACGTTTACATTCACTACTTATTTTTCCAAATTTTGTATTTATTATATTAAAAACGCTTCATATCTTTCATATTCCTACGATATTACTAAAATTCGATAATTATACGCGAAAATATCGCTTAGCATCAATATTTATGAAGCGCCAACAGCAGCAACAAAATCCAAATTTCAAATTATAATTAGATGAATAATGTAACATCCGATCTGTTTGATCCCCTCGCGTACCCCAAAATTAGCAATATACCATAATATCGTGTAAAAATCCAACTCTCCTCTCTACTTCTTATTAAAATTGCAAGCTTTGAAGTCATCCTCTTTCCCCCACATCCTTGATATTTTTTACCCCGACACGCACCAATTAAACTCGCATAAATGAATAGACCATCCACATCCTTGTGAAAAACACTCTGCCCCTTTAATTCGAATCTCCCCCCTCCGACCAAAAAAAAAAAAGAAATCCGCCACAAAGACGGAAGGAAGACACTCAAGACTGGGGCGAGGTCGTGGGTCAAGGCTCCCCTTTAAACTGGAAAAAAAGAGTCGTTCGCTGACTCCCCGGGATACGACTTCGGGCGGGGGAGTATATCCTTCAGGCAACGGAAGGTCGATTTTAGGAGCCGTGTCGAGAGTTTAATAGGGGCAAAATTATGCTGAAAGCAGAAAGAAAGAGGGGGATAGCCTCTTTGAGAACGTCTTTTATGCTGACTACGATTTGCATAGATTGGATTTTTGTATTTTTGCACCACGCGTATACACTCAACGCGAAATTCTCAAGTTACGGACTTTGTGATGTCGGAAGAGAGGAGTTTTCAGAGAGGAAACTGTTTACAAAGTATGATCTGCGGTGGAATGATGAATACGACTAAACAATATTATTCTATCTGACTAACTGAGAATATTAGTCATAGCGTGAATTTCGGTGCATTTATTCATCTAAGTAATTTATGATAAAAACTAATGACTATTTATTTAATAAATCTATGATTCTGTTCATTAAAATATTTCTACTGTATTCGGCTCTATTTATGTGAATAATATATAGTGGTAAAGTTATTAGATTACATTGTTAAGGTCCGCATACCATGCCTAATCAATACATTTTGATACACACTTCTAATTTGAAGAATTTTTACTGTTGAAAAAAATAATAGTCATTTATTACTCTTCCTATAATAATATCTTCGATCCTATAACAAATATTTCTTCATATAATATAAAATGCGTTAAAATTCAAAAGTGCGTTCATGATCTAATTATTATTCGTATCAAGCCATAGCCATTATTACAAACACCCAAGAAACCTCTAAAAACGTGAAAAATCAGTTGCAAATTGTCATCCACATATCGCGCATGTCAAAGCTCGAGCACCCAAGTCAAGATCCCATCCTCCTCTCCTGAGTCCTCAAAGTTGCGTCTTATCCCTATCGAGAGCAAGTTAGAGAGCGCGGTGTAGTGGGACGACAAAAGTCTAAAGTGCTACAGGAGGCTCAATTCTCGTGCCAAGGTCGACGACACGAGACGCGAGGATCACTGTGGGTGATTAAAGTAGTTGCTGCGACTCACGACGGAAGTTTAACCGCGCGTTGAAGTTTGTTGCAGGATGTAGTTGGTTTGCATTTTTGTTACGGAAGATTGATGGGATTTGACGATTACGTTGGTTTCATTCTGACTGCTAATCGTTGTACTTTTCTTGTTTAAGTTATAATACCAGCAGTTTTGGTTTTCATCTGTTCGCTATGTTTCGATATTCTTATTTACCACTCTAGTTAATAAAGGCTTAGCATAACTTAACAATGAATTTCTTTTAATCCTATAAAACATTTTGAACTCAACGAGTTCAGAAGTAACTTTTTCAGTTTAATTATCATAAAAAATATGTAAAATCGATGTTTACAGAGATATTAAAAAAATTCCATGAATTTTGAAAGTTCTATTCACCAGAAAAAGAAGAGCGATTATCCCAAAATGTTCTAATTCAAAAAGTTCTTAAACTCCAAGCATATCCGAAACGACACCCAAATGTCCTCTTTCTCCGAAAGTGACACTCCCGGGTCATCCAAATGCTCATCCCTGTGCTCACTCACAAAAGCAGCAGGCATTAAAAATTCACGTCCACTCGCCGCACGCTCTTCATTACTCTATCTCGCTAGCTCTCCCTTCTCGCATTGTCTCCCTTATTTTCCGTCTGCTCTGCCGTCACCGCCGTCGTCGTGGCGTTTATGAATTATCCAGCGGCCGACGACATCGTAGGAAATGGCTCTCCTGTGACATCTACTTCTTCGTCGTTGACGTCGTCCGCTCTTCCATCGTCTTTTTTAATTTAGCCTGAGGGCTCGGAGGTATCGTTAATCTCCGCTTGCTGTGGATGTCTTATCTGTTTATCCGGTGTCTTTGGAGTTCAAATGTATATATCAATTGCAGATCCGACGAGTGAAAGATTATCGTTGTTTGAAGTCAGGAGATGAACTATTAATTATTCACTGTGGTCATGTGTTGATTCTTTACAATTTTGAATGGTTAGGTAAGTCTATTGGTGGTATATATTTTAAATGGTTCATTTTTCTACTCAGTGTCATGTTTGACAATAGATGTGCACAGATCGAGATTTCAAAGGAACTATTATGTGCAATGATGTGATACTCGTTAGCTCGCGTTGTAATTGCTATGACATCTCTATTAAATAGGTAAATGAACATGATTTCGATGCACTTTACATTGTAATATATCATCATCAAGTTTAAGTACAATTAATTGAAACTGTTTAACAAATTTGAAAATTACAGGAAATTCTCGTGATGAAATATTTCAACAATGTTACAGTGACTGCATTGTAACTTCCACTACAATATTCCAGTTTAATTATAGCCATTGTTATCGCTCATTAAAATAAAGTTTATAAAAGTTAGCGTAAAACAATTAATAATATTTTATTAACCATTTATTACTATTTTCATTATAATCACATCCTCTTTAAACTTTTTTTACAACTATCATTCAATTTAGTATAGTACAATTGTTCAAATTACAATATAGAAAATAATGGTATTTTAACAACTATTTCTTCACTTTTTAATGTCTATAATACTAATAATCCATCCCATCTCAAAAATACTCTCCCTTGTAGAAGTTTAATCAATTATTCCAAAAAAATGAACCATCCAAAAGATATCCAGCCTCCAACTCCCCAAATTTCATAATTAAAGCCTCTATTTTATTTATGATTTAAAAAAAAAAATCATACTCATCCATATTTCACGAATGCATCAGACTTGTTTTTCCTGTGCAGGTCACTGCATGCACACTCACAGAGGACTTGTCAAACACAGCGCGTACCGCATGCATGAAACTTTTATCAGTCCTTAATTCGGCCAATGAAAATTTACTGTTGCCATGAAGAAACTTCAACCGTTATAACCGTGTACGCGTGCGTTTTCGGTTGCAACGATGATACAGTTTTATAAGGGAAGCCAGTGCCGTGCTCGAGAATAAAAGAACAACCCACGGGAGTAGAGGAAGCCTTTTTCCCCCTTTTCTTCTTCTTCTTTCGTGTTCCCTTCGTTGACTTTCTTCTTCTTCTTCTTCTTCTTCTTTTTCTTCTTCTCTCGTGTATGCGTGCGTGTGGATGCGTGTATGTATATGTACGCCAGGCACATGCTCGCGGAATCAAGTGTAGAAAGAAAGGTATAACGTAACAATAATAATAATAATAATAATATAGATGTCGACCTCTCGCATAACACGGGCAACTCGCATATATTTCGTATTATATTTGACTGTATGTGATAAGTAATTGTGAGGAATCGTCGTGATTATGTATAGTATTTATATATAATGGAGAAAGAAAGGTATAGAAAGTGTATATAGCAACTAAGGAATGGAAAGTTTTCAAGAATACAGGCGGATGCATCCGTCACTGACAGTATACGACCTGACACTTTCCGGCTGTTCTCTCTCGAAAACGTCAAATTTACGTGAAAACTTTCACGGAACGGTGCTTTCTGTACTTCGAAGTCAAACTTATATATATATATATATATATATATATATATATTTCTGTATACAATCGACTAAGATTACACGCTACTACGGCATCTACTATTATTTGATACAATGTGCACAATAAAGTAAAACCTACAATTTTGATAAGCTAATAGTGTATAGCGTCTACGTGATGTTTCTACTGGTACTGGAAAGAGGGAGGTTTGGTTATATGGCTGAGCTACACACACACGTCACAATGGAGCTCAACCACGGAATAATACTCAGGGAGCTATTGTTATACCAATTCGTTCTCGTTCTCGAGCGATGCACGCGTGTTCGCATCGGCCAACAACAAAACTATATACTCGTTATTATACGTGTTTATACGCACGTTTATCGACGCATTATATTCCCCGGCTTTAATCGGATAATCATCGGTCTTTGGGTTTTCGGGCTGTCAGTTACAGACGCAATTACCTTTTCGTGTTCGAGCTCAATACGCTCTGTGGATATATATATGCACGTGTGTAGTGTGGATATGCGTGTGTGGATGTGTAAGTGTTCAAATGAAAACTATATAGAAAAGGCTCGCTATGTCAGTATATATGTACGCAGTCTACAGTTAATGCACGCCATTCTTCACTACATTTCATACGCAAAAGGCAAAGAGTCAAATTATTTTCATTTCTCTTTTTTTTATCGTCTCAGTCACGAGCAATCGATAAACTGATATGGTCAAGAACTATATAGTATATATGCGCTACTTTTTTGACATTACGTTGGAAATCCAGTGGACTACTCTGGTCGTTACTAATCATTACTTTATATATATATACTTTATCAGAAAATGTACAGTAAAAAGAACTACTCGTATAATACAAATGCTATGTGAAACTTATTGTCATTGTATTTTCTTACTTTGCTCAAGAAAGATAGAGAGCGATAGAGAGAAATATATATATAGAGATAAAAAAGAAACAGAAGCGTTTTGGCTATATCGTGCTTTGACTGTAAACACTCAACTAATTCGTCACACGCCTCTAGATAATGAAAAGATAGGGCATAAAACAAAGATAGAAAGTAAAATAATAAATAATAATATGTAATAGATAAATATATATATACGGACTAAAAATATAAAGAGAAATATATATATATATATATATTCGTGCCAGTTGGGAGTGAGTATATATCATAGCGTGAGGGTCAAGGCCAGAAATGATTTTTCCACATGACAACTTACATTTGTATTCTCTCTTTCGTCAATCGTCGGCGCATTTTGGGGCTTACTCGTTTTTTTCTAGTCAGGGCACACAGAGACACTTTGCAGAGAAACGCCATAAAAAAAATAGGAGCGACAAGAATACGAGATGTAAACAGAACAAACAAACGATAAACAATAAACAAAAAAATAAAACAAAGGTTGACTGGCGTATATAAGAGAAAATAACACGGCTGTCGGAACAAACAGAAAACGGAACGAAAGATAAACGTGAAGAAGACATAGGATACGTCTCCTTCTTTTCTTTCCTTCCATGTGTGCGTGTCGGTCGTATATATATGCGAAATGTAAGTAACACGGAAAGTAATCCAAACGCAAAAAAAGAAAAAGGTTAAGTAAACAGATATAGAGAGATGTATATATATGTATGCTATACACGTGAAAGTTTTCAAATCAAACAAGAACACCAACATCTCTTATATAACACCTTTAACTATTAACAAAAAAAGTATAGAACGATGAAACAAAACACCATATTGTCTGTTTATTTATTCTTAGCTGTTGGACCACTAAAGTAACGTGAAAAAACAGAAGTAAGATAGAAGGGGGAGGCAAGAGGGGCTAGGGCAGGGTCGGGAATGACAATGAGCAAAGATGTGAAGAGCGATAGAAAAAGGAGGAAAAAAAGAAGTATTAGAACAAGAAGAGAAAAACTGATCGCGTGTTGCTTTTGATATGTCTGTATAATCTACAGTTGAGAACATAACATGGTTTTACACTTAAACAACAAACTTTTCAAATGATCTTCTTTCAACGAACATCAATGTAGTGTTCTAAGGTATAAGGGGATATCAACTTATGATTTGAATGATTATATGTATCATAACTTTGGTAACATATACTTATAACTCACAAATATAAGAAAATCAACTTTAGGAAAGAAATAAAAGTATAACATTCACTATTTACATTTCTATAGCACAAGAAAAACATCAAAAGATAAGTTAGTTATTTTTACATATTTTTCGGGGTTAGAATAGACTGAAACTTATAGAAGAAAGTAAAAACAGCGATGTAGGTTATGATTCAGAGTTGAAGTTTGTATGTTTTATAACACCTTCCTTTGTCTTATTTGCAGTGGAGGTAAATATTAATGTAGAAAATTTATTCCTGAATTATATTGCGATGAATTTAGTAAATCTAATCTTTCTTAACTCAAAATAGCAGACACGTAAGTTTTTCTCTTCTTTTCTTTCAATACAATTATTGCAAAAGAAAGACATTGCTGTTCTTTTCCGTTTATTCCCAGTTTACAATTATTCTGTTATTTTTATTATTGATATAATAATTATTCTTTTTATTATTACACTTGTGTAGTTGTACGTTTTCTCGTCCGTGTATATACGTGTACGTGTTCTCATTTTCATTATAAGTTTAATGTTTGAAACATAATCATTGGCGTCGCGAGGGAATATTTCTTATACTCTTTATTCATTTGGATAATAGCAACGCTGACTTGTATGGTTATTTTGGAATATACGCATTTTGTCTTTGGAAAAAAAATATCGTTTATGTAAGAACAAGGAAAGTGTTGCGACCTATCACAAACTCACTTTTCGGCCGGATTTCTATGTATAAACTCTACTACCAATTCAACGATTACTGACTAATCAATTCAATGAACATACACTTGTTCTCATTATTATCTATGTAGTACGGAAAACGATGATTAGTTAAACAATTTTTATGTTGAAAGTTCAGGAATTGTTGTTTGGTGAAGTCGATGAAAAAGATCCATTTGTGCGCATGTATATTTGAATTCATGATATATTTCTTTTACTCTTTAATTAATTATTGTATCAGTCACAATGTTCACGCAAGATATGTAATAATAGATATACTTTTTATAATTCATTTCAAAAATATAATAATATATATTTTAATTTAAAGAGAAAATATCTTTTTTTTTTTACTATATACATAGAGAAGTTACTTCTAAATATTTTTCATCGATTCCACCATGAAATCTTAGTACACGAAATGACTATTTACAAACAGATTTGAGTAAACAATTACACATGTAACTCGCCCCAACTGACACTTTTTCGAGGCGTAACTAAAAAAAACTTATAGATTATTCAAAATCATTTATTTTATATTTGAAAAAATAAAAAAAGATTTAGAAAAATAAGACCAATAAAAGCGTTTACAAGCACTGCTGGCGATATTTTCATATTTTTAAAAAATACTTTTAGAAAATTCACGAAAAAGATTTTGAAAGTTTCTATCATTCATATTTAGTGATTCTACTATCATCTAATATTCATCTCTTTTATTTAAAATTTCACTACTTAAATTTTTAACCTTAGCAAATCATTCATTTTTCTACTATAACCTCAAAAAAGTATTAAAGTCTTCATTACCGACTGAGCAGATTTCTAAACAATTATAATGTTCTTGTTCTCTATAATCCTCTTCTACCACTTAGAAAATACAATATACTTTATATTTTATATTAAAATTTTCTACTAGAAGTAACACCATGTTTTTAATTTACATTTATATCAATTACATTTAAATTTTAATTTCTAAATCTTTCGTTGTATGCGAATATCTATACCGTTAGTTCCAAATTTACTTATACTTTTTTAGTTTCTTACATGCATAATTTACAAAATTTTAGGTTAAAGTTCTAAAAGAAGTCTTTTACATACACAGGTCCCTTGAGAAAGCTCTCTCAGTCGGTAACAACTAACCAAAAATATTTCTTCAATTTCAAAATCTGATCAAAATTGCACGAATCCGTTATTTTCATTAAACTTTTTTATTATTCCGATACATTTACTCTGCACGAACGTGCATCTCAAAAGAGAACCTCTTTGCGTTGATAATTTTTGATTGATAATTTATTTTTAGGAAAGAGATTATCTGCTTGAAGCTCGTCGATGATAATTTATATCTAACGCCAGCGGGGAAGAAAATTCCTTTCACGCGCGGCAGCTCACTACAAAATTGATTGTACGAAAGCTCTTTGTTTTCTTTAAAGTTATTTTTCATTCGGCGCGACGAAGCAATATTCATTCACCGAGATCAACGTACAATGAAATCGTTATTGTTAATAACTTTCTCACTCTCGTCTCATTGTTTGTAATTAAGGTTATGTGATTAACCAATTTTACTATTCTTTTATCCGTTTCATTAAAATTTAAAGAACTACTTGTAAAAGGTAAACCAGTAGATACAGTATTTTTAGGGATCCACAGGGGTTCATTTGTTTTTGGATATAGCCATCAGCCTCTAAATTTTGAGATCTAAACATTTAAAATACTTTAGGACAATGAAAGTTACTAAGAGATCTATTGAACTGTTAACATCGTAGTGACCCTATGAATTTTAAGAACCCTTATACATTTAGTGCTGTATTTTCTATATTCTTTTGTAAACTTGAATAATACATTTGAACTTGATTTTATAGTAATGAAACAAAATATTAGATTCATAAATTTTTATCGTTCAAAAACCACATTCATATATCTTAAATACTTTCCTCTCTCTTATATTCATAGATATTTATATCAAAATGATGCAAAATGTAAAAACAGTTTTTTTTTTACTTTCAAGAAAATCATTTTATTACCTTTCTGACTTAACCGGGCTGCTGTAAAATGGTCTCACATCACCTTAATAGTCCGCCACTTTGAATCGCAAAATTTTCACGACTCTATACACTCTATCTCTTTCTTACGATAATGGAAGAGTAGAGACAGAGAGCGAGAGAAAGAGAGCAAGAGAGACAGAGCGAAAGAGAGAGGGAGAGAGAGAGATGTACTCAAGTGAAAATTTCGCATTTATATTTAAATTTGAAAGCAACGCCGACATTCGAATTCTCTGCTATAGCTCTGGTGTGGCCGTGTCGAAATCACTCGGGCAATCCCCCCCTTCTTCTCTTTTTCTCTCATTCTCTCACGGGATAAAAGCGCGCTGCTGAGTTTCCTAAAAAAAAGAGAGAGCCGAAAAAAGGCATACACGTAAATATAAATCAAATGCTCTACGGTGAAAGCAATACACAGTCTAATCGCTGGTAGCGTGGCTCTACGCGTGTGAAAAAAAAAGTTCTCTATCGCTCTATAGTAAAAATTCTTGCCTATATTGAGAGCACGTGACAAAAAAAGGTGCGTGATTGAAAAAATGTGCGTCATATATATCCTCAAAAAAAAAAGAATTGTAGAAAAAAGCACAAGGCTCGATATTTTCGTACGAAAAAAAGCATCACATTTTTCGTGAACGTGTGACGACGAACGAACTTCGTGGACGACGCATAAAGTTTTCAGCAAACTCAACGACGCGTTTTTCATCCGAAATTTTTTACGTCTTTTTTACATAATACACATCCGAACGTATAGGAAGGGAGAGAGAGAGAGAGAGAGAAGGGAAGGAAGTAGAGGACCGAAACGGGACAAGACGACACGAGAAGCATCTTAGCGCCCGGATGCTAAGTAGATAAACGTCAATTCCGCTCAGAAGTACTCTGACGTAATGGTATATGTGTACAGCACTCGAAACAAGGTGTCGTCGTCGTCGTCGTCGTCGCGCTCATCGTCGTACATCACCAACAGTGCAAAGGGAAACTACAACGGTTTTCCTCTTTCCTTTTCTTTTTTTTTTATTTTAGCTTTGTTCTCTCATGCGTCGCTCCACGGTCCCAAGTGGATTAGCGCGATGGCTATATATGCTTATCTTTCTTTTTTTTTTTTTTTTTGTTACTGTTTATACACAATTTGGTTAACAATCAATAATAGTTCTATAATGCAATGTGTGTATAATATCATGTATGTGTGTATATATAATCTATGAGTATAGAATCGCACACTATTATAGTCTTTAAGATGAAGAAAGATGAGTCTGTTCGTGCGTCTCTCTTGAGAAAACCCGTGAATTTTTTGAAAAGAAAAAGGTATACACGTTCACACTCTTCTCGTGCAACTTATCGATTATTTACAATAAAAGAGTTCAGTCGTCCAATCGTCGGATTATCATTACGCCGTTTATCTATATATTTTTTTTTTTTTAATATTTATTTTTCGTTTTTCCTTTTCTTACTCTCACACGTACAGTCAGAAATCATCGGATGCCAAGAGAGCCAAGATTCACAACCATTTCACTTAAAACATCACGAAAACTTATGCTCGTGAAATAAAAATACAATTTTCCTCCCCTTGTAACTGATATTAATAATCTCCAAAGAGTTAATTCCGAGCTCAACTCCGCAATCGATTACCGCGATGATGAAATACGTTGCTGACCGGTTCCGTATTTCCAACGTTTCTGGGGCAAACATAGCAAAAGGCGGGTGAGGAAGGAGGGAAAGAAAAAAGATGTACACGAAAATCCTCCGGGCGAAATGAAAGGGAAGTGAAAGTTCTCTTCTTGGCTCCCTTCGCCTCTCGTCGACCCTCGAGCAACGCGCACACGTGCGAGCTCGCGCGTCATAAACACGCAAACGTATAATATGTGTATTATATATATATATATATATAGTATATGTGTGAGGGCGCGCGCTTTGTGTATTTGTGTATACGTTTTCATGACAATAATCGATAACAATTTAATAAGACTCGTTCGTATTAGTAAGACACGATTACGATCGAGAGCGTACAGCGGTTTATTATGGATACGTCGAAGGGAGGGCAAGATAATTTTTTTCTCTTGCTTGCCTCACGTTGCTTCTATATGTGTATATGTATGTAAAATTTGTTACGAAGAAAAAAAAATTGGCATCGTTAAAATCGGTAAGGGAAGGGAAAGAATCTATCGGAAGTGGCGTATAATTGAGAAAGCAAATTTTGGTGTTTCTCTTTTTTCTGTTTGTAAAAAATTTGTTTTACTACAATGTACTAGAATTCAGAGATCTAACTACTACATTCAGCTTTTGTCTTTTTAATTTTTATCTTCCTATTTTCATATATATATTTTTTTATAAAAGTTTTTTTTCACACCCATCATGTAAATTGATATAAAAATATAATTTGATAAACAAGCAAAATAGCAAACTTACATTAATCCTGAAATGAAAGTATAACGATGCGAATGCAAAGTTTTTCAAATAAATTCTTTCCCTTTGCTGCACTTTTTGTCTCCCCCCCATCATACACACAGCTATTACTCGTACACAATGAAGTACATAAAAATGCGCGTCGTTTAGAAAAAGACTATGATTGTACGCGCTTACGTCACTATTTTTCCAACATTATTCCTCACATTTTTATTTTCAGTTTTTTTTTACTTTTCTTTTCTGAAAATTCTCTGTCTCGACGGTTATCGTAGACATAGATATTATATATTATGCGTGCATATCCATTGTGTGTGTATGTCGGTGTATATGCGTGTCTGTTCGTCGACTTCTCGTGTATCGTAAAGTGACTGAACAAGAGGTATAGAGAAAGTAAGAGAGAGAAAGATAGATAGAGAGAGAGAGAGAGAGAGTGAGGAGTTTGGAGAAGAGAATTAAAAGTGAAAAAACAGAAGTAGCAACGAATAGAAGAAAACTTTTTTTTTTGTTTTGTCAAGGCGAAAGAAATAAAAGGAGACAGCAGTAGAGTAGAATAGGTCACGTGTAGGCTCAATTTTAGCAACTCGTTATACCGGCGTCTTTGGCAGTTTCCTGCGCGTCGGCGACGATGGCGCTTTGTTCGTTTCCGATTCTGCAAAAAAAACAAGAAACAACACATCGTGGCAAACCCTCTTTGGTAATATACACGTGCAGCAATAGTATAGGTGTGTGCGTTTATGCGTATTTTTTTTTTCTCCTCTCTGTTCTTTTTTTTCGTGCGTTTTTTTTCTGCGTCACTCTGTCGCAGCATACACACGCGGCTCGTTTGAGCGCTTTCAGCTGCGACATTTCGAGCATTGTGTGTTTGGCTTTCGTTCACGGGATGTGCTTCGTTTATGTACCATGCTATTGTTTTACCGTTATCGAAGCTCGTTTATGTTTCATTTTTTCATTTTTTTTCATCGTAATAAAGATTATTTTCTATGATACAGAATTTTGGTAATCGTTACGTTCTACAACTACGAGAGTAATGTTCATTGCACTAGATAAGGATAGTAAGAGATGATAATACTTTGTGTTTGGACATTTTTAGCCAGGTTTATCATAATCTTGTTGGTATAATGGTGTTGAAAACTGTTGGACTGGGCATTCGTAATTAGATGTGAAATATGTGTAGTACAACTAATAATTAGTTCAATACATAATTATAAAATAACATTGTATAAAACTGGCTAAAAATATGGTAATTGTGGAGAAATTTTGAAAATACAAAAAAAAAATTAAAATTTTGACAATCATTACTTTCACTGTACTTTACTGCGAGATAATTATTTTTAACATACAATCGGTAAAAATTTAAAAGATACTATCAATAATTTGACTTTTAAGAGTGTTTATTAATATAAAAATTAGTTTCAATCTATTTTATTAAATGAATTTCAAATTTCTCTTCCAATTGTGATGAATAAATGATATGGCACTATAAAATTTAAGTATATGATATTAAATGTTGCGTCTCTCGTAAAAGATCTAAATTGAATAAACAAATTACAAAATAATATAAGTAGTCTTTTCATTGAAATATTCTGACTAAAATAATTTTAATTGTCATTGTTAACTTGCTAAATGTATTAAATTAAATGCTATTGTCTAATTTGTAAAAAGAAATTTTAAAGAAATGTTTTTAATATTTCAAATTAAATATAGAAACAAGAAACAGTAAAAACTGTAATATCTTTAATAAAAAAAAAGTATTATAAATGTTTAATGTACACCTATTAAATAACATAAAAAGCTAAGTTTCCTAAAAATATCCATTTCCTAAAACCATTAAAAAAATTAAAACAATTAAAAGAACCGAAGCTTACGCCTTTGGAAAACAAAACCAAACAGAAACTCAAAGTTTAAGTACCACGAGACACACAAAACTAGCGAGAGCTACCCAGGCGAACTATATTGCTGCTGCTGCTGCTGCTACGAGAGTCAGTCTGCTCGTATATATACAGTGTGGCGTGTGTACTACTAAACGAAGAGAGTAGGGAGAGAGAGAGAGAGAGAAAACGCGCGCGCGCGCGCAAATCCTAATTCTCCAGGCGCAGAAAACTCTCCTCCTGGCAATTAACGTTTCAGCCCGGGCTTCCGCGGGGCTGTAATCTGGCTCCGCCCAGGGCAAAATTATATTTGACCCTCCTCCCCCCCTGCGTGCGTTCGCACATTCGTGTGTGTGTGTATACATACACGCATTTGCTCACTTGCACGCAGGAAGCTTGCTTGCGCGCACACCCGTGAATTAAATTGCGCGAAATTATGAACAATGCAAATGGCAGAGGCGAAGCAAACTCACCGAGCTGGCCGAGTCCGAGGTTACCCGGCGCCTTCTCCGCTGGTGCAGGTTCGTCCATCCCTGGGTCGCCGCTCCTGTGGGGAGGGAGTGGAAAGAAGAAGTATATTTTACAGTTGCAGACGTGACAATGAGAAAAGAGAGACAGAGAAAGAGGAAGCTCGTTAATTAGCCGTGACACGAGCAGAGTTTTCGGGAGGACGAGGTTCGGGTGAGTTGAGGAAAAAGTAGTGCGCGGTTTTTTTTCAATGCGATTCGGATTTAGAAGGAGTTTCGGGATAATAGTTTCAAGGTTTGTGTGCTTTTAGAGGAAGTTCTGCGATAATAACAACGTTTTTTTAAAAGATACGGTAGAAGAAATGGGACACAACTCTTTTTTTTCGCTTTCTTAATTCAGGGCTCTAACTTTCAATTGTTAAACATCTTTTATTCGCTACCGAACATTTTTTTGTTTCAATTTTCACTATTTCTATTGTTTGCAGTACTGGAAAATAAGTTAATCTCAGAAATTAAGTTATATTATAATATAATGTATATATTAACTATCAGTTAATAAATATTAAGAAATTCAAAACTTATAAATGCAAAACAAATTTTACATTTTATATCGTCGTTTATCCAAACTTGATTTAGAAATGTAAATTTTTAATCAAAAACTTATTACCGAAGGATAAGCAGATTATCAATAATCGGATTAAATAGTCTATCTTTTACATAATATTGTAAAATCCAAAGATACCCTATTAAAATTAATAAGTATGATTATTATCCGTATCGTATTTTCATTTATAGGTGCAAATATAATTATTACTTCCTGCTAAAACAAAATTTGCAAAGAATAGCAAACACAATTCTTGTGACTTTTGCAATTAAAATACATAATTTTTAATCTCAAGATTTACTCAAATACTTGACTTAATTTGAATTTTGGCAAACAGGATTAAAAAAATGATTACGAAGTATCACGTTAAATTTGAAGAAGTCAAATGACAATGAATTAGTGGTAATTTTTTCATTAACTTTGTTATATTTCACAGTTATAAACAAGAAAAATAAGTTAATTATTTAATCGGGGACGACACTAATTAACCCTCAATAAAGAGAGTGAAAATTAAATAAACAGGAGCAGAAGAGCTATTATCAGAGAACGAGTAATGATTTTCTTTTGGCCAGTACGAGACTTACATATCTGTTGCGTGTTCGACGATGAGTTCAGCAACATCACCGCTTCGGTCGATAATGTGCGCGACCTCCTCGAACGTGCGGTCAATCAGCGAGACACCGCCCCATTCTAGAACCTGTTAAAAAAAGGAGAGAATGTGTGTTACTTTATTGACCTATTTTATTCATTATATGCTATAGTTTGTATGTATTCAAAACAATTGAAGAATATAGCAAATAAAAGAATTATATGTTACATTTTTTTAAATGTTCACATCTAATGTTCCTTTTTTTACAATAAATTAATCAATTGATATTTTATTTATTTTATTTTTTATCAAATATGAAACCATTGAGTCTGATACTAATATTTAAAATTTAATTATTAATTGTTTTTACAAATTCTAAAATTTTCATATTCGATATCTCTGGTAGAAAATTTATCGTATTTTATAACTGTGTTAATTAAATGTAAGCATTTGTAGCAAAAATCAGTATGTAAAAGTCATATAATTCATACAAAAGTTTTTTAATATTACTTAAAATATGAATTGTATGAAATGTAAATACCAAAATTTATGTCAAATTTGCAGATAATTATGAAATACTAGCAATATTCGTTTTTAGCTATATAAAGCGAATTGGAAAATATCTAGCTTATGGTGAACATCCCTACTACCAAAAATATTAAATGTAGTATTTTGCGGTTTTCGATATGAAAATTTCATAAAAATATTAAACTTATAAATCCAAAGAATTTTCAACAACAAAACAACGAAAATAAGGTTCTTCTTATCTCAACAAAATCATGCTGAAGCAAGAAAACGTGTAAATTAAATTACCCTAGCGAATTGTAATTTCTAAGCACTAATTTTGTCATTAGCACATTGTTAATTCTAGTTAAGAAAGTTAGGATTTTTCAGCGAGGCACCGGCAGCGGCAGTCAGCATGCATACTCCTCGAGGGGGTACCGAGACTTCCTCGCGCGCGCGCGTACGTAACCGAATAAAAAGTTCAACCCATAATTCTCATCCTTCGCCGACTTTGCAAGTTTATCTTTTCGCAGCCAATTCGCGGGAGAGAAAAAAAGAAATTGCGCCCGAAGTTTCATAAAGAACGGAAAAGAGCCGCGGGATTTCGAGAGCAGACAGGCGGATTGATCGAGAGCTTTAGTTGCGTTCGAGTTGAAGTAACGTATGGAAAAAAGTGTTGGTTATTCTGATTTTGATCCCCTGATTTTAATTTGAATTCCACAAGAAATGATTAATTGTTTTGCCTATGATGCTGTTGTTGCTGTAATTTCAGTGTAATTCTTCGCAACACGTGTCGCATGAAGTTATGTAAGCTGAAGCTCATACTTTATACGAAGTTCAGGCCATTATTTACATTCCTGTCTCACTTTGAAACTTTACCGACTAATATATGGTGGGTACATTCGGAAAAGGTTGAGATAAGTTAAAAATTTTGCGTAAATTTCTTCTATTATTTATTCTGAATTTTAGTAAAAGCTAATTTTTGTTTCGTAATTTTGAATGTAAATTGGCTTTAATTAAATCGTAACTTCAGGTTTATTAAAAAAGTTGCGAGCAAAATATTGCAAATTCAATTTCCGTCTAACGAGGAATTATTAAAAATCGATATTCTTGTTATGCTGCGTTGAAACATTTTGAAAAAATTTAATGAATTTTTATGACGCGCACTAAATTATTCTAAATAGATTAACGTTTTTGAAACTATAAACAAAATTTATACATCTTTAGTAACAAAATTGAACACTAAATCATTAAACAATTTTCTAATTTATTCTTTTCATCAAACAGTATTATCTTAGAACCGTTTCATCAATACATCCAGATTTAATATTAATATTTCTTTAAAAGTAACATTAAAAACCCCATCATAACTTTCCCTAAAGGGTCAAAAACCACCTTCGACCTGAACCACACGACGATGGCTACCCAAAACGTAGGAACATAGCGAAAATCCGTGAACTCGCGAATCTGACAGCGCGTGAAATCCTTACAAATAGCCGGTCCAGAAGGCGAATCATCTCTCAGGATTAGGCGACGTTGCTCTCCCTTCTCCGTTTGTTCGCAAACGGGCCGCGGAGAGATTGAAATATGTGCGCCGATGTTCCATTTCCGTCCAGTCGGCAAAAAGCCAACCAGCGAGCGAGCGAGCGACGACACCGTGATGATTTTCCCTTCTCTGTGACACTGATTACAGCCCCACGCGCGACAAATGAGTCTGATCTCTCCTGCTATTTTACCCGAGTTAAGAGGAACCCGTGCGTACAGATAAATCTGAGTTTGCTGACGGGAGAGTGGCGCTGGTTTGTTTTACGGAGGAGGGAAAGAGAGAATAAGAGGTGGAGGATTTTTTACGACGTCATTATTGTATTTTCAAATGTATACGCGAGGGGAGGGTTATGAGTTGTTTGCGGAATGAGGGAGTTTGGAAGATAAGGCCTGTCATATTTTATAGAATTTTCAGAGCTGAATTATTCCCTCAGAGTTATATTTTCTAATTTATTGATAAAGTTTAAGATTACGAAGATATTTGTAATAATATTTTTTTTTTTATTTGAATCTAATATAATATTTGAAAATCATAATATTTTGATACATTTGTCAAAAAATTTTTTAATAGTAACTTATATTGTAGAAATTATATTTTCACTTTTGCTTTTAGAGTACATAGTCTATATAAACATTTTCCTTTTATAAATAACTTGCTAATTCACTTGACTAAATAAACCCAAAAATAATTGAAAAAAATTTCCGCCAATAAAAAACGTTTACGTTAAATTTCTTCATCTATCCTATACCAAACAATTCAAACATCCTACCAACTCACAAAAAATCAAACGTCCCTGGTGTAAATCCAAAATGTTTTATACGTTTTAAATGGTCATTTCGCTTATCTAGTTTTGACCCCCGATGAAACGGTTTTTCAACTAATATTTGAACATTTAATAGATTAAAAAATAGAATGAGTTTATCGAAGATTTACACAAGCTAGTTCTTATTTATTTAAGAGGTACTACAGTTGGTCAATTGTTTAGTGAATAAATGACCAGTAAAAATCTTGTTATAATGGAGAAAAGTGAGAGAGACAGAAAATAATGACAGCAAAGACATTTTTCGAAATAGCTATGAAAAAGCTATAATAAATGCTTATTTGACCTTCGTATATTGTTTATATTTTAGTAAGCTATCAGTTAAAGTTCGATATCTTCCAGTTTAATGTCAAATTCGTTAGAAAAATTAAAAAGAAAAAAGAAAATTTTGAGGTTATGTCATTTTAGTCCCAATCTATTAAATGTGAGAATAATAGGAGAAAAATCGTTTCATCGCAGGCAATTAACTGGTCATTTTTCCTACCCATTTACTAGGATTCTGGCCATTTCCCGATAGACAAATTTCTACCAGGGGTACAAAACAAAAAATTACTCCTCACATCATCGCAAGTTCACGTATAGCAGCTTAATACAAATTGATCGCGCGACAGAGTCGACCGTAGCCGTCTACATACCATGCGCGCGCGTTCCTTGCCAAATTACCGCGACACGTTGTTTTAACGGCAGACGCGTATATATGCGCGATCTCTCGCGCCGTAATTAATTTCAATAAAGCTTTGACGCCCCGGCGCGTATAACCTATCTTCGTATGCGTGCGCCGTTCAATCTTCATTTCAACGCCGAACATCGAGTCCCGCGCGTCGTTTCATTATCGCCTCGCTGCGTGCGAAAACGTCGCTTTGGCCATTTTGGCGTGGAAGTGGTGAGGTGAGAGCACGTGTGCTGGATATGGCCGCCTATTTTTCATTTTGCCTTTTAGAGATACTAGGCGGTTAGTTTGAAAGGTAAATTGAGCAATTTTTTATAACGTGTATGAACTATTTTAGTTGAAACAAATTATTTTTCTTAGTTAGAAATTTAATTATATTATTATATATAAACGTATAAATATTTATTTTCATTCATTATAATTAATATTGGTGTCAGAAGTGGGATATCAAGAATGTCATTTTATTGTTCCATTGTATAGGTCTACTTCTGCATTGTTACCTCTTCGAATTCTAAATTCTAACATTCAAATACTTATAAAACAGAACTTATGGATTTAGGAATTCAAAAAGAAAAAACGTCATACTTCTGTGAAAGCCAATTACAATTACTATTAATATAATAGAATCAATTTTTGAAAAAAGTTATTCTATTATCAACAGCCGCAATGTTCTAAAACAATACACTACAAAGAACGAATATTCAAAGATTGACACGCCGCATCTGCTTCCTTCAACCCCCATCGGATCAATCGGGGCGCTAACCTCATTTTCCGCCAAAATTAACGTCCGTGTTATTAAATAACCGTTCGCTTGTCGCTCCACGCTCGGAAAATTGCCGGAGATTCGCCTAATCCATCACGCGTCCAACTCGCGCTCATTATATGCTAGCCGCGAAATTCGCGTCCATTGTGTTGCAGCGCACGTGGCGTATCTCTACTAACAGATAAGCGTTCACTACCGTATGAATAGGTTTTTCTTCAAGATTTAATAGCGGTAAACGTAGATGGCTGAATGCTGACGTGGTTTGCCAATTATGGATTTTGAGTTAACGGATGAATGGGTTGGATGTTTTTCCTAAGGTTTTAGCTTATCATGAGGACGTACGAAGAATTGTGACGTAAGGGCAGATGAATCACAATGATGATGAAGGCAATGTTGCGTTTTTTGTTGTATGGTTTATATGGTTACAGTTAGATGTGGAATAAGTGGGTCGAAAATGTTCTTTTATTGATGTTTTATGTCATTGTGAATACATAATTATATGGTAATTCAATATCCTGATATAAGGTATTTATTTTTAAAACGACATAATTTATTTATGTCGAATTATCGATTTATTGGACATCGCATGACAAAATTTAAAAATACAACGAGTAAAATGTATTTTTAAATTGATGAATCCAAATGTGTCCCATAAATATTTCAAGGTACTCTCTTTTATCGAAATTTATAATATGATTTTAGCTTGAATTTATACTTCAGACATTGAGATGCAATAAATGCCGAGTTTATTTTGAAATGACAAATGAGTCGATTACTAATCGCATTAAAATCCGACTTTGTAACTCTCGAGTCTCACCTTCTTATTACATTTTACAATTATATCTCTTAATTCATGTTAAACATGCCATTAGATTATGTACCGTATAGATAATTTTAACAACACATCCTAAAATATACGAATATACGTAATTCTTCAATTCGCATGAAAATCTCGGAAAAAATCAAAAACCAAATGAATCGTCCATTATTAACACTTTACTACGTCCAATCATAAAATAAATCTCTATAAATCCTCTTACAAGTCCCCCGAAATATCGTGAACCCACACCTTAAAAGCGTCCCCTAAAACGCTAATCCCAACGCGCCATGTACCGTGCAAGCTTCCTAATTAATTAAGACCTCGATCGGCGTTTTTACGCTCCGATCGTAAAATGGAAATTCGACGCCGTGTCGTAAAAAGGCTTACGCTCTATGTATATGTATGAGTATGTATATACTTTACCTTATCGCCTTTCTGCATGCCAGCCTTGTCGGCAGGTCCCCCGGTGACCGTCCAGACAACCACGGCATAGAACCGTTGGTCAGCACCAACCTTGCCACCTACTACCCGCATGCCAAAGCTGCGTGCTGTAACAGAGAACAAGAGAATGGCACGTATAGCGTGAGGTTCTTACATAGAACAAGTATAACAAGGGGAGAAAGTTGACTTGATTGGTTATGGTAGGTTGTTAACGGGATATGATGGTTATATATTACTGAGAGGAATCTTTGATTGGAAGTTGGGGCATGTAACGGATATAATGTGTTTATAGGTAGTTATAGTTTGGGTGGTATGTGGTATAATAAAGTTATTGTTGTTGGGAATATGGTCATTCTATAATCAAGTAAGTATTAATTAATAACTATATATGTATTCAATGAGCTTTCGAAATCAACTGTTTTGTATATAATTATAGGGTATTAGCTATGGATTTGTGGTTCATTGTTTTCAGTTAACAATGTGAATTAATGTTTGTTTATAATTTCCATTGATTTCTATGTAAATGTAATATATATATTCGTTCGGAAAATGAACAGAATATTTAATGCTCCTTTGATGACGACTAGTTTAAGTGTAGTAATAAATCTCTAGAGATTATATAGTGATAACCGTACACCATGACCATGAACTAGAGACAATAATTACTGGATGTCAGTTGTTATTCATGGTCACTTTCAGAGTAATAAAACGCGTCCATGAAGTATCCCGTTCTATTACGTAATCATAGTTCATTAAATGCGTCATCCGTGATAGTGATTATATCTTTTCGAGCGAGATTCGCTTGAACCTTATCATTTAAGGTAAGACCCATTAATAGGATTTGCATGTATTTTTTTAAACTACGTAATAGCGATAAATACTTCGTTGGAAATTAATATTGCTCCTATATTTTCTGAGATAATGAGAAATACGAAATTAAAAGAGCTTATACACTGCATTTCGGTCCTTAATTTCCATCATAAAAGGAGGAAATGAATCGCGAAGAATATTATCATTTTCGATAGCTTAATTGGAACAATCGAAAGTTTATGTTGGCTCAGATAAAGCAAAAAATGGTCGTCGGAAAAAACCATTAACGACAAAGTTTAATCGTCGAAGTTCATTGAAGCTTTATCGATAATCTCCATTCAAATGGGGTACAATTATTTAACGTCCTTATCGGGTCATATAAAACTTTTTTACTTCCTCTCGGAAGCGTTCAACATGATTTTCTTAAGGAATTCTTTAACTGTTGTCTAAAAAATTACGATAAAGTTGCTCATTTTTTATTCGCAAAACAATTGTCCAGCGCATAACAAACGAATCCACTTCCTGTTGCATAATGAACAATCTTCTCGCATCTTTTCTTGTTATCCCGTCTTCTCGACTATATTCATTTCATATGTTTTCCCGTGACACCCACGCGTCGCTGAATTTTTCATTGACACACGTCTTGTTTCTCACATCGAAAAGAAGACAACGAAGCTTTTATTTTTCCGTATTCTCCTGTAATAATTATTACGCTGCTTCTTTGACGACGAAGAAGAATGGCTCGAAGCAGATTTTAATAATGTAATCCCTAGACAGTGGAGAAATTGATAATCAGAACAATGAGAGCCGCTGTGTCTATTATGGAACGTGTGGTATACAGAAATTTTCATTGTTTCAAATAACAATAAATGTTGCTGGAAGAAAATTTATGGTTCCATAAAGTCTTCTTTTAAGGCGGTATTATACGGGCATGCTTGTTAAAAATAAAGGGTGTGTCATTTTTACCTTTTTTTTTTTGTTTCTTTTTAGCAATTTTAACATATTAAACATATTTCTTGGAAGAAAGCTACCCCAGGTGCAATATGCTGGTATTTTTTTCCACTTGAGATTTATGTATAGCTGCTTATCGATGAAAATTTTTTCTAGGACGTCTCATAAATTTTAACAGAAATAATACTCTTATCTTGAGCAATCATAATTATTCTTTTACGTTCGTGAATAAAGCAAAGCAAATATAACCACAGTTAAAAAATTAATTTGAATTAAATACTAGGTAGTTATCACTTCTTTAAAGACAATCTTTACGAATTTGCGATAGTATGAATTATTTAATGTTACTTCGGAGATATTTATATAAATATTCTTTTTAAGAAAATGTGCTTTTCAATTTTTTTTAAGAAGCCCTTATTGGTCGTCAGGATAATTAGACTAGTTCGGACTAATAGCATATGTTTTAGCAATAACCGTAAGATAAACTTTTATCACTGACGGTTAATTAATTAACAGTGTCAATTAATGAACATTCATAACTAAACCAATAATGTACTAAAAGCTTCAAGGTATTATAAGTTTTTACTTTAATATTCTAACTTAAGTACATAATCTACCAAAACAGAATTATTATCGAGGTCGGTCACATATGAAATAACCAAGATTTGATGCACCATAACAAATAAAATTTGCACTATTCACTAAGAAAAGAAAATTGTACAAAACCACAACAGTAACTTTTTCATTTATAACCATATATTTCTATTCTCAAGATCCTCTTTCTCATACGACCCGAGATCTCAAACGCAGAAACCTTCCCCCTACAAAGCCATGAGAAAATCCACTCGCGGCATTCCTCAGCTTCCACTCCATCGGTCGCTCACACGCTTGCACGTCCTCATTGAATTCTTTTCCCGTACAAGGACTTCACCCGATCCTCTCTTCTTGAATCACACGCACACGCGCACATACACATTCACCTCCCACTCTCTTTCACTCTCTCTCTCTCTCTCTCTCTCTCTCTCTCTCTCTGCGGTTCGCCTCTAACACGACCTTGTCCATGCGCGCTATACTCAGTCGCGGACGGTTATTATCCTGCGCCTTGTAAACGGAAGCCCGTGTCCTTTGTGTCGTCGGCGTAATTGAGAGGCGGATTAATCGACGCGCTCTCACCTCTATACATATATATATATATATATCTATATAGGTTTATACGCGTGCGTGTTTCGATGGCCGAAGGCGCGCGGATTGTTAAATATGCGCTGCAGGCGCACACGTGCATACACATATATGAAACCATGTAACAGGTGGTTCACGCGCGCGCGCGTGTATGTTCGCTAGATACAAGACGAAATTGCGTAGTGCAGTGGTCATTTTGCAGTGATGCAAGCGTATACCGAGATAACTAGTTTCCGTTGTCACGTGCACGTATATGTAGGGGAGAGTTTTGAGCTTCTTAGAGCGGAGGTAATTAGGTAGGGAATGGTGGCGAAAAAAAAAATAGTTGGGAAGTTGAAGGAAAGTTTCGGGGTTGAAGGGGGCAGGTGAACGATAGTTGGAAAGTCATTACGCAAAAGTGATTACAATGGCGCGAGTTATTAGTGATTATGGCTTGTAATTACGTGTTGCTGAAGTTGGACGACGGACGGTAGTAGTTGTAGTGTCTTAAAAGTAACGTAATTTATGAAGTAAATTTCTATCAAAACCAATATTTCGCGTATCCGGTTGTAATGTAATTTCAAGTAAATTACGACACGATCATGCAACATCTTTTCAATATTTTAAAGTAATTAACAGCACGGTCCTAGCTGAGTTTACTGTACACCTTCAATCTTACTTAATGAAATTGTAAGAGAATTATAACTTTGTTTAGAACTTTAAAAAAATATCTATTCGATTTAAAAATCAACGTGTATAAACTTTATACGCTTTGTACCTAAAGTATTTACCAAAACTATTTCACCACGATAACATTCCAGGCGATCAGTGAATGAAAACCAACCCTCAACACCCGAAAACATCAACGCAAAAGCCTTCAATGGCGCCAGCACGGCAAAGTAGCGACACGTGTCTGCGCGTCGGGCGCGACTCGGTTTAATTAACCGCGTGCGCACAGAGCCAGCGACCAAGGACAATCGAGCGCCGCACGCGGATTCAACTGCGCGCGCACACAGGTTTCAATTACGCGCGACGCAGCGACAAACTGATACTCCGTCCCGTCGTTTTTTTTTTTTCTGTGCCACTCGAGAGAAAGAGATAGAGAGACTATAGGGCGATACTATGCTTTGTCTTTCTGAGAAGCTGATGACACAACGCCACGTGGATGTAAGACGGAGAAATGACGATGGAGGTTGTGTTGGTTGTGGTGGGAGTTGAGGTGTATGTGTGAATGGTGTGGTAATGCTGAGGAAGGAATATTTTTTCATCGAAAAATTGAAATATGATACCCTTATTTATATAAGTAGAAAAATAATTTTTGTTATAAATTGTTAAAAGTGACGTTATATGGTAATAATATTTCTGATGTGAAATACATAATAGAGAAATAAGTAAAGGAAAGATTTTCTAGGAAATATGTATATTATATTTATTCTATATTGTATATATAGAGTTTTGTTGTGTAATCAATTGAGAAGTAAACTTCAATATATCTCGCTCACTATGTATCGCACTTTAAATTTAATTTCTCAGCCATTGATTTTCGGGCAACCACGCAGCAATCCAAAATTTACCATGAATATTTATAGTCACATATTCGGCAGCTCTCTAAAGCTTTTAGTTTTATGGAACAAATAAGGATTCGTAATTTTGTAGTGAAATCAATAAATTCATATATTAATTTAAAATGAATTTATTTAAGTTGTAAATTATTATTAAACACTGTATTACATATTATTACTCAAAATATGTTCGACATTTTCAATTATCTTTTTATACAAGGCTAAAAATATTATTATTTATTTTATTATCACTTGGAAACTTTGTACATAACAAAGTCCACAAAATTAAAAAACCACCTTTTTTATCATGTCTAATGCAACCTTAATTACGGTCCGGAAACCTCGACCCTTATTATTAAATAGCTCGGAGACATTGTTATAACTTCAACCTCGGTAAGAAAGAAGATGAACGTCGGGCGCGCGTGCGTAAGGAAACGGCGCACCCTTGTTATTCAAACTATTCCGGAATGGGGCATGGAAAGAAACGAGGGGGAAATTTTCAATATGTGCGCGGCCGCGAAGACGAGAAGACTGGTGTATTGGGTTTGGATGGGCACAAACGGGAATGAATTATTATTTTTGTTGTGCGGTGGGCGGTGTAGTATTGTCTGGTGAAGGTATTTTTAGATACATTGATGTAGGGAATATTGAAATTAGAGTGTGGTTGATATGTTCCAGGAGATACACACACATATACTTGTTATGGTCAAAAAGATTATGTACGTCATTTGATAAAGTAGAGATGTAAGAATAGAACAAATTTTGTTGACGAAAATATTAAATTGAGATGAGGATGTTTGAATGCTACATTCTTTTACATAGTGGTTATTTTTAACACAATAAAAGTATAAAATATTATATTCAATTCTATTCCGATGTTTAAAACATGATATGGCCTTTTTCTCACATTTTCTGATAAAATCGTGTGAGAGCATTTTTACGACGAGTAGAACGAGTGTATGAAAAATACATTATTTTCAAATTGCTACTTAAATTACTTCATTTTAATACATAAGAATCGTCTACTTTCTTACCAAAAAGTTACAAAAATTTTCCATTTCCTTGACCCAATCATCCACATTCTTTCTTCCCTAAACTAACTAATATACAACAAACTAATCAAGAACAACCTCTCGTCCAATTAAAAACTCCCACCTTTAATCGACCCAAATTTACCATCCTCAAAAACTTTCCAAATCAAAGCAGTGTCTACTCCTCTTCTTCCCTGCAATAAAAAATCAATACAGCTGCAGTAGGAATGACAACGCGCAGGTACGTATATATACATACTGTATACTCCGTCTCGCCTTTAAAAAATCGCCACTGTCGTTGCGTGAAAGAGGGAGGACATTTTTGCCCCTACCGCGTAGACGAGCGGAATACAGCCAAAGGGCGGAGAGTGCGAGAGTACGCGCAGGGACTAAGTGAATATGTTTTTATGGTTCCTTTTTCGCCGGAAGGTCTTAAGAAGACGAATGGCTCGGCGAGGTACGAATTTTTTCCAAGAGGCGTGGATGAATTTTTACGGTCGGAGCTGTTTTTTTTTTTGGAGCGTATGTTGGATTTTGAAATATTTAAGGGGGCTAGACACCTTTTATTTCTTAAATAAAAAAGTCATATATGAATTTATAAATATCAGCCAATTATTATTTCCGTTTTTACACATAAAGTGGGATATATTTAC
>JAYJLV010000046.1:9991698-10003817 GCA_036873485.1 Torymus texanus
ACCAAGAATAAAGTTATAATTATTGTTTAATAAGTCCTTACAACAAAACCCTTTTAAAATCTTCATTTCGATAGTACACCCATACGTGAAATTCTCTGGAACTTTTAACTTTTACTTTCTCATATATTTAATATATAAGGCCGCGTAACGATGTCGATACATAGAACGCGGGGGCAGGGGTATATGTATTAGTCCCACGTTGTTGTGATTGAACGACAATGGATGCGTGTATATGTATAAAATAGGGCTTAGGGTTTATTTTTATAAGAGAGAGAGAGGTATTATATTATAGGTGTTAGCTAGATAGTAGGAGAAATTAAATAGAGAGTTATGGTTGTTAGTTGCTGCAAAAGTATTGTAAAAAAATACATTGTGTAAATAAAATACACTTTCAATCGACTTCCTCTACTTAGAAACCACATAATCTTTTTCCATTTTAATACATTGAAATTAATTTTTGAATAATAAAATATATCATTACCTCTGAGAAAAATAATTATATTATATAATAAAATTTGTTATATTATAAAATAAAATTTGCGAATATATCCTACTGTTCCTACATTATATAGCAATTTTTGTTATATATGTAGTAAATTTTATTATGACATTTTTCTCAGTGTATCCATCCGATTCAGATACATAGAACCGTTCTCAAAAAATGACGATTTGAAAAAAGGCTAAAAAAATTTAATCTCAAATATCTCTGAAATTTATAGAATATTTATTTTGTCCCAGAAAAACGACCGAGAGCTATCCACAATCTACCTCTACAAGGAATTTCGAATCGAGGAAGACCATTTAACTCCCGTAAACGTTGGATATACAAAACTCATTTTTATTCATTATATTTTTGAATATATTGGTTCACAGAGGGACGATGATTTTTAAAGAAGTTTTTTTTATACGTCTCGAAATACAGCATATTTTTTAAATTATATTATATGATTATTCATCAAGTATGCCAATAAATACGCTTAATGAGTCCACCAATGCTGTTGTACCTTCTAGGTGGTCTAAGCATATCCGCCACAAGTACAGAGATTGGATAGAAAAGCGAATCGTTAGCATATTGTACGAGCAGTGCAAGTTTTTGCAAACAGTAAAGATGAAACACACTCCGAGCCATGTTTACACAAATGAAGGTATAGGGATATTTGAACAATACTTCAGGTATAGGGATTTATGCCGTTACTAGCGGCTACACTATCGATCGAAATATCTACAACTTCGGAAAATGTAACTACTAAGTACTCTTTTATGCTTATTATTACATGAAGTTGCTCTTTTATGGTATAGTCAAAACGCAGCCTGTTAGCAGTCCTTCTGACGGAACCTTCCGTCTCTTGTACAGGTGGGCTATAAAACTCTGCTGGGGAAAACACCGTTAATTACTATTTTACTCGTATACCTAAGTGGATCCTGTGAGGTTATTCGTGAGGTCTAATCAATAGAGATTTAGAACACTAGAATGTCAAATATCATTAAAAGTTTACTTTGAAAAGAATCATGAAAATATCTGGTTTTATCCTGCAATTTTTTTTACAAGGTAAAATTGAATACGTTCGTAAACTTTTTTTACAAATGTTGAAAAGTGTTATAAATAATAAAAAATTTACAACCACTATCCATTTTATACCAGTTTTTCCTAATACCAACATATGTTCCGTACTATAAGAAAATACTATAATATTGCACAGGTACGGGATAATTACAAATTTTTTTTGATCTGCTACATTGCCTATACAATAAAAAAACGTTGTTGCATATATGCAACTAATATTTATTTTTTTACTTCTCGAACATTATAAATATGGTTTTTTATGAGGTATCTCATACATTAGTATCGTTAAATTTATTATCCTCACGTAAATATAATTAAAAATTACATTAAAAACACTCAATTCTAAACATGAATTCTACAAAATTACAAACCTATCTTAAACTCAACCGTCGAGCAATAGTAATTCATTTCAAATCCACAAAAAATATCCAATCCACCTACTTTCCCGCTCCCACATTCCATTTCTATTTAAAATTCGAATTTCCCGACTTACTGAACCAATCCCCAGAATTAACCCGTCCTCGTATCCGACACAATATCGTGGCATCCTCCCAGCCGGCTATCAATTTTTAAATTACGCGACTCGGCGGCGAATCCCCGCGGGGTGCACGAGCGAGCGCGTAAGAATATTAATTTACACAGACGCCTTCGCTATACCTATACACACCCAGAAAAATTACGACGTGTATACGCGAATCGGTGTATAAAAACGAGACTTTAGAAGGTCGTCGGCAAGGATAGTACATGCAGTTTGCATTTTCAGGGAGAGAGATGTGATAGATGAGTGAATTAAGGCGTGTCCTCATGTGGCGTTCCGAAATTAAAGTTTCTATTTTTTTTAATTTGTAGGATTCAGAGGTTGATATTTGGTTTGCATATACGTATGTATTTTAGTTGAGGTTTTAATTTGGTTCGAAGAAGTAAGACAGTAACGAATGGAGATTTTTTATGAGCTAACACTTAACAATTAAAATATGTTTCATTTTGTTTAAAAATATTAATAAATTAAAAAAATTTATTAGTGATTATTATTCTAACAATGTTTTTAAATTTTATTTTCGCAATCAAATTTAGTTACGTTTTTCGATCACAAGAACATATTTAATAAAGGAAATGTCTGACTATATACGTACTGTGCTACTTACAAACACATACATCTGTTTTAAACAAAAGTAAACGGCCGTTCTCATTCGAATGAGATTTCAAACATTAAAATTAGTAATAATTCTGTTTAAAATTCCCAACGTGATTTTTCATCTGAATGAATATGTAATTTTGTAAACAAAGGACATATATATGAAGAAAAAAAAATTTTTATCTTCAATCTATAACCATGAATGTTAATTATTTTATTGCAAATATATTACGATACGTGATTGGAAAATGTAAACATAACTTAGTATTATAATTTTTAATAGCGCTTTAACGGTATGATAATTGTTAATAAGTTAAAAAAATTGTTAAAACAATGACACTACTTAAACTTCATAAGAAAGTATGGATATTGAAATACTTATGATTCAAATATAGCAAATAAGCTTAATAACAATACTTTGAATATATTAACAGTTATTATTATTTACTGCACCTTCAATACTTCTTAAACAATAAAACTTCAATACTATTATATTCTTTCTAAAAAATCCAATAAATTTAAAATTCGAATTTCATATACATTTCTAACTTTCACATAACAAACACTTTTGTTCAATAAACAACTAAAATTCAAAATCTCCTTCTCCTCTAACATATACACTTTCTATCTCTACTTGCCAAAAGAAACTTGCGAAATTGTGTAAACAGTCTAGCACCACGATAACCCACATCTGGACACTTGGTCGTAATACATACGTATACATATTCTCGCGGTTAAGAGAAAAATTTCCGCAAGCCCGAGCGAGCGAAATCGATACACTTTTCCCCGAGCAATGAGTTTTACAGCGTGCAAATCGGAATTTATGGCGCGCGACTATATGGGAAATTCTGGAGCGGGACGCTATGTTTATATATACGCGTGTTTGAGAGTGAGAGAGAGAGAGAGAAAGAGAAAAGGGTTGTTTATTGGGTGTCTTTGCTAATGACGAGGAATTAAATTGTTAGTTATGGAGGTGGGATATTGGCAATTTATTAAAGAGGTAGTCAATTTCAGGGGATAGCAAAGCAACTGTGGTATATTGATATAAATAAGCTTTATGAGGAATGTATTTCATACTAATTATTTTCAAAAAAATATTTAAATATAACTTATATTTTCGGTATTGATAAATATAATTTCAAAAGTATAACGTTTATTTTAGCACGGTCAATTTTACTCATTTTTCTTTCAACTTTTTGTCAACCTTTGTTGAACTTGTTCGAACATATCGAAATCACAAGTTCGTGTAAAATATTAATCCTTTGATCAAAACAAAGGATTGTCAAAATATTTTCGAACAAAAACACCTCTTTTACATCTATACTAATTTTCCCGCGCCCCCAAAAGGGGTTATTACAACGACCGAACTCGACTACAATAAAGAAAGAGAAAAAAATGCCTATACTATACCGCAATGTTTTTTCATTTACTTATTACCCGAAACTACTTCAGCTACTGCTACTAAATCTACATAAAACATTTATATAGCGCACCAATTCACTCATTCCATACATAAATTACAAGTTTCTCTAGCATTAGCTCCGAAATAGGATTCTGCATAGGGAATTATAAAGTTCGATTGTGCGAGTATAGCAACGCAGCAGCAACACTCGTCGCCATAATACGCGCGAGTACGACAATGCGTTCTTTGCTGTTGAATGATATACCATGCCAGTCGATAATTAATTCTCGCAAATATGTGTGCTCTAATAACGAGAGCGGATATCGAACTGGACGCTCGACTATATCACACGTATAAACGTAGACGTATTCGATGATGTTACAGAATTTTAATTACTTTACTGTTTGTTCTCTAAATTATTAGTCTCGAAGGAATCGTTGTACTGTGAGAATGGATGTGTGGTTGGTCAGACATGTATACATGTATATCAATGATCAAGAAAAATCTTTTGAGCTAGAAAATTTCGTATACGCGAACTCTATGAGCAAGAAATAGACGTGGCTGTGTATATGTATCTATTATTCGAGCCTCGCTATTGTAAGGCGGCATATATATATATATATATATATATATATATATATATATACACACACACACCGCGCGGCAACATCTCGCAGCTTTCAAGTAAATGAAAATACACGTATCGGTATTCTTGCTTTCAAGAAGGGAAAAAAGGCTGTCTTTGTATACGTCGCCGTGTGAAATATAAAAATTATTTCTTATAAAAGATTTCAAGCTCAGGATTATTGTTATTTATATCTTTGTACATGAATTTCTCATAAACAATATTTTTATTGCAGTTGTAAATATTGCTGAATGTTCAAATGTATGAAAGAAGATTATTATTATTTTCACAGATTCATATTGTGATTTATATTTTATCAATAAAGTATCAATAGTAACTATAATTAATTTATTTAAAAACCATAACTAAGATTGAATAAATAATATAGGATATAATTGAATATAATTTTATTGAATAAATGTTTCAATTAAACTTACATGATAAAATAACGATTCCATTTTCAATTTTCCCTGCATATTGAAACAGAGATTACTCGCATTAATTCACACCTAATCTACCAACTTTTTATTACCACACTGAAAAAAATATCGTGGTGAAAATTTCCATCTCTGATTGTAAAAACCAGACAGACACAATTATCAAAAAATTCGCCATAATTTATAGTAAAACTTGGCATAAATTTACAGTAACTTTAACAATACTTAATAATTAATCACAATTTTCACCATAAAAGTATAAAATTTTTTTCGAAAATTCAAACTTATACCATATTTATAGTCAAGCATAGCACTTTTTACTAAAATATTTGTCTCCGTAGCACAACACATACAAAAACAATAATCCAAACCAAAATCAAACCTCCACCCACTTTCTCCACCTCACCTCTTCACTTTATTCATCCATATAACCCACCTTCTCCACGTCAATCTCTTCACTGTCGAAATATCCCCACACACACACATACACACGTATACACATACAGAGAACCGATCAGCCGTAGGCTATACTGCATCATCGACGGCTGCTATTGTTTGTAATACATCATCGCTGCAGGTGCGTGCTTACATGCAAAGCCTGTCGTGCGAGCTCTAATGCACGTATACGGCCATGCCTTGATTATTATCCATCCCCTCTCTCAGGATGGTTATATTACGGCCGGGAGAAACTACGTATATGTATATAGGCTCGGAAGAGGATATATATAAGAGGTTATTGTCTGACCGATTAGCATGGAGATTTTTATTGGCCGAGAGAGAAAGTGAGAATGAATTTAGGTAAATACTTGTGCAAGTGAATGGTATTATTTTATGAGGGTATTTGACGAATGTTGCGGCGAGATGCGGAGTTTTGTGTATAAATGCTGGTTGTGTCGTATATATGCACAAAAGTTGTATGTGTATTTTACGTGCTCAACTTTATTATGTATTGATTCGTGAATTGTGTTTTTTAATTTGATAATAACAAGTGGGGTGTATTTATTTAATATTGGGATTGTTCGTGTATTTAACGCGTGGAAAAATATAAAATGATTTATTTTGTTTCGAAATTATTATTTGCATTTGCAATGTTTTAATGGAAAGTAAAAAAAAAAAGTAAACTTTTTGGATAATAAAAGTCACTTGAAACATCAAATATCGAGTATTTTTTTTCGAAAATTACTTGCATGAACTAAAACTGTGGATGCAAAATAATACTTTCGATAATACACTTTTATTATTTTATAAAACTTTCTCTTACAAATAAAATATCTATTTTTACCAGCAAAATTACAAAACAAATTTTACATCAAACCACCAACTTCTTTAAAAACCCCTATACCCGGTATACAACGACCGCATATTCTATACACGCTACTATATACCCATGGTATACACAGCACGCTATAGAAATTCCGGGATCCCCTGCCATTCCATTCCTGTTTCCGAAGAAACGTAGCGGAACAATGCCGCAATGGCAGCGAACGCAAAGAGGCAGGTGCAGGCGCGCCGATCGTAAAATTGCACTAGGAGGGAAAATCCCCTCGGTGCGCGTTGTGTCCCTACGGATATAGGTATAGAACGATGAAAACTGCAGCGCTAAGCTGGGTTATTGTGCGTTGCAAGGTATAACGCGAGAGCTTCCCGATACTTTTCGTTGGAATTTAATTTTTTTGTTATACTTTCTGGGGTAAGAATTGTTACAGATGTTGGTGGTGTAGCGAAACGCGTGGTATATAATTATTTTTTTTTTTTTTTTTTACTTTATTAGATGTTATTCCTATGAGGGAGTTTTTATTGGATTTGATTTGATCATTTGTTTATAATAAATGCTATTTAGTAAATGGATAATATTTGAGATTTTATTGTATTATTATTTTTTATTATAATATACGAATCCGAGCTAACATCGATTCTGTTTGCCACGCATGAAAATGTAAAGCGTATGTATTTTAAGTATACACGCGCAGGACTGCATTTCAAACTGATTTTGGCAATTATGAACGTAGCAAAGCGATTTTCCTTCCCTAAAAAAGATGACATAATACGTGTCATTTTACCTAATGGACATCATTTCAAATTTGTTCAAACGATACGAAATATAATACCATTATACCAACATTTTCAAAGCACGTTTATTAAAGAAAAAGCTATAATTTATTTAAAAAAGAAAAATAATAGAAAATGACGAATATAACTCAAACTTTTGTTCGCAGGACAACCAGTGTATGAGGATAAAGATCCTTGGCGATTGTTATTACTGCGTATCTGGGCTGCCCGTGTCGCGGCCGAATCACGCTTATAATTGCGTCAACATGGGCCTGCAAATGATTGAGGCCATACGGTAAGCCAATCGTGTGCATTTCCCATTTCCTAAATCGCATTTGCAAAAGCTTTGCAATATACGATACTACACCTTTTCTGTGACAATTTTTTTCGGTAATGATTTATTCGATAACAGTTTGATGAAATTATCCTAATATAAAATTGTCAATTCGGTATAAAATCTCTATTTAAATGTATGATTAAAAAGAGATCCAAAAGCTTAGCCATTTCAGATTTAAAATCAAATCAGCTTTTAATTCTCATTACTTTCAAACATATACTCACAGAAAATCGCCACCTCAACTTTATATATATAAAAAAGAAAATTAATCCTTGAAACTTCGTTAATTACAAATCCAATCGAAATAACTTTTCAACTCGTGAGAGCCAGAACTCTGCGAGTAAAAAAAAAATTAATCCAAAAAATCTTTTCTCCATTCGCACCTACATATCCTACTAAAAATAATCGTCGAAAGATCAGAGAACCAAGGCCAGGGAAACCAGAACTAATTTCCGTAAAAACAGCACGAGCACTCAGGGAAAAATTGGGTCGATCGCGCTGACATGTATGTCGACCGCCTGTTTGATTTTCGGTCGTAATTTACGTTTGGTAATTACGGGAGACATCGAGTGTGATTTAAAAATGGCTGTGATGTCGTCGCGGATTAATCTGTTCTTTCATCTTTTTCTGCGAGGGATAGAAGAAAAGTGCTTCTTTCAAATTTTTGAACTATTAGTAGATCGTATGGTTATGGTTTGGGATAGTATTGTATTAAAGAATGAAAGCCAATTAAGAGAAAGTGCAAGGTTTCTTCGAAATTGAAATGTGTCAGAACATTGAATATTTATATAACGAACGCAGACAGTATTTCAGCAATTCCGTTGGATTGATTGTCAAGAAAGTTTTGAATTTAACTTGGAAATTGAGAAATTTTCGAACGCTATTAAGACGTTAGAGATTAATATAATTTATGAAATGTTGTCAATATTAAAGTTTTATATAATTTTGAAAAGTGTTCGATATATTTTTTAATTATAATAAAATTTTTATTAATACTACTTAAGCTATTACTAAAAAAAAATTTTTAGTAATACTAATTAAGCTATTACTAAAAAAAAAGTTTTTAAAAATGAAATTCCACCATTAGTATAATATAGGAAAGATGGAAAATGCAAATTAAATATATTGATTTAAATAATACATTACAAATTGAATTTGTTCTAAACATTTTTGTATCAATTTATAAATTCGTCCATACTTCTAAAATTGGAACCCATTTCACTTGAAAAAGAGAGTTTTAAAACACTGCTGAATTTAATCTATAAGCAAAGAAAATAATACATTGAAAATCATGTATCTACTTTTCGTAAAGAGAATTTATCCACTTTTCTATTCAAAAGTTAAATACAAAATTTTGAAAAATGGATTTTCTATCTGTGTAACATCATTTTATCACAAATTATCAACCTTCAATCCAAAATTCATGTATAATATACATCCTCAATATAAGAAACTACTTAAAAATATTCTTTTTTTAGAAAAAAAGTTATTCTCACCATACTCTCTCACCATTCTCAACATACATTCACTTGCAACCACATACAACAATCCCTTCCCCATGCCTCTCCACTCCCTCACATCCCTTTAACACTCTCACAACACTCTATATTTTCTCACTCCCTCCCACCAATCGATATAATTTTAATTAACTCTCTCGTAGTCATCGCTGCTACTACCCTCACTACGACAATTACCACTCATTCCCATCCATCCAGCAACGACTCACCACGCACCTCTATAAACTATACCAACAATAATAAACACACTCATATATATACACGTGGCGCATGCACTACATTTCAGATTCGTACGGGAGGCGACGGGTTTCAACGTGGACATGCGAATCGGCATCCACACCGGAAACGTCTTGTGTGGCGTGCTCGGCCTGCGGAAATGGCAATTCGACGTCTGGAGCGACGACGTCACTCTCGCCAATCACATGGAGAGCGGCGGCTTGCCTGGGTTTGTATATATCTACCTATATATATACAGTAGAGCAACGCGCAACTCTACGCGTTGTCGTTAATTCACCACGTGTATGTATATGTATATGCACGCAGGTTGCACGCACACATATGTATGTATATATACATATAAGCACAGCGCGCGCGTCAGGCGCAGAGTGGAACAGGGAAGTAGCGGTGGTATATTATACGCACTATACGCAGGCGATATGCATCCGCCTGATATGTGTATAGATAAGTGAGGTGCGGATGGAGATGGGCACGCTGATGGTAGGTTTCGGATGGATGTAGTGGTTTTTGGCTGGTTTAAAGGGGATGGCTGGTAACGGAGTGCGCAGGGGAGATTTTTCATTTGGGAAAAATGTAGTATTATTATGTATATTGGAACTGTTTGGTTATAAAAAGTAAAGTTTTTGTGCCAGATATTAATGTGGAGATAGTTCAAATGAATGTTGATTAAGGCATATTTTTAGTGATTTTACTGGAAAAACAGGAGTAAATGATTTGTAGGATATTTAACCTTTAAAGGACGGGAAAGCCAGTATACTGGCTCGATCCCTGATCGTCACTTCACCCATAACTATTTAGCAATATTAGATACCATTTTTATACCTTTTCTTAGAGAGATCAAAGATCCTAAATCCCCGTCCTCTATTTTTTTTAGCATGAGAAAGTCATATGAACTGGTTTATTTCTACTTTATCGTTATAGATGTGTAAGTTATGTGATTTATTCTCCAAATTATTTTTTTCTTATGTCTCCAAAAAAATTAAATATTTCTTTGAAGGCACACTCATTGGACACAGTTTTTCAAGTTCTTTGTAGTTTTTTATAAATGTAAAAAATAGGTACAAGCTCGATTTAATGGCATACGTTTTTGCTGCGAATAATTAGATGTTTTAAAAAATGATTAAAAATAGCTCTAGTTTGGTCCTCAATCAATCCATCAAAAACAACTCAATTTAAATTTTGAAAAAATAAAATGGAACTGGAGAGTGAGAGCTTTTCAGGTGTTAGAGAGAAATAATCTAGAGAATAATTCATATAAGTACATATCAATAAAACTTTAGATTTTTAGTATACTTTAAAGCATTACTTATTGGTCGATATGAAAATAATTTTATAAAAAATTAGTTTTCCTTTTAAAATGTCAAGGAGAGGATAAAATAAACAGCCCATGACATTGGTGGATGGCTTAAAATGGCCACGATCAAAATGTGGTCACTGATGATCTGTAGCAGCTCAAGGTGACAGCCATTCACTCTGGCCTTAACATTGAATTGCTTCGAATTGAGAACTCGTAACCGTTAGAGTTACGCGACTTTTATGAACGAAATTCCAGTTTCGGAAATTACGATCGACGTGAAGAAGCTTTAAATTTTGATAGCAGTATTAATAGTGTGTTCAATGCTTATAACAATGGAAATTTTATTTTTGTTGAATACAACAAATTTAGTTTTACGATAACATAAAGCTCTCGCAAAACAAAACTTTATTATTGAAAAAACATATCCATTCAGAAATACAAAGAGTATAAAAAACTATATACATATATCTTCAAACTTTAATAATTTTATTCCATTAAGTTACTAAGTGACCCCAAAAATATAAATTAGAGGATGCCCATGAGTATAACGTAAATCTTCCCCACGAAGGGAACGTACGAAATCATTTCCATTATTTAGAGCGCAAAAAAAATTAATTTTACGTGAGGCAGTGAGACAGTTGGGGAATGATGCACCCTCCGAGCGTCTCACCCCTGGTACCGGCTACTCCGGGAGTGCTCTATACTGTAAATGCATAAATTTAGTAAATATTTACGTAGTTAATACGAAAGCTGCTGATTAATCATTTGAAAAACGTACAAAGGCCGTTTTGTGGGCACAATTAAGGATCATGGCGTAAAACGCGATTTTCGATTTCCGATTTGAAGTTACTTTTCCGTCAGTCTTTTCGTCCATTATCGTGTTTTTAAGTCCCCGTTAACTCTATGTATTTTTGGATTAGAGAGAAAGGAATAAAGGTATCGAAATGTCTCACGCTTGGGACCGGCTATTCCTGGAGTGATCTGTACTGTAAATGCATGAATTCAATAAATATTTATTCCAGTATTTTTGGTAGTAGCATAAAGAAAAAATTTTTCGTGATAGTCACGGTAAAAATTTGAGGTTTTACAAAAATATATATTATAAATTTTTAAGGATATATTTTTCGCAATATTATTATTGGAAGTGACAATTACTAACAAACAATATTTGACGTAAAAAAAGTTCTAGAAACTACCACGATAATTACAGTCGGCATGCCAACAATAGCGTAATGTAGATTTCAGAAAATCTAAAAAATTTATGAGCTTATTCGGTCTTACTTGATCCATTGACTTCCAGATCATTAATTCAGAAAAAGAAATCAAAATACAATTTGATACTCTATAACATTAATATTATGTGACTTACGAAACGACAGTCTCTCTGTTTATCAATTTACACTCTGGTGAATATATAAGACTCTCCCGAGAAGCGGTCGTACTTAAAACTAGTATCCCCCGTTATGCAAAAACTTCGTTTTTCCATTATAGGCACGACCAAACTGCTCAGGAGAATCTT
>JAYJLV010000046.1:10003917-10037633 GCA_036873485.1 Torymus texanus
TACGAAATTATACGTTTTTTATACACTTTCATACGATTGTATACGATTTCATACATTTTATTTTTTCCATTCGGGTTGTTAATGTTTTCTTGTTAAATATAAATTTAGCATTCACATTTAAAAGTAATTCTAAGACGAGATTAAATAGTTAAAAGATTATTTGATGAATTTATTTAATTCATATATAGTTGTAATATGAACTTTGTTGTAGAATAGAAATTAAAAAAACTCCGGTGACGAACATGAATCAAATTGACCCAGCAATTTAAATTTAAAAAAAAAATAATGTATGAAAACTATGTTTTTGTCGCTTGAAACATATATAGGCAAAAATAGTGAAAGAAAGTAGTGACATAGGATATTAAAAAGTGATAACAGGGATAGACAGCACCCTTGATAAAAATTATTACTTCTTTCTCAATTTATGGAAGTTTGAAATTGAGCAACGAAAATGCACCAAAACATTTATGAAGTCATCAGAAAATTTTAGAAGTACATTGTCGTTGCTTAATTTTTAACTTTCATAAATAAAAGAACCAATGTTTTTTATTTCTAAAAATTAATTTATTGTCTAGATTATAACTTGTTATATTTTGTATATTCAGGTAACAAGTATTCTACTAGCTTCTAATTATTTATTTGGTTATTATATAGCTATAATTTTCGAATATCTGTACTTATTTATATTTGTGAATAATGTTAAACATTCATCAATAAGAAGACAAAGTTTTCAACGGGCTGCTTACAATTATGTACCAAAAAATACGAGCGCTACGAAAAGGAAAACTGCAGTAAGGATTAAAGCATATGCGGCGTCCCTGTTTTACCAGCGCTCGGGGCAACCCAAGCTAGCCCAAAATACTAACAACTACTTGATGCAGGAAGGTTGGCGTAGTAGTAGTATAGTACATTAGGGGCTATAGAATGATGGTTCTTCAGAGGAAAAGAAAAAAGTTTACTTAAAAAAGAGAAATGTGAATGATCCCGTCACAAAAACTTATTTATTTCCCCCTTGATGGGATGATATTTAAGAGTAGTTACCGTTTCGACAAGATAGCTTTTTTCAAGTTTATTTGTAAAATAAAGCTTGTAATCTTAATAACTTGAGTTTTTTAGCATTAGGGTTTAATATTACTGCTTTCTTCATATTTTTACCACCAAAAACCTATCCCAAAGTTTAAGTTGAATCTGCGATCCGGAGTCTTGACCCTTTCCTACAATTAGTTCAGTGATATTTTAAATAAAATTAGTACTTCTATAGACTAAAAATATTTTGCTTCATTGTAGTAGAGGGCATTCAAAGAAATATTTTTCTTAGACGGCAATTTTTATCCATAATATAATCCAAAGTTGTAGCCATAAATAATTGTCATGCCGGTATACTATATGCAATTATCGTCTAATCCCCATAAAAAAAATCTTCCAACAACTTTGTTTGCCATATTAATAAATATATAAATAAGTATAATAAATATATAAATTTTATGAGAAGTGTATTATAGGTGTATATAATTGTATATGTAATCAACGAACATAAGTATATAATATGCATACACATTTACAATTCAACATCAGCGTACGTATATTACACGCTACGCGAATGTCAGATAAATATATCGCCCACATGTAAACAATCACTATACCACCCACTCACTCCTTAACCCACACGTTCTTATCAACTGTTCACCTTCCTTAAAAAAAAAACCCTGCGCGCTACCCGCAACACATATCTCTGTATTCAAACGCATCATAGCACAATAATAGTACACACTTTCAGTCAATTAATTTCTATACATAAGCGCCTAACTCGACACGGCCTCGTCGCGCGCTGGAATCGCAATTGGATCAGTTAGAGTAAGTATATACCGATACGACTTTGTTCTACTACATATATATATAAACGCGCACGTGCTCTATATATATAGTTTCACTGTCGCTACTACTCCAAGCTTCAGTCGGTCGTTGGGCGTCACTCGCATGCACGCGAATTAGAAGATGCTAGACGTATGGAAGATCTTGCTGATGATCGGCTGCGTCTTACTGGTGCATCTATGGTAAGCAATATATATATATATATATATATATATATATATGCAGCGGTTTGTGTGGATGTATAATTTGTGGTAAATTTATTAAACGTGCCGCAGCTATTGGTATATGAAATAGCACGTGAGTAGAGAAACACGTTATATATATATATATAAGGAAAAGGTGCTTATAAAGTGGGAGATAATGGCAGTTTAAAAATTTTCGCACATGTCGATGATTATTGCTAACACTGCTTCTTGTTTTTTTATATTAATGGTTAGATATATTTGAGATATGAACATTGTACTCTGAGGAAGATAAATTTAATATAAAAATATCGGGCTTCACAAATAAATGAACGCGAGGAATTCAATTGCTATGCAGTTTCATGACGGTATATACTTGCGTGACTTTAAACATTAAAAGTTCTTTGTCAAATTCAATCTTCCAATTAACAAGTCTCACCTACATTTATCTAAACTTAAAAAAAAAAGTCCCACGCATCTGCACGCAATCTGCACCCCCACCACTCTGCTCTTTATATATTTTTCCGGGCGAGCTATTTTTATCAGCACTTACAAAGGCAACATGCACGTTTAAGCATAATTTTCCTACGACCATCGTCGACGAAGACAACGAATCTGCTGAACGACGGGATGAAGCTGGTGATAGATACGGATGCCGGTGGTGACGACGCCGTAGCCATACTCCTCGCGCTTGCTGATGTCGGCAAGGTGCAAGTCATCGCTGTCACTTGCACCTATGGTAACACTGATGTGGTTAACGTTGAACGGAATGTCCTCAAGATACTCACCGTGGCTGGTCGCTCTGATGTGAGTTTCTTTGTCTTCTTTTTTGTTTTTGTTGAGGTTTGTGATATATGCATGTAGAGAAATTTATGTGTAACTTTACTTTTTTTTTTATAAGAAAGTTATCACTCGGTATATGGGATTTTTATTGTGTTAAATAGTAATTTTAAGATTTTCATTACAAATTTTACGTTTTACATGTTAATTTTTATTATTTTTGTAACAAATTTTGCAATTTAAAATATAGTATACTTTTTATGACTGCTACAAAAATATTAAAAATTAATATTTAAAAAATAAAATTTACTATGAAAAATCTTAAAATTATCATTTAAAACAGTAAAAAATCTCACATGTCGGGTGTGTCTCAGCGCATAAATTTTTCTTCCTGTAGTACAAAAATGCGCGATGCTTTGGAAAAACTGGAACCATTGAAACGGTTGGTCCAGATTAATATTGAACTGCCACGGTTATTTTTATATATAAAGAAATTCTCTCTGCGCGCACGTGTATGGTGTCAATACAAAAATATATTCGAAAAAAAAACAAAATCCTTTCGCTCAAATGACATAGTATAAGTATCCGGTGTAACTGTAATATGCTTTAGCGACGTGTGAAATATGAATGAGTATTTGCGCGCTAATTAATATTCATGATAGTAGTGTAGTAATATAGTACCTTGACCGAGAAAGTAATTAGATTGATTTATTTGAACACGTGCTTTT
Source organism: Torymus texanus (assembly GCA_036873485.1). Lineage (NCBI taxonomy): Eukaryota > Metazoa > Arthropoda > Insecta > Hymenoptera > Torymidae > Torymus > Torymus texanus. The sequence goes on from JAYJLV010000046.1 coordinate 10,007,480, forward strand.
TATACATAATACTGAAAGAAATATAAGATACATGATTCAAATCTTATGCAATTTTAATTGTATATACACTTTCACTATTGTAACTTGTAAAAACTAATATATAAGAAAGAAAAATTTTAGTAAACTTGTTATAGTAAAGTTAAAAGTATTTTTTTTAAATAATTCTTTCTGTCAGACACAATAACCTTCGTGTCTCATTGAAAATAACACCTCGTACCATTAAGACAATATCAATTGTAATTGATAACAGGAAAGACTGAAAGCATATTCTTTTTCTCGAACAGAAACTTCACTCACAACAAAACAATTTCTCATATAACATTTATTATCTTCGCGATTCGAGTGCCTCATCCGATCAATGAACGAAAGATTTACATATTTTATTATCATTGCGATTATAGATTCCGGTGTACTCTGGTGCGCACAGGCCACTGCTCCGAAATTACACGGCGGGCGATTATTTTGGCAACGATGGACTCGGCGACTTCCAGTTTGATAGAAAAATCATCGGCAAGGTGGATAGATCGAAACACGCGTCGTTGGCTATGATCGAATTGGCTAAGAAATATACAGGTAAATAGTAGTTTTCGTAAACTTTTTTTATTTTTTTTTTTAAAGAAATTAACGGTTGTTTAATGGTTTTGTTTATATTCGACAGGTGACATAAGCATTTTGACGATAGGACCGCTAACGAACGTAGCGTTAGCGGCATCGTTAGATCCGAACTTTACGCAAAATGTCGACAGATTTTACGTGATGGGATCGTCAGTGAACGAGAACGAAAATAACGGAGAAAGTACAGAGACTGAATTTAACTTTAGTCAGGATCCTGAAAGCAACGAGATTTTTTTCAATTTAAAAACGAAAAACAAAACCATCATCACGCCTTGGGATGTCGTAAACAAATGTAAAATACCTAAGGTAAATTAAACATATATTTTTTTAGTTTATTATTGTTCTAGTTGGAAATGCGAAGTGATTGATTAAAATCGTTAGTACAATTAATGAAATTTATTGAGAATTCCATTTTTATGCATTTTATAGTCACAATTTTATTGTTACATCTTAAAACATCTTTACACTGTTGGCGGTTTTTAATACGCACAGTATTTTTTCCTTGATAAAACGTATAAAGTTTGATAACATCATGTTAATCGTAAGATTACTCAGCTATAGGTGTTATATCGTCAAAAAGATAATATTCACATTATTACAAAACCAAATTATTCTTTGTTTTTTATTTTTAATCAACTAAAAAGGTTCTCTTGTTACTGACAATAACAATCTTTCCTTCGTTTATTTTGTAACACGAAAAAAACACTTTTGTCGAGTAGTATATTATTCAATAACAAAAACAGCCGCACAACAAACCAATAATTTGACGATATATATACATACCAACAAGTGAAAAGTGAAATCGAATTTTAACCATTCTCTACCATAAATCTAACTAACAGAATCGAAGAAAAGCTCTATTTAATCTTACAATAAAAACTTCCAGTAAAAATCATATATATTAATCTTTTTACTTCACATCCTTAGGAATGGCGAATAAATACTCTGGGTAAGCTACCATCCGCTTCCATCGCTTTTCTCAACAAAGCCGAGTCAACAGTTCTGTCGAAACTTGACGACTGGTTCGCGGCCGACTCAATCGCTGTAGCGGCGATCCTTTGGCCGGAACTCGTCATCACCACCCTCGAAGCTCGCATGACATCTGTCATCAGCGAACCTCATCCTGGTGCTGTAAAGGTCGATGTCAACAGCGTAGACAAGAACGTCGAGATCATCAGGGATTTTAATGTCACGGGGTTCCAAGAGAGGTTGATGATGTATCTAGCGTGAATAGTAGTTATTTTTGTTACGAGTTTTATTGCGAGAAAGTAATATATTATGGTATTGTTTTGATATGGAAGAGAAAAAATATATAGCTGTAAAGAAAACATCAAAGTGATCTTAATCTGTAAATAGATATATAAACAGGATTTTAAATATTGTTAGTTTTTTTTTTCGATCAAGAGGTTCCGTTTCACTTAAGTATTATTCATTTTTTCTGAGATAAGGAGAGATTATTAATTTACGTTTTTTTTTTCAATTTAAACATTTACAATCGCATTTGAAATAGTTTACGTTTGAAAAACGGACAATGGTTGCGCGAATTGTATTCTAATTGAATCAAGAGAATCGTTGTTGCATGTTATTGTTATTGTACGTTCTTTCCTGTCATAGAGCTGTACTCTTGCTTCCAAGATGTTTATTTTTTCTAATGTATATATGGAGAACTGATAAAAAGATGCATTAATATAAGTATTATGTAATAAGTAAATGTATATTTGTACAGAATAAATGAAAAATTTTTATATTTAGAAATGTTTAAGAAAAAAATACTATTTTTTATCAAAAATATCATTAAAACGTCAATCATGTTTATTCACTTTACCGTTATAATGCGTGACATTTATTCATTCTCAAGTGCGCACTATAAAACTTTGATTTTGCACGTAGAAAACCCCGCATTCTTCCTTATTATATACACCTATATATATACCAAAATAAAAGTGCGTGCGCTCTTATCGTATCTTTTATCTGGCGTAGCTCGAGATTAGAACTAGCTGCGACTACATATATGATCACCCTCGCCGCACGTGATTATCAAAGGCACGCAAACCAAATTGGTACGAGACAATAAAGCGCGACGACTGTTGCTTGCGGTGGCCGTCCATTTAAATGGTGCGAATAAGTCGTTAGCGACGCCTCGACAAAGTGATGATGCTATATGTAGACATAGTAGTCACATATAGTATATATACATATAAGAAGCATGAGTTCTGTTGTTATCATGTAGGATTTACGTGGATTGTTACGGTATATGTATATAGTTGCAGTCGGAGTTTGGCAGATGGTTTTGAGCGTTTTTCATTGTTGATGGAGATGTGTATGATTTTCTATTGAAACGATGCTTTATATGAAAATAAAAATGTATACATAAATAAAAGTAAATGAAAAAATGATGTAAAATATTCTTATAATAAACGATTATATATATATATATATATATATATATATATAAAGATATCGTTTAAAATAAAACGATTGTATCTATTGTGTAGTACTTCCGAACCCAAAAATATAACTACTATAAATTTTTTCAGCGAAAATGAACCAAATATGCATGAAAACCGAACATTGAATTTTAAGGGTTTAACGGTGTATTTTCATTGTTTAATTTTGAAGTTTCATAACTTTAGAACAAATTAATATTTTTTAAATCCGAAAAAAGTAAATGAAAGCTCGTTTTCTCTAGTTTTATTTTCTCCCTTTGAGCTAATATTTAAGACTTTCTAAAATTAAATAGTTACGGTTTAAAAAATAGGCTTTTTCCAAAATTGTTTTCAAAATAAAATTAAAAATATCCAATATTTGAGTTTTTATGGAGCATTATAGAGCCTAATTAGAGCTTTCTTCATGTTTCTACATTCAAAACCACATATCGTAAAATTTTTTAGCCGAATCTATGATCTGGATCTCTAACAACAATTAATGTACCGTAAAATATAATCTCTCTTTAGTCCGTATTGCTTAAAAAAACGAACCCATATAACTCATCATTTCCAGCCTATCCAAACTAAAAATCGTCTGAGAAATGGTTTCGAATTTTAATACATTGAAAAATTTTCGAAACATCTTTTCGAAAATGCTTCGAAGAATTAGGAACCGGTGGGAATTCATCACCACTCTCTGAGAACGTTTATATCTGAAGGTGAGCGTCTTATTATACCGACTGTATCAATTTCAACACTCAATCTACTGTTTGGAATCATTTAAGGAACAATAGATGACCTATAGAATTGATAATAAAGGCTCTTTCGAGTAACAGTCGTGCTTAAAAATCGAAAATTGAAAAAAAATAATATGTCAATGCAGGTTTTTTTGAAAAATAACATATTTTATTGTTTACGAAATTACACAGGTCATACATATTTTTTTTATAATTTAAGAAACAATAAGTATCAAAAATACTTTTATCAAGAATTAAATGAAAAATTTTGTTATGAAAAGTAGGTGAATTATGCCAGAACCATATGAGAACCCTGACATATAAATTATTATGTGTGTTTGTGTGTGCATATATTTTTCTTTTTAATGTTCCCTTTTTAATAAACTTTGAAAATTTATGTAAAATTCACAATTATTATTCCATATATAATGTGTGTGTGTGTGTGTATATATACACACACACTCACATACATACACACACACTGTAAAAAATGATTTTTCAAATTAAAGAAAAATATAATGTTTAGAAAACCATTATAGATCAGTGTAGAATAACCCATGACTCATCAAAAAAATAAACTATAAACTCTGTTCAATCGACTCTAATAATTTTTTTATAGGAATGTCAATGTTCAGCTCAACCATTTTGATGAATGATCTTACATCTTTCTGTAGCTCACTATGTAATAAATTATAATATTTTGTGCCTTGCCCTTTAGAAACAAAGCATTCAGCCATTCCACCATATACTTCATCCGTATAACCTGAGGATATATGTTTTGGATCAAATTCTAGTGTAACTAATGTATCATAAACAGATTGTATATTTTTATCATTCGCTGGACCAGGTACAAAATCTTTGTATACTTCAACTAAGTTATATGCATTTGATAGGTAATAAGAACCCTCTTTCAGAGTCTTCCAAGGATTAGGATTCTTTTCCGAATCACTTTGTAACATGTTCAGGTACATTTCGGACATAGATAGATGACGCTGTACAGCAATATTAAGCTGCTTATAGAATAAATTAGGATAAAAATCCCAATCTGATTTAAGACTTGGCTGTGATTCAATTTGATAAGGCACTTTTGTCATTTGCAATAATTTACTTTCAGTAATGTCAGGTTTATTATTAGCTGTAGTAACTTGAATTAGTGTATTTCCTTGGTCATTGCGAGCATTTTTTATAACTAAGAATTCATCTGATTTTAACGTTAATATCTTACTGAAAGCTCTAGTATTATTATCTTTTACATCTTTAAATAATTCATCAACTAGATTCAGTAAGTTAATAATTTTCTGGTCCTTTGAAAAATCAAGAGGTATCTTGCCTTCATTATTCTCAATATTGTAAATAGCACCATTTTTCAATAAAGATTTGACAATCTCTAAAAAGCTATTCTTAGCTGCTATATGCAGTGATGTAGTACCATCAGAAGTGGTTTGAGCATTAATGAAATCATGTAATTTATTATGACTTATGTATTGTAACAAAACTTCAACAACTTCAGTGCATCCTTTTAAAGAAGCAATGTGTAACATTGTTTTGCCCTCATCAGTAATTTCATTAATTTCAGCTCTGTTTTTTAATAAGGTTTTTACAATATCTATGTTGCCATTGTTAACTGCATGATGTAATGGTGTTCTTCCATTGCTATCTTTAAAATTGACAATTATGCCTCTATCGATGCAATTTTCAACATCTAACAAATTGTGGTTTTCTATAGCGTGATGTAACATTTTAGAAGAGATAGACTGTAATCTCTGAATGATTAATTTTAAAAATCTTTTTACTGGAATGTCAATGTTTAGTTCAACCATTTTTATGAATGATCTTATATCCTTCTTCAACTGACTATGCAACAAATTATAATATTTTGATTCTTGCCCTTTGGAAACAAAGTATTCAGTCACTTCACCACATGCATAATATATATAACCTGAGGATATATGTCTTGGATCAAATTCTAGTGTCACTAGCATATTATTAACTAATTGTATATTTTCATCATCTATTGAACAAATTATGGAACCTTTGTATAGTTGAACTAGGTGATATGCACTTTGTAGATAATAAGAACCATTTTCCAAAGTTTTCCTAAAAGAAGAATTTTTTTCTGAATCATCTGTTTCCGATAAACTTTGTAATATGCTAAGGTACATTTTAGAACAAGAGATATGTATCTTTGCAGCACTTTTCAACTTTTCAAGGTGATCCAACTCAACTTCATAGCTAACCTGGAGTTGAGCTTCACTTAATAAGCTAGACATTTTTAATAATTTATTTTCCTATTGTTTTATTGATCATATGTTGTTAACAAGAGAAACGACTAATAACAAGATAATATTATTAACAATTAAACCAATCAATTAATGGATTTAACAATACTATCTTGTATGTGCGGAAATAACTCTTGGATAAATTTTGACAAATTTGTAACTTTCTGCCAAAATCTTTACACCTTATTTCACAGCTATGTTATATTTTAACTTCAGCTTTCAGACTGAATAACAATACAAAGAATAATAATCATATAAGACAGTAACTACACAGTATTCAATGACACAAAATACTGATATCAGACACTCTTTCTATATAGATAATACTTGTTATCATCGCATTCTTATTCGAATTCGAAATGACGATCTACAAAGTTTTTTTTTTATATTTGACTATACGTAAATATTACATGTACATCTCTTTATATATGTATATACTTTGGGTATATAAATTTAGCTATCAAACAGCAGAGATAATGAAAATTTTCTCTTCGATATATAATAAATATGAAAAACTCCTCCGAATTTCAAACACATCAGCGCGAATTCCATTGCAATATCACATATCCGCGACATTTTAAAACGCGCCACCTCCGCAATCACATATATACTCCATACACCGCCACACACATAACACACAGTCAGCTCCTCTCCTTCCGCGAATTTTCGCCTAAACATTCTCTCTCCTCGCACATACATCCATTTTCTCTCTGCGTTGCACACCTATATACACATACCGTCATCGTCTCGCGCACTCCTACACATACTATACGAGTAAGTGGACACAGGACAGGACACACTGGTGTAAAGCCATCATCATCGGTCGGCGGCGCGCGCACTGTATATACATATATATATATATATTGAAGAGAGCACGAAGAAAGCTCAAGCTACTGCCATTGCTTTGCTATCTCTATCTCTCTCTCTCTCTCTCTCTCAACTCGCGCCGCGAGAGACACGGCGACGGCGGCGGCGGTCGCGGCGACTCGGTTGGTTGCTCCCCCCTTTGTCCTTCTCTCTCGCTCTCTCTCTATCTCCTTCTTTATACCTATATCTCCGTCTCTCTTTAGCCCCTCGCGCGCGCATACTCTCTCTCACTCTCTCGGGACAGTGCTGCGCGCGGAGAGAGTCGCGAGTGTGTACAGCAGCGTCGCCGGGAAGATAGTAGTGCAACCCGCGTCTGGTACCCGTCGACGTATCATATACCAATATATACACCTAGTGCGTGCGTGCGCGTGTGTCCCGGGCGAGTACCGACGCGGCGCGGCGTTATTGAGTGTGTTTTGTGTGCAGAAGAGTGTGTGTGCTGCCTAGTTAAAGTGCGTGCTGGCAGCAGCAGCAGCAGCAGCGGAGCAGGAGCATAGAGAGTGAACCCGATAAGGATACCGCATACCTATAGTAGCATAGACGAGACGCGCGCAGTCGTAATATTATAGATATCTCTCCGTCATCTTCGTCGTTTCGCCGCCAGCCGGGGAACGATATATAGGAAAGAGATAGAGACCGAGAAGAAAAGGAGAGAATCCGGCCCGAATAAGGATATATCAACCAAGTGTTTGCGTGCGTGCGCGCGCGCAACACCGCGCGTTAATCGTGTGTGTGTGTGTCTATGTAGTGTGTATAATACCTACTACTGTGCAAGAGAAGTAGAAAGAGAGAGACAGAAAGAGACTATACTAGACTGCAGCCGAGGTGAGGTTATGTCAACTGGAGCACCCAGGGTACCTGTGTCATAGCCGGGAGCAATAGTGTTTCAAAGAGGACGAGGAGGCACGAGGTAGAAACCACGCGGGACGAGGTGATACCGGCGGCCCGCTAAGGAGCTTTGTATGACTTTCCATGAGACGGAATGCAGCGGATGAAGGGGCAATCCAACAGTCAAGGTGAGTTCTCCGATACCAATGTTTATAATGTTCAGATCTTCGGTGAAGAGGTTGGTTATTGTAAGCATAATTTTGGTTGATTTCTAATTATGAATTGTTTGGTTCGAATATCTAAGAGAATCCTAAGTTATTATCAGCAGGAAATACTCAATTTGGAGTAATAACGATTGAGTTTGGTCAGGACTGTTTACACTGGTGTAATCTTTGACTTTATGTCTTGTAGCAGATGTCCTTGTATTGACTTCAGTTAAGATGAGCTCTAAACTGAGTTAAAATAAGCTTCACTTTGTTTGTCAATCTAGTTTAACAAGGAATACATTGAATAAATCTCTATTTAATCTGCAACTGTAGCTTTCTCCAAGCTGTCAGCTGATTGGAAAAACCTAGCTCAACAGTTGAACATCAGCTCATCATGACACAAGTTTGTATGATGTCACTTCAAGCAGCATGTAAAGTTTCAATTTACCATGTGATTTGTATCGGGTGAAAAATAAATATTATTTGATATTGTCCTTGAAAACAATAAAACCAGCTTTTTTAAAAGATGAGAGAAGACTAATCTACTTTTTTTAAATAATTTTATCTTGTAATTTTAATCTTCATTAACTTCTGATTTATCATTAAAATTTTATCATTAAGTATTCCCTAAAAATATGGAGTATATTCTTAACTAAGATGCTGATGATGACTAATATTGGGTTTCTTAAATATTCACTGTGGATCAATACAGTTAGCTGCTGTAATTGTTTTGACAATCTATAAATATATTTCATAAATAAGCACTGCCTTATAGATACCTGTTTTTAAATTTACGGCAATATAAGAGTTTATCACAGTTCTGTAGTTATTAAAATAAGCAGTTATGAAATAGAATTTTGTCATTAGTATAAGATAATTTCAACTAATTTAGTATCGTAAAACACTGTAATCAATCCAAAAATAATATATTAGATAAAACTCAATTTAATAATTTATATAAAATTCTCAGTTACATAATATTAATTAATAATTGCTTGTTATTTTTATGCAGTGAGCAATGGTCCAAAGGAACATCAGCAGCCTGGGGAGCACTCGACAGGGGAAGACATTGGCTTCGAGTCATGGCGTGGTGGCAACAGCAGTCAGCATCACTCCAGCTATCCCATTGGCGGTAGTGCCAATGATCATTACAGCCCCTACTATGCAGGCACATCCTTTCAGTATCAAACTTTTGGAGCTGGCGATGGAACATGGTCTAATGGAACAGATCCCGTAACCTTCTTGCCAGGATATGGTGGTCAGATGAGCCATGATGCCTATGGAATGGAAGGTGTTTTCTCCACCAATGCGGGAAGTGGCTTTGGCAATTTTGGCCAACCAACTTTTGCCAATTACTTCCATGGAAATGGTGACTTTAGTGCCTGGGGTACGCCAAGAAAAGCTCGCTATGAGGACTATTATCAACATCGCAGTGGAGACACCTATGGAAGTAGCAGCATTGGTGACAACAAAACAATTGAGCAGGGAGTGCAGGGATTATCCATTGGTACCAAGGTATATGCTAGTTATAAAAAATAATTTTTTTGTTTTTACAAAAATTGGTAATTTTGTACAGAACTAAATCTACTTCATAAAAACAAAGATAGCACAAATAAAAATTGGTTATTAACTTAGTATAGTATTATAATTTTATACAAATTTTCTATACACATTTTTAAATAGAGACTAAAAAAATTTAGCTTACTTCTTTTTATAAAGTTTTACATAAAAAATACAAAAATCTATTTAAATTTTGAAAAATATTAAAGATAAATTTTTAAATCATTTTATCACATAATTTCATAACCAATTTAGAATATATAATTTTTAAAACAGTAGTGGTCTTTGAAACTCCAGATATACAATATATTAATTACATATCCAAAGAATAGTATGTTTGTTCATAGTTAAAAATCAATTTTTGTGTACAGTCTAATTTTAACAACCAAAGTCAATAAATGATTTTTATCAATATTATTTTTAGCTAAATGTTAATTTTTTTTTTTATTTACATCTAGTTCATATTTCTTGTAATTATATTAAATTAATATTGAATGTGTGAACTACTCTTTATTTTATTGAAATAGCTACCTTTAATAATAAAGTAATATATTTAATCTACGATAATTTATGTGAATAAAAATATATATTCAGTTTTGAAACTATGCTGAGATTTTGAAAAAATAGAAACTGTTTACTAAACCTAACAGATTAGATATTCTTTTGCCTCCTAGTATTAGTCTCAAAATTTCTATAACAAAAGTAAAATACAATGACAAAATTTTTCGACGCCAGGTTCAGAGGCAGGACCAGCAGCAGCAGCAACCGACGCTTCAGCAGCAGCAACAACAGCAGCAGCCGCCGCCTCCGGTCGCGGCTCCGCCTCCTAAGCTTGAGCCCAAAGAACCGCGCAAGATAACGTGGGCAAGCGTAGCGAGTCAACCGGCGAAGCCCGTGCCACCCCTGTCCTCGCAACAGGGCATGAAGAAAAAGACGGGCATAGCGCCGCCCCCCATAATTCCAGGCAAACATAACATGGACATCGGCACCTGGGGCGAGGGTAAAGCGTCAATGCCGCCACCTAAGGCACCACCGCCACCCTCGCCGCCGACGGTACAGCCGTCTCTGCCATCACCCCAACCGACTCCTGCGGGGGCCGCCGCCATGCAGCGACAGCATCAGCAACAGCAACAACAGCATCATCAGCAACAGCAGCAGCAGCAACAACAACAGCAGCAAAGAAGTGCGGCACCTGGGCCACCGGTGGGCACCTGCTGGAACAGACAGCCCCAGAGTCCCCCATCGCCGTCGGCGCAACTGCAATCCATGCACCATCAGTCCCAGCATCAGCAATTCCCGTCGAGCCAACCACCGAATCAGAATGTAAAGCTTGCTTTCTCAAAAAGATTTTAAAGAAAAAACTATATTTTTTGTTAATCGGAAAATTCTTTGTGTTATAGTCTTATAAATAATTGCGTATACAAGCACTAGATATATAATAACAAAACTATTAGCGTCTTTTACTAACAAAAGAATAGTGTTTTACTTTATATTTAAGAGCCAATCCTAGAATATTCCTAAAATGTTACTCATTCATTACTATTATGTTATCAATTTCTTTATCAAATATTTTCCAGAACCAGCATCATCTGCAAAACCAGCAGCACCCATCGCAACACCAGCACCCACCTGCCTCGCATCAACAACAGCAGCAACAACAGCAGCAACAGCAGCAGCAACAGCAGCAGATGGCTGCTCAGAACTTGTCCCACCCGGTCTTGGACGAGTTGAAAGTTAAGAACGACTACAACCCCGTGGAATTTGACCAGACGGCGCCTGGAGCGCGCTTCTTCGTGATAAAATCCTACTCAGAGGACGACATACACCGTTCGATAAAGTACGAGATTTGGTGTAGTACGGAGCACGGCAACAAACGGCTTGATCAAGCCTACAACGAGGCGACACGCGACGCAGCGCCCCTCTATCTATTTTTCTCGGTAAACGGCTCGGGCCACTTCTGTGGTATGGCCCAAATGGTCTCAGCCGTCGATTACAAGAGCAACAGCTCTGTATGGTCGCAGGATAAGTGGAAGGGTCAGTTTCGCGTGCGTTGGATCTATGTAAAGGACGTGCCGAATGTCCAGCTGCGTCACATCAAGTTGGAGAACAACGAGAACAAGCCGGTGACGAATTCGCGGGACGCACAGGAGGTGCCTCATGCCAAGGGTGTCCAGGTGCTGCGAATACTGCACAGCTATCGGCACTCGACGAGTATCTTCGATGACTTTGGTCATTACGAGAGACGACAGGCGGAGGAGGATCAGCGCAAAGGACCGACTAACCCAATACCGCATCATCCCTCTAATTACAGAGTGGGCGGTAAAAATCCCCATCCGGGCGACATGCATCCCCGAGATCATCATCACGGACCCCCACATCATTCGCATCATCAGCGCAGAGTAAGTTCGTCACTCTGTCTTTTTTTTATTTGGCTCTGCGATACTGCAAAATTTATGTATTTGTTGATGATAAGTTAAAATTAAAAATAGATTTGATTAATGTAACCTATACTTGATGTAATGCTCGTCAATGTAGAAAATTATTTATTGTTAAGATTGTAAAGAAAGATTTCCATAAAGTTGTAAATTTATTCTGAAGAACGATAAACCGATTGGATACTTGAAGTTTTCAATAGATTTTAATGTGAAATAGATATATAGCATAAGACGTTTTTTGAGGTAATAGAGAAAAAAATTATTTTTACAGATTTTTTAATTATAGCTTGAAAATTTGTTTTTACAACGAATATTATTGTAATAATAAATTTTTCGTTTAAGATATTTTTGAGCATAAGTTAATAATTTTTAACTGGGTGAATAAGACTCACAGATTTAACAAAACTTTACTATTTATTTTACAAATTGTGAATGACGATAATAATAATAATTTCTTTAATGTTGTTTTAAAGGATCGAGACCATCGCGGAAGAGGTAGAGGTGGCTCACGTCAGTAGCAGCGACTGGCTGGGAGTCTCGTCACTGCGCAAGCTAGTATTCGACTAAGGGAAATGAGCTACATTACTTCTTTGCTTTATCCGAGTAATGGACTACTTCAATGTACCGCCACGATCAGGAAAAGAAGACCGGTCCTTACGACGTCGACAATTACGACGATGACAATGATAATAATTAGCGTCGCGCTGAGCCTTGCAAGTAATCCTGTATTTCATTTAAACGTAATCGCTAGATGGACCAGAAGCTGTGGCAGCAGCAGCAGCAACCGGGGAGTACCATTGAAAAACGAAAAGAGTTTAATAGTGCGGTGGTGTCGTCGATATGTGCTTTGACTCTATTACTAAACGGTGTTTTATTGAAGAAACGAAAAAAAAAATACAAAACAATTTGAACTTAATTAAACGAATAATTGAACAAAATATATTTAAAAAATGACAAAATATATATATATTATATATGACAGACTAAACAAAGTAAATGGTATATAACAAATGGTAAACAGGACACCGACTGATTGATCACTGATGATATATACACGAGAGAGGGTAAATATATAATGAGCGAACTGCATTGCTACGACACGATGTGGACACTAACTCTTGTATAATGCTTGATGAACGTACTTTTGTTGAAAATGTTTGAAGAAATTCTATATATAAGCGATGAGCGATTATTGTAAAAGAGTGTCGTTTGACTTTAATATCAATATACTTTGAAACTTCTATGGACACAAGATTTAAATGAAAAAAATAATAATAATAATAATAATAAAATGTACACATATACACAAACACATTTAACGGTGCCGGCGGATGAACAGAATGCAAGTATAGGTATCATATGCTCGACAAATATACCTAAATAGATTATTATTGTACTGCGAACAATGGTAAAATTCTGACACATATAATATTGCAGAAAAGAATGGTTTATAAAAGAAAACATTGCGCAACAAAAAAAAAGTTGAGGAGTCGCTTCATTTGTATTAATTTGACGCGAGTCCTCTGATGATAATAACGATGATGATGGTGATTAATTATAATCATTGTATCTTTTTGTGAAAAATCTTCACGAGACACGATTCTTATTGTTAACGATGTCTGTTATTATTTTTCTCTCAAACTGTGTAGAAAGACCTTGAAACCAAGAAATGTAGCTTCTTAAACAAGTTTACGTTTTTAAAAAAGAGGATTAAAAAACAAATGAAATAAGAAAGAAAAGAAAGCTTTCCAGCGATGAATGATATCTTTTTATACAAAACTTGTAGGTCTCTGCCTCTCTGTCTCTTCCTCTTGCTCCGAATATTCGGGGCAGACTTTTACATGTTTTGATAATAATTTTAAGAATTTCTTCGATTCTCCGCGCAAGCGATTAAGTGGGTTATTTCTTGTAATTTCCTTTACTTTCTTGTTTATCAATACATTCTATCACGAAATGAAAAAAAAGAAAGAAAGAAAAATGAACCGATAAAAGAAAATGTGTAATCCAGAGAGTGAATTACGTCGTCGTTCCTAGAATTTATTCGGTTTTTTGTCGTTTAAAGAAATGACGAAAACTAAAAAATAAAAAAAAATAAAAAAAAACACGTGAGTGGCACGCTAGATGCTATTGTTTAAAGAAAAAAGTTATCGTTTCTAAGTGAAAACATTTCTGTCTTTCGCCTTTACCTTAACAATGTTTAGAATAGAGGAATTTGAGAGTAAACGATAAATGTTAATTTTATTCGATTACTTGTAGTGATTTTCTGGCATGCAACCGATTGATTGTTGATTGTAAAAAAATGAAAAATAATGAAAGAAGCTGAAAAGAGAAGACGAGAGTGTATGCAAGAGAGGAGAGACTAACTCTGAAGACGCACGAGTGGCGGTGTAAAATCCCACTCCGCGTCGTTTCTGAATTGCGTGAAAAAAAATAAAGGGAAAAAAATTCTTACGTTGGCGGATTTATCTTATGTCATCTATATACACACATCAGTTCTCATAGCATTTTGTTAGCTCTTTTTTCCTTCTTTTTTTTTTATATTCGTACCCTTACATAATTTCGGCGAGTATTCATCTAGATTTTTGAATTAGCTTTATGTAGTGATCATACGATTGTGCGGTATTTTAAATACTTTTTTTAACGATTTCAGTTTGTATTATAAAATACATATTATTATTTTTTATTCTAATTTTAGTAAAGTAACTGATAGTATCTTATTCTATTAAAGAATAAAAAAAAAACTTCAGTTCTTATAATTTTGGTTTGTTATAGCGATCGATTGAATAAATTTTTAAACCTAAAAGTATTTTTAATTTTCGTTAATTTTTTATTATAAATAAATTCTTCTTGTAATTTAAAAGTCTAGATTAAAAATTATTTTGTGAAACTTTTATAACTTGCGACAGTTATTAAAAACATTCAATAACTTCGATTTATTTGAGAAAAAATGTTTTGTTCTTCGTTGATTTTATTTGGACAATTAGCGAAAATACACACAAGTTACAAGTAATAATAAGTTATAAAAGTTATGAAAAAATCAAGTCAAGGTATTTTACTTATATTGCTGAAATTGTAATATTCCAATTTTATTTTGTAGTTTACTTTAATTTTCTTGACATTATTCTAAGATAGTAAACAAACTATTTACCGTAACTTCTTTTTTTTTCTTCAAACACTTCTTTAACAACGAACAAATACATTGTCAATTTATTTTCGTCGATGCACTAGATTTTACTTTTAACGTTTTCCTTTTTATCGAATCGACAACTCATATATATCAGTTTTACATTTTATTAAATCGGTAGACATTTATAAAAAAAAAAGACGTACATAAAAAATCCGGTAAACCATATGTTATAAAATACAAAAATTCTTATAAAAATCACCTCTCAAACTGAACGTTTGCCGATCCCATCACATCAACAATCGCCATCCCACGTCAGCTCCCTCTTTCCCCTACCCTCGTCATTATCCTCCTCAACCTCCTCGCACTTTTTCTCCACCCTCTCCTCGTCCATGACCAGCCCTTGGGCTTTCATATACTCCCTCACGTTTTCCCTCAGGCTCTCGTTAAACTTATCCGGGTTCTCGCTCATATACTTATACACGAACAACTCGGTACCGGTCACGACAAACCAATGCCCAAACACATTCAACCTTCCACCGATCCTAAAGTCCTCAGGCGTGTAGTAATCCTCACTTCCTGGTTTCGGTACCTTGACCCATCCTAAAAAGCAGCCACCCTTGCGCCCGGAATTTCTCTTCGCTAACTCGCTAATCCTGATCGTCCCATCTGCTAGGCTGTATTCCATCACGAATTCTCTGCCTCTATCTTCGTCTCTCACTGCGTCCATGGTGAGGCTGTAACGTAGCCGTTTTGGGAAGTTGTATAGCTTGCGGATAAGGTCACGAGATGGTCGTTCCTCAGCTGTAATCGATGTTGGACGACAGACAGCTGGACAGCGTGCTTCAGTAGTGGATGTCGGTTTAGGAAGAGCGGCTGGTTGATCGATACGAAGCATTTCCGTGTAGTAGCGACGGGTGAACGGGTCGCAATCGTGTAGCAGAAAGCGACGACCGAAGATGAACACAGTCGCGCCGACCTGAGAAGGTAAGAAGAGGTATAAGAATAATGTTAAGTATTTGGTAGTAGCGGTAGGTTTTGTTTTGTAAAGGTGGAGTTTATTTCTTTATAATTTAAAAATTAAAATTTAAAAATTTTTTAAAACTATATAAATATATCTTTCATTTATTTGTTTTTTTTTTTTTTTTTTTTCATTTACAATTTTATAAAAATATTCATATATTGTACAAAAGAAAACGAAGAAAAATAATGGGTAAAGTGGATGAAGTAGTTTAAAATTTCCCAATATTAATATTTAATATTATAATAAAAAATAATACTGATTCTCTGAACAATAAACATTTAAAAATAAGAAAAATGAATAACGTAATCGGAAATGATCAATCGGATATTGCGAAGGGCGCTTAAAAAAAATTACTTTGTTTGATAATAAATAAATTCTAAAAAAAAAAAGGAAAATTTCCATTACATAGGAAATTGAATAATAACTGATTAATTAAGTTTGCAATGTGACTAACTCAATAATTTTAATAAATCAGAACAAAATCTATTCTAATCTAATTGTTTAAAAACTTTTCAATAGTTTCCTAAGGCAGACCTCGTGTAGATATGAAAATTTCAAATACTAGTTTTCATAATCGCATTGATTCTAGTGAGGAGATTTCTTATAGTGAAACAATAAAACATCCTACATGTAACAATCTAAATTACGTATATTTATCTACTAATAATCGCTACACCATACGTCAATCATATGATATTTCTGCTATATACCTATACTTTTCTTCCATCACATAAATCAATCACAACCCTGATCCACCGCCCGCTCACCTTCAAATCACTCGGCGAGTAAAACTCTCGCACTTCTTCATCGGATCTCTCGAGGAACACAGACGGATAATCTTTAGGCAAATCCTTCCAATTCTTAGGTACCCTTGTCCGTTTCAACAGCAAGCTGCCAGGCGCTTCTTTACCTCCACCAAGTCTCCTTACCTCCGTAATCGATATCGTATCGTCAGCCAGGAAATACCTCAACTTGTACGGCTCGCCGTCCCAGCTAGCATCGAAGGTCAATACCATACCGTCGTACTCAAGGAATCGGTATCGACGGTCATCTGCTAACGAGTGCGACGTCTTCGGTGGTTGTATAGCCAATTGCTCGCGTATTGCGCGCTCACGGAGGTAAGGGTCAGGAGGTAAAGGTTCAGGATCGCCTACGTCGATACCCTGTGAGGTGAGAAACTCACGTGTGTACTTGTCGCAATCGTAAAGGCGGTAGACAATGCCGTAGAGTTCTGTGGAGAGTATAATGTAAGGATGTGGAATGTGAGTATGAGAGCTGATGATTTTTGTTATGGGTAAGAGTATTTTAATTGTCGGCTGATTTCGTAAAAAGACTTGATTTTTTAATCTTATAAAAAAAATAAGTTCTGTTAAATTAATAACGTTTGTTATGATTTAGATTCAGTTATGATGATTAAGTTTGAATCAAGATATAAGAATATTATTTAACAAAAAAATTTACATTAATGAAAAATAGTTAACATATTGATATAAACAACATTCTTAATGCTTTTTTTATTATAAAAAATAATGTATTAAAACTAGTCCAGCAACTTCTATTAACCATATCCATAAAAACGAATTTTCTGAGATATATATAATGTTCGCATTATATATGGCTATACGCGTGAAATGAAAAAGTTTTTGCTGAAGCTCTTAACGTTGTTCACTCATCCCGTGTTTTTTCATATTTTATACTTTAATTATTATACGATATATATACACAGCGCGTGCTTATGTCGAGGGCCTAAAATGAAGCAAATCTACAAACACTTTTATGGTCTATGAAAGTTATAGGCCATAACGCCTTTTTATTGCGCGCTTTACGACAGTTATACAGCGGTTATTATACACCCGACGTGACGTTCAGTCTATTTCAACATTTCGAGTTGTAAATTCAACAAATTTTGAACTTCTGGAATACTTGCAAAAGATATCCATGTTACACACATTCTTAGTAATACTTTTAAGGAAATTAATTTTCTGACGTTTATCATTTTCATATTTGTCGACTTATTATATTATAGTGTATACGTCAGATAAATATTTATTGGCAGTTTATTAAAAAGAAATATCATCTATCATTCTTGAGATAAAATTTAATTTAGCAGGCGTGAGAGAAAAAAATTTGATAAATATAAAAAAAGTGATCACCTTGATTTTCTCGACAATCATTTTACTAATGATTCAAAGTCGTGTATCTATATTATATATTACTTCAATAATTCCTGTAATAATTTTACTTTAATATCTATAAACAACGAGTTAATGGTCCCTTATAAATATCTGTATATAATAGTAAAAAACTGAATAACTGCATGTAACTGCGTTGATTGCAATATTAATAACAGCTTTTTTTACAATTTCTCACGATTTTTCATAATAATTAAGATTTATTATTTCCGCTGGGAAAACAACCAACATTCCCAATTACCCTTTATTTTCTCTCCCAACCTGCGCTTTATTCTCTTACCAAAATTTATCCCAACATTGAGATCCTTCCAATGATAGAACTCGCCCTCCTTATCCGGCCTCGGCAATTTGTCCCTTCTGACAAGCTTGCCTTGATCGAATCCCGCATTGTCCACCCTGGGCTCCATAACAGCCATCGTATCATTTTCCAGGTAGTACACGATATTAACGCGACGCACTCGATAATGTTCATCAGGCGAGCCGAATATACCTTGCTTGAAGTAGCCGTTGAATTTGAGGCAACGACGTGCATATAGAGCATAGTGAGGTAGGAAACGCTGGTGCTCGTGATGGTTGAATGCACGCCGACGTCCATAGGTCAGACTCGGGTCGTATCTTAAGGGTATACACGGAGAGAAATTCTCTAGTAAATTTTAGAAGGTACTATTGTAATTCTCTCACAGACTGCCCATATTGGCATTTTTACAAGAATTTTTTAGAAAAATTCGTAGGTTCCTTAAAAAAAATCATATGTTTCTTAGAAAAATTACAATGTAGTACATAGTAAAATTTCTCAGATGAGCAGTCTGTGAGAGAATTACAATAGTATCTTGTACAATTTACATAGAGAATTTCTCTCCGTGTGTGAATGGTATAAGATGTGATTAGTTTGGGGGTTGGTGATTTCTTTTTTCATCATTTGAAAAGTGAAGTTTGAGAAAAGGTTATTAGTAATGAAAGATTATTTGTTTTTATATATATTGTATAATGCTATCATTTCAAGTTTCTGGTGTCAATTTTCTGACTAGTTTATGCAGCTAAAGGTTTTTCAATATTTTTTAGTTATCTGGTCTTTTGTGTAAGGAAAAGTCACTTGGAGGGTATAAATAATCCATAAAAATTAAAAATTTAATGTATACAAGCAAATATGCTGCTGTGGGTAATTAGATTAAATATCTCGTATATTAATACAATAATTTATAGTGATGTATACAGGAAGAATGTACAAATATTGATTTTATAGAAAATAGTGAATTCTAAAAATATATTAAAATGTTTCCATCAATATGTAATTATAATATTTGAATTGATTTATATAAATTAGATACAAAATAAATACAAAATATGACAATTAGCCAAATTGAACTTTCTAAATGGACATATCATTAAAATATAATTTAATAAAGAATAATTTTAAAAAACTTAAAAATTCACTTTTTAATTTAAAATTTAAGATTTTTGTTTTACCAGGTTTTTATTCACTTAAAATGGTAATAAATTAATAAAGTGTTTTTATTAATAATTTCATTGACAAAGTAAAATTTAATTATATAAAAGAAGAATACGATAGTTAATAGAAAAACATAAGAAAAACGGTAATAAAAATAAAGATTGATAAATTGTACATAACTCTAATGGTAGACTACACTGAACACAAAAAGAAACATTCAACTCTATAAATTATCGTAATTAGATAAAAACACATAAACTTTAACAAAACAAACAAAAATCCAAATCTCTTATCAAATAATATATCCACGATATATATACACTACTTATACTATCTTTAAAGTCATGCCGAATGCTTTCTACCTCGGCACGTTTGCGACCTTGACCTTTGACCTCATGCGTACAAAATATATATATATAAAGCGCACGTGACGCGCGATCCTTGATTTGAATTTATTCGTCCCAGAATGGCTCTTAACTACTCTCTATATAAAAACTTTCTCAAACGAAATGAGAGTTGAATAAGAAAAAAAGAATAGATCAATAAACGAAAAGAATATACATATATATATATACATATATATTTTGAAAACCTTGTAATTGGCACGATTTATTCAATGTGGTTATACAAAAATTATGGCGTGATACAGAGTATGTATTCCTTACTTTTTCCCGAACAAAAATAATATACTTTCGTGGGTGATGCGTGTGTGAGAGATATATCAAAATAACTGTGTATGTGTGTGTATCGATCGCGTGTATAATATATTAGTATAAGGTATCATCATCATATGCCTTTCGTCGCGCGTGAGATAAAATATATATATATATATTATATAGTGTTGTGATATACGACGACGTGTCGTTCGAAAAATATACAGTTATTATTACACATCTGGATTGATTATCGTCATCGAGAGAGCGACTCTGCCTATATATATTTTATGTTATCATATGCGACTTCTTTTCTCTATAGAGCAGCGGAAAATTACAATTTTATTTTATTTAATCATTATTTTTTTTTTTCGTCATATGCTTGTCTTAATTAAACTGCGCACATCGATCGCTACAGCAATTAATAACCAGCTTGTATGTGTGTGTGTGACTGTGTGTGTGTGACTTGGTTGAGATCTATCTTGAAATTTGCTTGCCTATATATAGAAACCGTATATACTATACATATATATGCCATATTGTATCTTCCGGTGTAGAAGATCTTCGTCAGTGTAGTCTACCTCTCGAGGGACATCATTGCATGATGGATTTTTTTATTTTATTTTTTTTTGGTTTATCAATATTGTTACTTACTCGACACACTTGACGTCTTCCAGATCGCAGTCGGCGCGTACGACGCGAAAGCCGTTCTTGAACTTCAGTTTCTGCCTCAGCTTGTAGTCCTTTGACTATCATCCAATCGTCATATGTTTTAAAAATGGATTGTTTTTTTTATGTTTTTTTTGGAGAAACGCATGTTAATCTGGAGTACCGCAAGGGTGTGTGTTGAGGTCTAACGCGTTACGGTTACTTTGATATAACAGATGTAAAAAATTCTTTAGGATGAGATCAACGAAATTTTTTTTTTCCTTTATATTATAAAGACATCAAAATACTTATGGCTGACTGTATGTTTATCTTCACGTAGTGTTTTAAATGTGACACTAGTTGGGCACTTTTTAAAATTTACTTATTATAATAATCCAATAATCAACGATAAAATTTATTGAATGCTCATATTTCCATCACGTAATTTCATACTTAATCGAAAAACTTTTCATTTCCTTTTCCAAAAAGTCGCCTTTGTCGACTATAAATATATGTATATTCAATAAAACCCGATCGGCTCTAACAATATAATAATAGACAGTTGATATATATAATTCATATATGTATATATATATAACTACCGACAAATGATTCATTAAACGCGTTTGACATTATAAATTCATTTGACTATAAAAAATTTATTAACCCTAATTAGCGCGAGTTAGTTTCTTTCCATAAACAGCATTTTATCACACACTACTATTACAGCAAATTCAATGGAGCTGACGTTAATTATAACATTAATTTTACATATTATAATAATATATCACGCAGATTAATAACGTACACCGATGTTTGTAACTCGTATAATTGTAATCTATAATTATTATTTTTTTTTATGTTCTTTATATATAATAATAATACCTATAGGCTTATACAAATTCTCCCCCTTAACCCTATAATCTTCATATCTCGCCGGCTAAAAATTACCAATTACGAACCTATCACGCATCAACAATTCAAATAACGCTAACAACTCGTTCACATCGTCTGTATACCTATCGTAAAAAAAAAGAAGAAACAATACTTATATAAACAGACACGATGTCCGACGTGACGGTTACTCAAATCACTTATTATTATAACCTGTCTGTCTACGTGATGTACATGTCAAATTGCGCATCCACCATACGCTCGCAATATTAATTACTAACAACAACAAGAACAACGTATGGTAAAATCATTTGCCCTTGCGCTATACTCCAGATTATATTCTACGTACCGTAGGATCGCCGCCAGCAAATACGTAGCCCGGTAGCAACGGTAGACTCTCCATAATTTACTTCCAAGTTAAATTGTTCATATATATATATATATATAGATGCACGCGTGTACACAGCACTTTTTATTTATTTCGTTCACGATCAGGAGAAAAATGTCAAAAAGATGTGAAATAAGTGAACGGAACAAAAGATTATGTAGACGAAGGTGAGTTATTCGAATGAAAGCACTTTATTGAAAAAATAATATATATATATATATATATCTCATCGTTGAGTGGATAGTGTGAGTAGTAGTATGTGTATCTTCGATCAAGCGACGACTCTCTTTCTCTCCATATCTCTCTCTCTCTCTCTTTCTCAATTCACGTCGGCTCGCCGTGTTATATTACACACATCTCTATAACAACCGCGCCTCTTGTATCGATTCACGCGCGCGCGCGTGTCAACAGCTGATCGTCCTTATATGCGCACTGCGCGCGCGCCCACGCAACGCAACAGCAACAACAATAATAATAATCGTTTTTTTCTTTCTTTTTTTCTTTTAGTTGTATAATAATAATAATATAAGTTTGTATAATAGTCAGCCGGACAGATGCATCGGTTATTGACACTATTTGGGTTGCGGGTGTCTCTCAGTGTGTGTGTGTACTGTATGATGTGTATACGTGCGCTGGCAAATTTTTTGTTTTGTCGATACACATTATTATCTTATACTTTTACTTTCATGTGGTCGAAATAATTGATAAAACGCGACGCATTTCGGTGTGTTGCATGGCGCTGAAACAATTCTCCCAGTTTATCTTTCTCCCTTACTCCTTCTCTCGATCTTTCTCTCGTATCGTTAATAACAATGAATTAACGCTGGAAATCATAAAAGAAACATCGAGGTTCGATAAAAGTGTGGCTACATCTATTGGTCTATTGAAAAATAAATTGTTATTCTTGATCTGTTTCTGTCTGCCTCGATGGAACGTAGACTATTGATTATAAGCTCATTTATAACATACACATTAAGTCACGTTTGATTTTTTTTTACTTTATTAATTAATTTTTTTTTTTTTTTCGTTAACAATTTTTTTTTTTAATTTGCACACTTAGCACTATTGCGATAACCTTTATTAGAAATTACTTCTTGTTTTTTTTGTTTAAACTTGACAGAAAACTTCTTCTCTCGTCTTCAATTAATTAGTTAATTAATAATACATTTAATTTTCTCGATGAAATGAACATCTCGCGTTTAAGATTATCTCTCGAACTATATCGATAAAATTTAGACGAACTATGTATCTTTTTTTTGTCTTTAATAATATCCTTTAAAACTCTGATTCTATGAAGCACATTTTCTGCGATCTTAGTCTATTTACTTTTAATAATACTTTTATTATTTTACCCCTCTCTCTCTCTCTCTTCATTTTTTTCATTTTTCGTTCATCTATAATCGATCATAACAGTATAATCTCACGTGTGGAGAGTTTTTGTTTATACATCTCGGTATAAATCTGCATGCAGTAAAAAAATTCAATTCAAACAACGATTTTTTTATATTTATTTCGCTCGTCCATCTTTCTCACTCTTTCTCACGCTCTTTCTCTCTCTTTCTCTCTCTCTTCTTTCAAATTAGGCAGGTATGCTCCCCTTACAATTAATCAAATACACGTTTATGGAAAAATATTACATCTCGTGTGTCATATAAAAAGTGTAAAACTAAACGGTATATTTGAGATAGGAGGCAGGGGGGTGGTGAGGAGGAGGCGAAGAATAGATATATAATAAACACGCGACACCCCCTTGATTGCGCAAATCATAAATCGACATATTACAAATACACATTAGAAAAGTATAATGATTGGAAAGTAAAATTGACAATTCCAGTGTAAAATCGAATATTGATAATTTTTATAAAAAATATTTTACGCAATAGGAAAAAGATCCCTATGTTTCGGTATATAACTTGTTGTACTCTAATTTGTATCGCATTAGCATGTGACTCCTCATCCTCTTTCTCTTTCTCCCTCTCTTCTGTCTTTGTCGGGAAGCAGAAAAATAAAAAAGAAATAAAGCTCCTCTTCAACTCTTGCATTCTCGATTCAAATATTACAAACCGTGTATTACGATCATTATCGACGTCGTCGTCGTCGTCATCAGCTATTTATAAAATCCGTAGTCGGACCGCACTTAAAACTTATACAGGTAAGTAAACAAAATAAATTATACACTAATAGCTGGTTTATACATCATACTCCTAGTCGAACTGCAGCCTAATATCCCTCGTCAATAAACGGATGCACCTAGTCCGCCTCTTTTTTACTTCTCCGCATATACAAAAAACACAACTTTTATCCTTTCAATTTACTTTTTCTTTTCTTTTGTTTTTTTTTTACTTCAGCGAATACTTTTTTCTCCTCTCTCGCTTCACCTCTTATTGTAATAATCCTCCGTTCTGTCATCTCGTCAATTAATTATTAATTATATACGCTTATCCTGCGGATATTGACAATGGTAGTGTATATAATGTGTGTATACAATATTTTCTTTCACTTAATACGTGAGTCTGTGTATTTGTATGTTAATTCCTCCTTTTGTGTAATTATAGCATCGGATGGTAATAATCACAGATGGGTGATGTCAATTTCGACGTCAAAAAGACATGACATATACATATACATATATATGTATGCTCAATCTGCAGCGAAAGCAATATAAATATAATATATATATATAACCGTAACAAAACAATATATAGATATTATAATCCTCCGTATACAAAAGCAAAGACCAACAAAACCGTATTATATCCACGAAACTCGTCAACCCTCGCATGATCCTCATTTGCGTGCTAACCGTTAATAAACAAAAAAAAACACAAAAAAAACACCTTACAAAAGAGAACCTATATATGTATCTTACATAACGCGTATAACGCACAACACACACATCCTATTTTTTTTTTATCGACGAGCTCTTTCATTTTCTTTCTTTCTTTCTCTCTCTCTCTCTCTCAGACGTCGATGAACTGCCGGAAGACGAGCATGCAGCCGGCGGAGAGGAAACCCGCTATGGGTACAGTAATGAGCCAGGCGAAGGCGATGTTACGGAAGAGAGCCCAACTGACACCCTCGCCGCCACGTGAGGCCCAGCCTACGCAGACGACGGAGCCAACTTTGCAATGGGTTGTTGATACTGGGAGGCCGGCTTTGCTCGCTAGTAGTACCGTCACTGCTGCGCCGACCTGAGGGTGATATGTAAATGATGATGAGTGCGGTAGTTGGATATAGAGAAGATTAATGTTAGGGTGTATAAAATGTAGATATGGGTTATAGGTTGGAGATGAATTTTAAGAAATTTTTTTTAATTTATATATAGATAGTTTAGTTGATAATAATTATTTATGTCGCTGACTGTTTTTATGTAATATGTCGTATTTGAGCGATTGTGTAGAAAATTTCGATATGATCTATAAAAATAAAAACAAGAGTCTTTAAAGATTTTGTAAAGTGTGGGAATTTTCACAAAACGACAATTTTGACTAGTATAATATACAAATTTTATTTATTTATATTTGAAAGAATATTCATTGGATACGACAATTTTTTCAATTATATATTTAGGTATACTTTTCATTGACGGATTTATCCGATACTAAAGGAAGCTTACAAACTTTGACAGTAATTTTTTATGCAGATATGAATTTTAAGTGGGAGTAAAATTTTATTTTCCGTTTATTATACCAACTCAAAAGGACTTAAAATTTCTTATCTGCAACGCGTTTCTCCAATGTAATGAGTAACACTAGTGCGAAGTTATAAATAATGTAAAAAGTTTTTATTCCCCTAATCAATATTACTGATTGTCATCTATATTTAAGTATACTACCACTTATACCGTATTCTCGTAAATTGGCTGAATCTTTTATTAGGCATAAAATTACACTACCTAAATATGCACTTTTTAATGATTTCAGCTATATTTTTGAATAATAATTTTTTACTAAAAGCAAGATTATTGGTAAAACCAAAACACTTTTATTTCTTTTTTTTAAGAGAAAACTTACTTTCATTTTCTATCTCCTGTATGTGTGGCGACGAAGAGAAGAAATAATACCGTTTTTTTTATAGCAATGTAAAAATTTGGCTTGGGAAGAACGTAAAAAGAGCTTTTATGTAATTGAAAATCAGAGAACGTAAAGTTTCCTATTGAAAACTTCATTGTTTTCTTACTCATTGTAATGTTTTTTACAATAATGAATTTTCACTATAACTCGATCATGAATTTCTTTCTAGTATTTTGCCTCCTCTAGCTACAGTTTTTCTATTTAAATGGTTTGAATCCTGTCAGAAATTCAGTTAAATTACTTTAGACAACAGCTCTCTTATTCTATGTAACTGTAATAAAAATTGTATCTATAACATTGTCAATAAAGTTTCGTACAATTTAAGAATCCTTACGAATTAAAAAATAATTTGATTCGTTCGAAATTTCGTTTTTCATTAAAACAAGAAAATTTCTTCTGCTCTTTCAATACAACAATCGCTCAGTTTCACCGTTTTCCCATCGCTTTTGATACGAACACTTCTAAATTATCTCCGTAAACCCATAAATACGGCAACACACACCTATATTCTTTTTCTTACCACCTCCGCCAACCGAAAAACTTTCATCTTTTCATTCAACTCACCTCTATCGTGAACCCTGTAGTGGGTGTGATCTTGGCGAGATCAGATCCAAGTGTCTCAATGACTCTCCTACCCCAGACCCAAAGACCAGTAGATATCCCAAGACCTCCATACAACAATATCATCAATGGGGTCTCAGCTTCTTGTTTAGCCGAACCTTCAGCATAAATAGCCCAAAGAGCAATGAGTGGTCCGATAGCATTGCTCACATCGTTACCACCATGGGCGAAGCTACCAAACGCAGCTGTAAGGACTTGCAGGAATGCAAAGAGCTTCGAGACGTCAGGATGTTCCGAGTCCATAACCGCGTCTTCGTCGAGAGCACGACCAGCTGACTCGGCATCGCCGCCAGCGGCTGATAAGAGGAGCGGACTCGCGCTGTTGTTACCACGGAGTTGGCCTTTGTTTGGGTCGTCCAGGTTTCTATGGGTGGTTGGAATTAGTTGGTTATAATAGTGTCAAGTGGTTGGGATGGAAAAATATTTGTTTTCTATTGTATAGATGAATTGGTGGTAAAGTTAGTGATGTGTTTTAGAAAATCGATTAAAGTCGGTGTGAAATAGAACCGTTTATGATGGATTTTTCAGAACACTAAAACACCTCATTAATAAATCTTTATTAAATGCTCGTATAGGTTGTGAGACGATAGATCCTCGCGAACAGTGAATTCATCAGTTTTCTTAAAATTCAATTAAACGGCTTTTCAGAATGTTAGAAACAGACTTTACGTAATATAGATTGGCTGATGTTTAACACTAAAAAGTAAATATATATTTGTTCGAAAAGCACCGTGAATAGACGAATAAAAAAAAATAATCCATTGACTATGATATATAACACGTGTATATAAGACATAAATCAAGTCTAAATTCTAATCCCCCTCAATCACCAAGGAACCTCGCTTTTTATCTAAAACTCTACAAATACGATGAAAAATGATCCTCCCCGATTGCCTATATAAAGAATACATTACCTATATGTATATATATATATATATTCATCCCCGTCCACCCCATTACCATGGAAAAGTCATCATCCATCACTTCTCCACCATTATACATCTCATATTCTAAAAGTGATTTGAATACCAATAAAAGAAAAACAAAATCATATACTTGGGAGTCTCATTGAGGCTGGTCATAGGCGTGGACCGTTGCGAGATGACGGACAATGCGGTGGTTTCCTTGTTGTCAGCTGCCGCGTCGATGTCGGCGACTCGACCGTTGTTGCTGCTGTTATGGGACAAGATGATACGACGTCTCTGCCAGGGTACGACGAATACGTAAACGACGACAGCGGAGACAAGGCCGACCACCAGGGCTACAACCACGCTCCACCACCAGGCTATTCGGTCCAGCATTAGAACTGGAGATGAGGGCCGAAATGGGGATGTGAATATAAAGTTAGTAAGGGTTGAAGCGATGTGGTCGTATCGACTTGGGAATGTATCCGTAAAACCGCGTGGATTGTGTGCTTTTGATATTGTTTGAATTACGGTTGGTTGGGGATATATATACTGCTTTTTAATAAAGACGTTTGTTGAATTGAGTCAAGTTTATACGTTTTATTGTGGTTTGAGAAAATTTGTTGTTGAGATTACACGTAGAAATCTATGGTTTTGTGCATTACCTAGAATTTTAATAAACTTTTTTTCTCCGTGCGTAAAATGGGAATTTTCGTAGCGAATAATTTTACTTTATGAAATAGTAACTTTTCTGAGTTCTGAGACGAAATATTAGAGTATCAATTAAATATGGCTGGAAAATATCATAAAAATTACTATTTAAAAGTAAAAAATTCTGTAGGACGAGTTTATCTTATTACTACTGTGGAAAATAGTGAATCTTCCCATAAAAAATTATGATAAAAAAAAAAACTTTCACTATAAGAAAATATTTTATCCTATAAATTCTACATATAGTAATTTATAAGAAACTGTATAAGATTTATAAGATCTAGGAGACCATACCATCAACTTTAAATAGTCTATAAATATTTAATTAGAATGTAAGCAGTTTTATCGGATACTTTCCTTCGTTCAACACTTCCAATCATTTTTTTACGTACCAGCATGCACTTAGTTTATTAGCTCCAATAAATATCGACGAACATTCTTTTTTTTATTTTTTGGTCAGTTACTGTATAGGTAGTTGATCGTGAGGGCATATAGAAAGATTTAGAAACTTTTTAATTACTTTGTCATTTTAATTTTAATCCATATATATATAGAAAAAACTAAAACTTTTATTTGAAATATATATATATATATATATATATATATATGTAAAATATCTACACATTCTTTCTAGTCATCTATATATAATATAATAAGCAAACAAAATCTGGATGAAAATTCATAATAAAGGATAATATAATGACAAAAGAACTAAGAATTTGAACTAAGCTCAAATATTCTCGAACTCTCTTACACCTACAAATATATACATAAACCTTATATCGATCTAAAAGAAATCGAACGTGTAACACTTGTTTCTATGTATAATGTATACAGAACTCTGCATCTAAATACAGGGTAAATAACCAACTGATGTATAAAAAAAAAAAAAGAAAATGTTCACTGATCCTTATTGGAACTCGTCTACTCGTACATATCACGACGACACACGTATAATATAATTATATACCATGCACATCAAGAAAATAACGAAAACGTTATATATAATAAATAAATATAGATATATACTCACGCTTCGGTCCGTCAAGGGCAATGGACAGGACATTGGTTGCGATGGTGAGGCTGTAGGCAAAAGGCAGCATTTTAAGGCCCTGTTCGAGTGGTTTCGTAGACCGCAATATGGACTTTCGGATCAGCCAGAAAATCGATGAGGACACGAGGCCGCTAAGCACTGGGCTAGCGAACCAGGACGCTGCTATGTTCAGCAAAGCCATCCACCTGACCTGTTATTTCATTCCAAGAAGAAAAAAGAAAAACTTTAACGTTTCTTCGGTTTTTTTTTATTCGTGTTTAATGAGATTGGGTTGCAAATGGTGAATTGAAAACGATGTATACACGAAAAGAGTGGTAGAGTATACGTTTATGCGCCCAGTAATGAGTACGTCTTTCGAAGCAATTAAGATTCTGACCTCTAACACACATATATATATATATATATATAAATATCTATACACGTTATTTGCGGGAACTCAACCCCTAGTCTGCTCAGAGTTTGGC
>JAYJLV010000046.1:10047291-10060627 GCA_036873485.1 Torymus texanus
GAGATAGAGAGATAGAGAGATAGAGATAGAGAGATAGAGAGATGGAGATAGAGAGATAGAGATAGAGATAGAGATAGGGAGATAGAGAGACGGGTGTTCAAGGTTGCGCGCGCGAATGCTAACATATGGCAGATGTTGCGCGGCTTGCCGAATGAGGGAAATGAACGGTTTTGGGGTCGGGAAAGATGGTTGGAAAAATTCCGGTTACTGGAGAGTATGGGTAATGCGATTTTCTAGGCGAAAGATGTATTCTTCTGTATTGGAACATATGTTGTTATTTATATATGGATGAGGAAAATTGTTGTATTGGATGATTTTTTTGTTCTTTGAGAAATATAGTGTTAAACTTTTTTGTCAACTTGTTCAATTTTATGTATGCAAAAGGCAAATTTAAAGAAAAGAAATGGAAATGAGTTTTAATCAGCGATGTATGAAGATTAAAGTAGTTATCTCCCCTTTTGTAATGTCAATGGCACACAGGTGTCATTGAATTCAAGGTTACATAAACAGTAACATATGGAAAGTTTACTTTCATTATTCAAGTTCTTTGTCATTCGATATCTACAGACTCTCTTTTGATCTTGAGGAATATTTTTTTCAACAGACAATGCAAACGGCAATGTTTTTAGAAATAAATTTTTGCCAAGAATATCTTTAAAATGTATACAAAAGATGAACAAAGAAAATAGTTTTCAATTGCATTCATTCTGGATATGAATAAAGATATACAACTTTTTATTTTATTGCAACATATGTTGCAATACTTTAGCCAGTAAAAATTTCCAACGAATATCTTGTTTTGTTGTGATAATTTCCTTATCAATGTATGAAAAATCAAAGAAGCTTCATTATTGAAAATTTTACATCTATTAAAGATTATAAACAAAGAGAATTGAATTTTACAAAAATAACAAAATTATAAACTAGCTCTATTGAAATTCTAACATTTTATATTGTCTTGCAGCTGAACGAGCTCTTGATACCATGAACTTCGACATGATCAAGGGACGTCCAATCCGTATTATGTGGTCTCAGCGTGATCCATCCCTCAGACGATCGGGAGTTGGCAATGTCTTTATTAAAAATTTGGATAAAAATATTGACAACAAAGCAATGTATGATACCTTCTCAGCTTTTGGCAATATTCTTAGCTGTAAAGTAGCTCAAGATGAAACTGGTTCATCTAAAGGCTATGGTTTTGTGCATTTTGAGACTGAAGAAGCTGCAAACAAATCTATTGACAAAGTCAATGGAATGTTGCTGAATGGTAAAAAGGTAAGAATCCATCACAGTAAAACTTTAAAAAAAAAAAAGAAAAATACATATTCTGCGTTTATAAGGTATACTAACAAATTTTAAAATTTCCCCAGGTCTACGTAGGCAAATTCATCTCCCGCAAGGAGCGCGAAAAGGAGCTCGGCGAGAAGGCCAAGCTCTTCACAAATGTATACGTGAAGAACTTCGGCGAGGACATGTCTGATGACAAACTTAAGGACATGTTTGAGAAGTATGGTAAGATCACCAGTCACAAAGTCATGAGCAAGGACGACGGCAAGTCACGCGGGTTCGGATTTGTCGCCTTCGAAGACCCGTCCGCGGCTGATCGGGCCGTCGCCGATTTGAACGGCAAGGACCTCGGCGACGGTAAGATCATGTACGTCGGTCGAGCACAGAAGAAGGCCGAGCGTCAACAAGAGCTTAAACGCAAGTTTGAGCAGCTCAAGATTGAGAGGCTGAACAGGTACCAGGGCGTTAACCTGTATGTTAAGAACTTGGATGATACCATCGACGACGAGCGTCTGCGAAAGGAGTTCGCTCCCTTCGGAACTATTACCTCCGTCAAGGTCAGTATCTATAATAAAGCCATTGAACTCGTATGTTTACGAGGTTGAAGTTTGCGTCATGTCAGGTTGATGAAACATTTAAAATCCTTATAACTTCATTTTAAACCAACCACATAAGCTTCAACGTTGTCTACATTTTAACTAAATATTACAACACATACATTTTTTTAATTAATGAATAAAAGTAACTAACAACTTCTACAATCTTCAGGTAATGATGGAGGACGGGCGCAGCAAGGGCTTCGGCTTCGTCTGCTTCTCGCTGCCCGAGGAGGCGACAAAGGCCGTGACCGAGATGAACGGCCGCATCGTCGGCTCGAAGCCGCTCTACGTTGCTCTGGCCCAGCGCAAGGAGGACCGCAAGGCCCACTTAGCTTCCCAGTATCTGCAGCGCGTGGCAAACATACGCATGCAGCACATGGGCCAGGTGTTCCAGGCCGGCGGTGCGGGCAGCTTCTACGTCCCGACATTACCCCAGCCACAGCGCTTCTACGGGCCCGCCCAGATGGCCCAGATACGCACGACCCCACGCTGGCCCGCCCAGCCGGTACGACCCAACGCTCAGACCGGCAACTCCGGCTTCGCAACTATGCAAGGACCCTTCCGCCCCGCGCCACGCGCACCCGCTGCCCAGGCTAGCGCGGCCATGCGCAATCCGCTCTCCGCCAGACCCATCACAGGTGAGGGTAAGGAGCAAAGAGAAAACATTCTATTTCGGCAAAAATTGGGGTCGCTTCAACAAAAATTATGGTGTCAGCGGTGGTGGCTTAAAGGGATTTCTGTACTCGCTAATCTTACAAGAAATGGAATTTTGCTTTTCTGTTTTTATGTTTAAGTTGTTAAACGCTGGTTTTTAAATTTTTATAATGATGCAATAATTTCCTTCTTTTCATAAAAATGTTAAGTATCGTTTATATATTATTTGTTTTACTTTTACGTTTAGTAAAGTAATTATTACAACTAATTAAATACAATTTTAAATTCATTATTTTCTAAACATATATATTTAGTTTTAAATTTTTTTTTTTTTTTTTTTTTTTTTTCTCAATATATTTAGTTATTCTTTAGTAAGTAAATTACAAAGATGGCGCTGTACAGAATACCTTTCAATTGATGTCAAAGATTACCAACATCAATGTATTATTTTAGTCTTCCAATTAATATCTTACAATTTTACATAAAATTATTTTATATAAGAATCTATACTAATATATTGAATATAGATCTTTGACATTTTTATATAATAATTCTAGCATGAGGAAAATTTGAAAGATTTTAAACCATGCCGGAATTGCTTTAAACGTGAATTGGCTCAAAGACGGATTTGAATGTTTAACCTTTGGTTCTCAATATTAATTATACCACTTTCATAATACACAATACACTTACATACTTTTTTGATAACTGAATTCTTTTGGAAAATATAAAAAAATAGTAATTCTTTTTTTATTTGATTTAATTTTATACTTTGTTGAGTTTATTTCAATCTAAAGGTTAATTTAAAAGCTTTATTTTTAAATAATTGATAATATAAATGTTTATTTATAAATTGCATAAATAACATATATTAAAATCGGGTTTTCAATAATAAATAAGAATAAAATGAAAAATAGTTAAATATCGATGTAAATGTTGCAATATTTCATATAAATACTTTGTGTTGTATTTTTTATTTTAAATTTTACTTCAATCTTTTCATATCTATCATAAAAAAAATTAGATTGGATTCCTATTTTACTGTTGAATAATATTGAATAGTGATTTCAATATATACTTCTCTTACAAAACATTATCATAACGCTTAACGCTTATCAAACTAACACTGAACAAAATACATAGCTAGTTCATAATGACACTCTCTACATTAATGCGTTTTTATCTGTTTCTTTTTCCCTCGTTCTTTCGACAACGCAACTGGACAACAGGCCAGCAGGCTGTCGCCGGCGCGGCGGGCATGCAGAACCGCTCCATGGCCGGACCGACCGTGGGCGTCTCGCCTCAGACTCGAGCTTCAAACTACAAGTACACGCCAAACATGCGCAACCCACCGCAAACAATACCGATCCCCACGCAGGCTCAAGCCCAGCAGGCGGTGCACATCCAAGGCCAGGAGCCGCTCACCGCCTCTATGCTTGCCGCTGCCCAGCCGCAGGAGCAGAAACAGATGCTCGGCGAGCGTCTGTTCCCGCTCATTCAGTGCATGTATCCCAATCTTACTGGCAAGATTACTGGTATGTTGCTCGAGATCGACAACAGCGAGTTGCTGCACATGCTCGAACATGGCGAGTCGCTCAAGGCGAAGGTCGAGGAGGCCGTTGCTGTACTGCAGGCCCATCAAGCCAAACAGGCTGTCGCATCCAAGAAGGAGTAAGGGAGCTGAAGATGACGACAATGATAAAGATGATGATGAAGATGATGATGATCGACGACAACCATTACCGACAGACGAAGACGACGACAAGACCGCACGTGTATACCGACGAAGACGAAACGGCCAACAGCAGCTGCGACTCGTACTTTTTCCTTTTTCCGATTCTTTATTTTGTTTTTTCTCGAAAAAGAGAGAGCGAGAGAGAGATATATGTACACCCGAAGGCTACTCTGTACTACTTTATATTGTAATTCTTCTGTTTGAATTGACGAGTATGCGGGTTTGTTCAGTAATTTGTTTTCTTCTCTTCAGCGTCGCATTCAATTGTTCTATTGTATCCATACTTTTTTTTTATTTCTTTTTTTTATTTTACTATATATTGCTTATGTACGGTTGGTTCAAATATCAAATTTTGTCAAATGAGGGGAACATATCTCGCGGTGCCATTGTTCAACGCCCGCGCGATTTTTGGACGTATTATGTGAAAATGATAACGAAGTCCCCCCCTAGATTATTTCCTTATTCAATTTGATTTAATTTTAATTTGAGTGAAAGAATGAATAAATCTTCTTTTAAATCTAAGTTGTTTGTTTTCTTTGAGCATCCTTTTTCCTTAATTTAAATGATGAAAATATTTATGATTGTTAAAATGTAATACTACAATCATTAACTTTTATAGAAAATGAGACATGAATCGTATTATCGTTTATTCTATGATTTCTTTAAACATGGAATTCTAAAAATAATTTCAACATTGCTTAGGATTACATAGTATTGTAAATATTTTGATGTTTGCCAAGTTCTTTTGGTATTGTAGAAAAAGGTCACAATACTTTTGAAATTTTATGTTAAATTGTTAATTTTTTAGTCCAAAAGAGATCTTAGTTTGCAAAATATGCAATTAAATAAAAAACAAATATTACAAGCTTATACCATTAATTTCTGTAATTACATATAAATTTTAAATATTAGCTATTTATAAAATCATTAATAATTTTTAATCGATATTTTCTAACATCGAAACAAAAGGTTATATAATAATAATTCTTCAGTATTCTACAAAAACGTAATAAGAAATAAAGTGAATTCTTAAAAACTATTTATTTAAAAAAAAAAAAATGTTATAAAGTGTCATTTACATATAATTTGACTAAAAATTTGAAGTTAAAAAGAGTTCAGTAATTGATACCTGATGAAAAATATAATTTTCAAAAAAAAATTTTACGAACTAAATTTGATTTGGTTTAAAATCATGAATATAAACATGAAAGACATGCCTATAGAAATAGCTTAAAAAATGTCAAAGGGATAATTAAAGACAAGTTTTATTAAAAAAGTATAAAAATATATTTATCCTATAAAATGAAATGACACACAATAGCATGAGTTATTTTCTAAAAATGAGTGATATTGTACTTGAATTAAAGGCGCTCTATTACATATTGATTCTTTAAAAAAAATAGTCGTAGATAACAAATAACCATTCGCTTTGATTAACATTGTCCGCTTTAGAAGCACTAGTTCGTCATAAAATCAAATAACAAATTTTTTACGGTCCATTAGTTAATATATAAACGATTAATCTTCTGCTTTTCGTTTCTGATTTCCAGACTTTAACCAATTACTCATTAAGCTTTTTGAAGCTAATGGTATTTTTGTAGGTATAGGTTCTATAGAGCCTACATTTTTAGTTCTGTGATATATCAAATCGTTTTGAGCCTTATTAGAATTTTGTATTTCATTAAGAGCATCTTTAGATGAAATAGTTCTAGAGTTTAGCCAAGCCTGAAAATAAAAAAAAATAAAACATTTTTTTGTTTTGAATCATTCTGTAATATAAAATAAAAAATTTCAATTCAACATATATCAAAACAATAAAATCAATCTATGTACAAGTATACCTCGATGGCATCATCATTGTTCAACAGTAAAGGAACTCGATTATGAACATATTGACAGAAACTATTTGCTTCAGTTGTTATAACAGTGCAACTGTATAAAGTTTCTCCCTAAAAAAATTTTAATTTTAGCTTTATGAATTTTAGTACATACATGTATTTTTAATATATTTATATTTTTACGCTTTCTTGTTTTGTAGTAGAAAATAATCCTGCAGCTTTTAATACAGTATTCTCTTTTGATGAACGAAGATAGTAAACTTCAGTTCCTAGAAAATCATTAATTTTTTTGAATTCAAAAAAACCATCCATGACTACAATGCAACGCTTGCCTTCATTTAACACAGCATTATATATTTTGTTTTCAAATAAATTTTCTACTCTTGCATTGTGACAAGAAGCTTTCCATTCCAATAAATTTCCCTAAAAAATGACGTTAGTTTGTTAAAATAAATTAAAATTAACTGCAAATACCAGGTGAAATAAAAAAGGTAATTAAAAATTGTCTTATATTGAGTAATATTGTTAAAAAATTTTAATTTCTTATAAAATTTATGAGATATATATAATATTATATTTCATATCAATTTACAAATTGGAAAATGTTATAAAGAAAATTTTTGTCTTTTATAATAATGTAAAGATAAAACCTACCTCATACCATGATGGAACCAGCGTCCAATACATAGGATGTAAGATTCTCTTTTCTGGACTGTTAAAATGATGTCCATGTACAATAACAGGTAAACCAGTCCTTGGCTGTAAGAAGGTGGATGGCGAATAATCAACAGTAGAGTTATTTGTGCTCCAAGGTACCTCGTACTCGATGTTCCCTTTTTTGTAAGCACATCTTTTACTCAACTCCAACTTTGATAATTCACTAAAAACATATACGAATTATTATTAATAATGAAGTTAATTAATTTACCATTGTTGCACGTCGAACTTACCAAACACAAAATCTACACATATTGCTGTTTTTTAGAATGATACGAACGTCAAATTTATAACCTCTGTTTTGTGTTGTATATTTTTCCCTCCAATTGGAGATATTTACTGATATTTACTCTCCAGCCCTTCAAATATATCTTGAGTTTTCCGATGGGAAATTCAAATATGTCGTAGCGTAAGGGACTCTCCACATAAGTGCTGCGCTGAGCTACGAGCCTTTAAAAACTTCGTCGCTGGTTGGTTGGTTTGTAAAGAGCGGCTAATCATTGACGAAGCCTACAAGAAATAAAAACAAAATTTATCTATTAAATTTAAATAAATCGTTATAAAATATTACATGATAATGCAGTA
Source organism: Torymus texanus (assembly GCA_036873485.1). Lineage (NCBI taxonomy): Eukaryota > Metazoa > Arthropoda > Insecta > Hymenoptera > Torymidae > Torymus > Torymus texanus. Next base: position 10,054,707 of record JAYJLV010000046.1, read on the forward strand.
ATTTAATTTTCATATAGATCTTTTAGCTCAAATTAATTACATGATTTGTTTATTTGCCTGGTAATGTTCCATGATTTTCTCACGCGAAAACCCTGTAGTAAAATCGTAATAAATGTTATATATATAGTTGATATACTCTCTTTTCTTCTGCTAGCTCCAAATTTGATTACTTTGAGGCGCGAAAATTATGATATATTGTAGCTTTTGCAAATATATTGCAAGCTTACGTATGATATAAATTAAACGCGAACTAAAGAGGAAGTTGAAATTGGCGCGCATCCTTTCATCCTCCAATCATAATAATTTATTAATTAATTAACAAGCCCACTTAAAAAAATGAAAATCCTGTACGTAAAATCGCATGTATAAACATAATACCTTATGAAACAATAAAATAATTGTAACATTAGAGAATAACTTCCAGACATCTCTTAATTTTCCCAATACTTTTCCCGATAATGGAGTGGACAACTGGCGAACGAGTTATAGGTTACTTATATATCAATAGGTGTGCATATGCAAGCTAAATTCGCGAGTTGCGCGTACCTATCGATAAACGGCGCGTCTCGCACGCGCGTGTGTGCGCGAGAGATGAATGTTCTTCTGCTTGACTGCGGCCGCTATCCTCGACATCGTTATCGGCTTTTCTGCATTGCGGCCGGAGAGAAAACAGGTTCATCCGGGCCGTGGTTCTCGTGAATTCATCATCTACCGCGCCTGCTGTCACTTGCTGACAATTGCACGGTGCCTCGGGTTCAAAAGTTATCCGTCGTTGTTGACAAACTGTTGCTCCCGGAATATACAGAGCACATAAACGTAAGTACACCCATTAGTAATATATAAGGTTGAGGTACTTAGGTTTGAGTGTATTTTTGACAAAGTTTTTACATTTTCCGGTATCGTTCGTTTTTTTCTTACAGTAAATTTTGAAGAACGATGGCGCGTAACAACCTGTTGGATGCTTAACCTGCAAATATGCCGTCCACTCCGAGATGCGTTTCGGAGCCTGTTGTAGTTGTAAGTCAAGGCTGAGAGGGAGACTTTAATTAATGAAGAAGAGAAAACCGAGCCAAGGACCATGAGGACGAGAGGAATAGAACCGAAGTATAAACAAAGTACTGTCCAGAGCGTACTGGTTAAAGTTACTAACGCATTGATACATGTTTTGACGTATACCACTGGTGCGATTTTGTTGTTCACAATGCTGTTCTTCACTGTCTTAAATCTGCTTCAGCTAAACTACTACATAGATGAGAAATTTCACATACCACAGACACAGCAATACTGCAAGGGAAATCTATTTAAGTGGAATCCAAAGATAACCACACTGCCTGGCTTGTACCTGTTTACAGCATTATTGCTTGGTCCATTACAATTTTGCACAACTACTTATATAAGATTTATCAATCTGGTCTGCACTTACGCGAATTTTTATTTGATTCTAGAAATAGTGAATGTGTTGAACTTGAGAAACAAGATTGTGATAGAAAAGCCTTTGGTAACTCAGAGCTTGTACTTGGTGGCTTGGAATATCACTTACTTTCCGCCACTGTTTTTTTGGTTCTTTTTGTTCTACACAGATGTTTTCTCTACAACATTAGTATTATCTATGTTGTTGCTGCATGTTTATAACTGCAATAAACTGTCTGCTTTCATAGGGGCACTGTCAATATGTGTGCGGCAGACTAATGTTGTATGGGTTGCATTTTTAGGCATGGAAAGAGGTTTGACTGTTATTGAGGAAATTACAAAGAAGCCGCATTATACAGACTCTCTGAATATTATTCCATGTGTGAAAACATTTTATTATATTGCCAGGGCAAAAGCAAGAGATGGAATTTGGCAAGTTATAAAATTTTTTTTATCAGGATTTGTTCCAATTTTACCATATTTGATAGTCTTGATACTCTTTGTTATTTTTGTAATTGTTAATGGGGGAATAGTTGTAGGTGATAAAAGTGCTCATGTGCCAACATTCCATTTTACACAAATTTTTTACTATTCAGCATTTTCTTTTTGTTTTTCATGGCCATACTTAATTCCATATTTCATTGATTTTCTTAAATTTATGCGCAAACATATTATAGGATCAATTTTCTTTTTATGTTTTATTGCTTTAGTAGTTCACTTTAATACTTTAGTGCATCCATATGTTTTGGCTGATAACAGGCATTATTCTTTCTATGTTTGGAAAAATTTTATGAATCGTTATGTCTTTTTCAAGTACTTATTAATTCCAGTTTATGCTTTTACTATTTTTGCCCATTTAAAGTCATTAAGCCACTTGAGAATATTATCAATAGCAGTTTATGTAGTATGCATCTGTCTTGTGCTTGTACCTCAATTACTGTTAGAACCTCGATATTTTATCATGCCATATATTTTATTTAGACTTCATCAAAAAGGACCAAAGAAGTGGCAAATTGTAGCAGAGACTGTCACAACTATATTTATAAATGTTGTTCAATTTCTAATATTTACACAAAAATCATTCGACTGGGAAGATGAGGATTTTCCACAAAGAATTGCGTGGTAAACTCTATAGTCAATCCATAAATAATTCTGATGTGAGCACACTAATTTTAAGATAAAAATGCAATAAACTACATGTGATGTGATATATATTATAGTAATAAGTACCTCCGATAGACTTATTATAAATTTAATATAATTGCAGACATATTATTTATGTGTTTAGTGATCAGTATACCCTGATAAAAAACTATGTGCAAATGCATATTTCATAGATATGTCATACTATGATAAGTATATTTCTTATAAATGTTTTAATAACAAATAAATTGTACATAAATGAAAAATAATAAGAAATACTACAAAATATTGAGTAGAATTGTCTTTATTAACATATAAACTTCAGAGCATTTACTCATTTCAAAATATACGCGTTACAAAAATGCATGTATTTATTTTTAATAAAAATTCATTTTATATAAGTCTTTTTAGTGAGTCTTGACACTATAGAGAAGATTTTTCTGCTAATTCAGCTGCTTTAGTCAATACAATCTGTACATCTGTAGACGGAAAATTCTGTAGCAGTTTAACATTAGCTGCAAAGTCACCACTGAGTATTTGATCCTTGCAAAGCAAAATCATTGCACAGCAAATATGAATCAAAAAGTCAAATCGAGTTACATCCGAAAATAGAGAATCCCATATCCTCATGACATCTGGCAATGGGAATTCTTGAGATAACAAAAGAGTGAGCCATCTAAAACTGTAGTACTGAGGGCACAATTCTTGCTGATGCAGTCTCATCCAAATTTCATAACAATTGGACTTAAGTTCCTGCATTAGTTTACTCATCATGGCATTGATTCCAAATTCAGCTTCATCCAAAGATTTGATGAAAAAATCTCTTATTTCTGCCATAAGATTTGTAAAACAAAAGAATGTATCAGCTTCAGCATGCTCTCTCCACTTTTGATCTGGATCACAGGCAAATGCATAGTAAATAGGTCCAACAATTTCATTCATGCCTTGAACGTAACCCTGTCCAGGGTTCAACTTGGCATAGAGAAACAAAATTCTCTCAAGTACTTCCCAGTGTGCCTCACCTCCTTCCAAAGGAGCATAATCCTCAGCAGCTTTCCTTGATGAGACGGCAATCTTGGTCACACCAAGACCTTTCCTCTCAACACTGGCACTCTTTAGGACCGTATGGTGAACTCTCTGATGCAGTCTCTTCTGCCCATTACTGTGTACAATAGCCTCACAAGGATACTCACTACCCTGTTGAAAGAAAGATATATCGGGGCACAGTCTTCTCACATCCTTGTCTATCTGCAGCAACACCTCGTTGTCCTTGAAAAAAGTCTGCCACTTGCTGTCTGGATCCAAATTCAAAGGATGATCATCAGTTGTTACATCTACCCTGCCTGTCTCCAAATTCGACTCCCCTGGAATGACAATGAGATCATCGATAAAGCTTTTATATAGTTCTCTCTTTCTCGTGAGAGTCTCAGTCCACTTTTCCCTGGTATAGGGTATGTAGTTGAGCAACAGCTTCCAGCACAGTGGCCTGAGGCCACCCTCGTCGGGTATCCCATTAAAGCACAGCTTCCGCAGCTGGTTCACGTTGATTTCTCGCGCGCCGAGAACATCCTCGAACTCGTGTATCCGCCTCTTCAGCACCGACATCCTCTCACTCTCTCTCACACACACGCCGGTATCTTGAAAAATCTAACCAAAACAAAGTGTCTCTTTGTATCTCTCTCTTTCGCTCTCTCTCTCTCTCTCTCTCTCTCTCTCTCTCTTTGTATATATTCACTGTATCCGATACAGACACTTTCAGTTCGTCCCGTAGGCCGCTGCAACTGCTGCGTCCATCGCCGTCCGCTGATGACGCGTTGCTATCATCGGTGCTATGAAAGATCGCCGCCTCCTCTCCTCCCCGATATACTTATCGGCTACGACGACGCGGCTGCTGTTGGCAGCGGGTTTGTAAACACATCGCACACGCGAGACGAGTAACAGCCTAACAGCTGACGACTGGGCGGTCGTCGGGTTAACCCCGGACATGGCGGCGCGCCGCGAGATTCACGCGATCAGATCATGAGTTCTCTCTTTCTCTCTCTCTCTCTCTCTCTTTCCCCCTCTCACTATCACTCGCTCCTATACGCAGGGTAAGTATATAGTCATGTAAACAAACGCGTATGTGTGTACAAATCGTTTCGTAGCCGCGATGTGATGATTATAACAATGATGATGGGCCAGGTAAACGATTATCGCGGCGGCGAGAGTGAGTCGTCTGTGTCCTGATGTAATTGACGAATAGATTTTCTGGTAGCCGCACCGAAGGTGAGTAGACCTATTAGAAGAAGTTCCGGAGGATATTTTATTTGAGGTTAGGTCGTGAGCCGTTAGATTGTTTTTTTTTTGCAATGCGAAATTCGAACCGGTGGTTGTTTTTGTTGACAATTGTTTAAAAGTACGTTTGCGAAATTTTAAATTACAAGTGTTTGAACGTTTCAGCATATAGTATATTATTATAATGGGGGAAAAAACAAAGTATTATAAAATAATTGAAATTAATCTAATAATTCTTTCATAATTGAACGTGGATTTCACTGTTTATTTTTTTGTTTTACATCAGCAAAACTAATTGTTACCTTTCATAACCACATTGATTATATGAACTTATATAATAAAAGAGATTAAAACTAAATGTTCATAATATATAGATTTTAATGTTTCAAATTTAATTTTCTTATACATATGTAATTGTTATTTGATGTTAAATATATTAAATGGGAATAATTCATTTTTTACTGAGGTATTGTAAAATCATAAAAAATAAAGTTTTCATAAAATTTTTCTATATTACAGAAAAGACAATTGAGGCTGAAGACATCACATGCAAATAAAAATGTGTCCTATAAACATAATTTTGTAGGTAATTATTACACACCATCTAATAATCTAACAAAGTAATACGTCTAAACTTACCACAATTAAAATCTGATAAAAAAATCTTACTTGATTGAATAATATTACAAAAAATTCTTTTTCTTGCATTTTGATATTAACCGGTTCATAGCTTTTATTTTTTGTACTGGCACTATAAATTATTTTAAAAAAAATTATGAATTGTATATGAATCTGTTAATATTATTTTTTGTCACCTATATCAAGTGCATCTATATAATATTTCAAATATAACAATTTTAAAATACTTAATTTTTAAAAATATCAGTATAATAATTAAAAAAACATACCCGTGTAAAAATATTATATGAGATCTCATATGAGATCGTAATTGAAATCTCATGTAGATCTCATACAGATCTCATATGAGATCGGTATACAAAATTCAAACTAATTCAAATATGAGATGTCGTGTGCAGTTTTAATTAATTAATAAATAATTTATTTTTAATGTAAAAGTATGAATAAATATTATG
>JAYJLV010000046.1:10060727-10091366 GCA_036873485.1 Torymus texanus
TTTTGCACTTAATCAATATAATTCTGTTGCAATTATGACAGTCATACGTGGCGCAATTGCCTTCCGTCAAAAACATAAGAAATCGGAAATAGACCACGTCTGGTCTGCTGCAATCGAAAGTACGTCAGATTTTGTTACCAGGGTAGCTACGGAGCGCATCACCTAGACTCATCATCGACTACCCCGAGCACTTAAATTTCGTACTGGATGCGTTACCACATCTAAATGTGGTAACACTATCTTAAAAGTCTATGAATTATTATTCTGTATTTACATTTTTACATTAGTAGGGCTTCATAAACACAATTATACGTAAAATTTCAAATAGAATAGAAAAGCCTTATAATTTATCATTTATTATTAAGCATTTAAATCAATAAAATGTATTTGCCTATCGATTAAACAAACTCATACCTGAGATTTCATTCAACTCCCAACTTCGACGCAAAAGTAGAAACCCCTTATATATATTGGTTCATAATAATATATTTACATGATCAAAACCTGGGCTGCATACAAAAAAATCCTTAAACGTCATATTATCAGTCCTTTTTTACCCCAAGGCTCGCAATCGAATCAGCAAATTCTCCGAAGTCCCGTTGTATCAAAACTTCAAACAGCGCGACTTCCCGGTTGCGTACGCCAAGAAACGGCAAAAGTGGCTCGGATTCACGTTGGTGTGTATATATATATATATATAATCGTAACGTATATTATGCTATATATCCTATATACGAATGTGTGTGTAAATATACGTGCGCGCGCTATGTACACGGGGCGATCATCGCGCGCGCAGCAGTAGAATGGTGGACATGCGCATATTCATGTCAATAGCGTGAGAGAAAAATATTTTGGCTGTCGGGGGGCCTGGAGCACCTTTTTCGTCGAAAAATGGTAAGCGGATCGTGGACCTGTGATGTCTCGATGTTCCGTGTGCGCTGGGATTGTTGAACTTGGAGTTTAGGGCCCTGTGACGATGGTTTTTTTATTAGTAGTGGGTCGCGCGCCTACGATTCCTGCGATTCTTTATAGCACTGGTTAATCAGTATCCTCGGACACTGGAGCACTTTCTCTCAGAAAAAATCGTCTCCCTCAAATTTTTGATGATTATTTGTGGGTTTTTCGTTGGGTTCTTTTTGGTTATGGTGCGATTGTTTAGAATTTTGTTGTGGTTAGGAGTGACCAGAGTACACAGTATGATGATGGACTAACTAGTGTTTTTATTTGCAGCATAAGTTAAAATTTGCCCAACGGGACAAGGTCAAGAAATTCATTACATTTACACAAACAGGTGAGCAGACTGCCATATACTGCCTGACACAGAATGACTGGAAGTTGGATCTGGCAAGCGACAACTATTTTCAAAATCCAGAGGCATATTATAGAGAGCCCAAAAACTCGGTGGACAAAAAGAAGCTGGATATACTCTACAGTAGATACCAAGGTAAATATTACGGTATCCATTTCTTCATTTTTTAACTTATTATGTACGCACTATTTTAAAACCCAATTCAGAAAAATATTTAACATATTTATTGAAATTATATAGTTGCAATTGTTTAGTAGCTTTCATACTGGCTTATTTGTTTCAGATCCAACAGAGCCAGATAAAATCACAGAAGATGGAATTATGAAATTTCTAGATGATTTGGGTCTTTCGCCAGAAAGTAAATTAGTTTTAATTATAGCTTGGAAATTTAGGGCAGAAACGCAATGTGAATTTACCAAGGATGAATTTATGAATGGCATGACTGAGTTAGGGTTCGTGAATTGCAATTAGTTTGTCTATTTTATTTTATATAAGTTTAATATATTTAAAAATTAATTAACAATTTTATATTTACAGATCGGATAGTGTAGATAAACTTAAAGCAAGATTAAGTAGTTTAGAAAATGAATTAAGGGATTCTGGTAAATTTAAGGATTTTTACCAATTTACATTTAACTATGCCAAAAATCCTGGACAAAAAGGACTTGATTTAGATATGGCTATAGCGTATTGGAATATTGTATTAAAAGAGAAATTTCAGTTTTTAGACTTATGGTGCCAATTTTTACAGGTACGAGTTAATTAATGTGTATATTGAGAAAAATATATATATGAAGAAAATTTTATTCCTTTAACATTTATTAAAGCTTAAATATATCTAATAAAATCATTATTACTTATTACATCAATACTCTTAAGATACTAAAAAAAAAGTTACTTGTAAAGGATACTAATTTATGTGTACCTATCAAGTATATTTTCTTTTAACATAAATTCAACCTTTAAACTAATATATTTTTTTTATAGGAACATCATAAGAGGTCAATTCCGAAAGATACATGGAATCTGCTGCTGGATTTTGCACTTATGATAAATCCTACAATGAATAACTATGATGAAGAAGGTGCTTGGCCAGTACTGATTGATGATTTTGTTGAATGGGCACAGCCACTGGTTCGTCAGTCTCTTTAACGTCTCTCTCGGTGATCATGTCAGTCTTAATTTAAAATCATTATTTATTCAGTTGCCAGCTCAGCCTGCAGCCACGGAATGATTAAGCCTTGTCTGAAAATTCTCTTTCCGATCCTGCTCACTATATAGTGAACAAAATATTTTTTCATTATAGGACAATTAAAAATTAAAAAGGAGATTAAAAAGTAAAGTGAAAAAAGAAAAAAATTGTTGCTCGATGAGTGGCACTAAGGGTCTCTTCATAAATTGCAAAGCAAAATCACTCTCTCTCTCTTTCTCTTACACACATACACATTATTATCTATGAATACATCTAAATTTTTCTCAACAATAAAGAGAAAATGTATACAGACATCCATTTATATGTTACATAGATAGCAATCAATAGAAATTCTGTTAATATTGAACACTTATAATTAATATTAACCAAATATAAAAAAGCTCTTACATACACTGCAACTTTCTAAAAAATATGCAGACTTGAGTGTCATAGTCAAAAGACAGCGAGCCAAAAAATATTTGTCAGAAATTTTAATACTATTTAATGCTGTTTTGCTTAAAACTACTACAGTCAAAATAGAAATGAAGTTACACGTCTTTTATAATTCTGGGTAATACGTAATTTCTCTTTAAATAGTCAGCTAGGAAAAGATATTTTTGTTATGAATATTTGTAATAGATATTTTACTTTCAAATGTGATTTAAGTGGTTTTCGGAAAATTGTTTTATTTACATTTTATGGATAACAACAATATTTGGTTAAACTAAAATAGAAAAACTATTTTATGAAATTGTCACAAATGAAAAATAGTATTTTTGCTAAAAATCGATATTTAAATTTTAATTAAAACATTTTGATATATTCCGATATTCTCTTAGCTATATTTTTCTTCAAATTATTTATTAACTTCTACTAAACAATTTTCTTGAAACAAAGAATAAATTTTAATTTTCTAAAAGTTTAATTATTTGTAAAATACAATGTATTTGAAAAATTTTTTTGTTAATTATAATTAAAAAAGTTACATTTTTCATAAAAATTAAAAGTTTATTTTAAATTTAAAGTTTAATTAAAAATATATTATGAATGAAAATTTATTTAATATAGTAATTTGTCATATTTTATTAATGAAAATTTTTTTTTTTCTTCAGAAATAATTTAAAACTAACGAAAATTAAGATTTTACTTTACATTTCACTAAAAAAAATTATTCTTAATAGTCAAGAACATAGAACTAAATTATGAATTTTACAAAATTTAATCTTTTTATGTCAATCTATACAGCAAACATACACTCTGGCTGTGATCAAAACAACATGTTATGAAAGAAGAAAATAAGAATTTTTTCTTTCAAATTTGCATTTGTAAGTTTAAAATTGTAGGATAACAATTTTTCTGTATGTATGATATTATTACTTTCTTAAAAGTCATTTCATGTGTATAACATTTCTACATTAAGGGAATAGTGTACACATTATTTTGTGAACATTGATTGTTACACTAAATGACACTGGAACAAGGATGAAAGAGAAAGAGCAACACAATAGCATGACTGTAAACAGGACTTGAAATATCACCAAGTATTTATATACGAAATTATGATGCAGAGATTCAGTTACTGTTTAATTTTACACCTTTTATAGTATACCTAAATGAAAAAACGAAAAAAATGTTCATATCTTGTTTAGGACGACGTAAGTTAAGGAAAATTACAAAAGCTGCTTTAGATTAAGTTTAGGTAAAATAAGCTACTTATAAAAAAAGAAATACAAACAACTAAGAGGTTTTGGTTGACTTGAATGATAAATGTTGAAACAAATTTTAAAACGGATAAATTTAATTTTTATGCACTTGTAAGAAGGCTTATTCAATATGACAATGAATTTTGTTTCAACATTTTCTTTAATATGAGCAAGGTTTTGAAAACCATTAGAATGGTTGTAAATAATGTAAATAAACGTGTCGTTACTCTTATCTGAAATAAATAGTTCAGTATAACTGGTTCTAATAAAGTACTACATTTCAATGATGTATGTGTGAATTTTTTATTTATAATATTTCCATATTTTTATTTATATGATTTTTTTTTATAATATAAAATTATTGTTTTATATTTATATACATTTTTGGAATAGATATTTATTTACTTTTTCATAATATTTTAGCTACTTATTCATTTTTCATTAGTTTGACTTAATTTTAAAGAGAAATCATGGTATAGATTAATTAACTTTTGTACATTTTTAAGATTTATACATATTTTTAAATAGATACAAGATCCTATAACTTTTTTTATTAAGAAAATGATTTTTTACTAGATGCACCACATTTGCATTCATAACAACTACTTTGCTGTCGAGATTGTTGGTAATACAACCAAGCCAGCTCATACTGATCAGCTTCAAGCTTATAACAGTCATGTATCACATCCTTTATGTACCAACTACACAATTCTTCTAAAGATCCAATTGGTGACTGTAAGTAATAGGGTATTTACATTTCAATTCAAAGCTAGCTCAAATTAAAATGTTCACTATCAGATAGTAATTATTGACCAAAATGAAATACATATTGGAAAAATGTTAAAATTCACTTCTATTAGGTATCACTTTTGCATGAATTATTCTAAACTTACTTGTGCTACAACTAACCCTCTATCGAAATGTTTTGCACTGTTATGCCCATGTGAATCAAATAAAATCACCTATTTCAAAATGTTTACATAATTAATATTGATCATGCAAAGTATTTATTATTAATTAACAGTACCTTTTTTGATTTTTGCTTAAATACGAAAAGTATTGATCTACCACAAGTAATGAGAAGCATAAATAAATCTGGTGATATTGGATTTTTATACCATTTGTATAAGAAACTTTTTATGTTTTTGTATAAGCTTGTATCAAGGATTTCTTGAAAAACTTTAAATTTCTGAAATAAAAACAGTTCAATTAAGTCTTTAAATATTTTCACAGACTGACATAGAAAATTACAATCAGGAAATAAAATTGTTATTCAGGTAAATCTAAATGCTTTTTAACAATACCCATTCTTTTAATGTATTAAGTCTTTCTCCACCAAGTCTTAGAGCTTCTTCTGTATTTAAGTAAGGATGAGCTATCAATTTATTTTTAACACTGAAAGAATGAATACTGTTTCCTTCTATTATAGCTTCTGCCATTATTAGGTTGAAGTCTGCATTGTCATCAATATCTAAAATATCCAAGTCCAATTGTGCAATACGTTGGGCTACCAGTAAACAAATCAATGTGCATGCTTCACTAACTATTTGAAATGAAATAAAAGTTTCAAAAGTAAAAGAAATAGTTTTATTCACTCAAAAAAATGAAGTAGAAAGTAAACTCAATTTTTATTTCAACATCAATAACTCACTTTCTTGGCCTGGTGGATAACGACTTTGTGTAAATTCTCCTTGGTACCAATATACATTAACATCGCCGAAAGTTTCTTTAGAGTAGTTGGGAAAGCCTTTATTAAAAAGCGGTGGTAGTGTCATTATTTTTTCGAAGTAATTTTGAAGTTTCATAGAAATTAAAATTTTGAATTCATTTTTATGGCATGTTTCATTTCCGAATTGAATTTTTAAAAGTAGGTAAGATCACTTAAAATTTTGTTATCAAAAGATTTTGTTAATGAGGAAAGTTTGTTGATAAATTTTACTTAGCCGTCCATATTGGTTGTGTTTGACAATCCGATTGTCAATTTGAAATTTCGATTGTGCAAATTTAAATTTGGCGCCATGATTATCAAATGAGAAACTCGAAATAAATTATAACGTTATTTCGTAAAATAAACATAAACATAATCGTCTTTTCGAAGGATTGAAATTAAGAAGAATAATTCTAATACAAACAATAAGTTCAATAACTTCTTATTATTTATTACAAATTACTAACAATCATGAAAGTAAGGTGTTATGATCAGAGCAGACCTTTAGCAGACGAACTGGTCGATCTAGCAAGATGGCAGCAACCAGGTTGAGCTCGAAGATCAAAGAATTAAGAATCTTGTTGTGCCAAACATCGAAATCCAGTGAAGGAACGAGGTAATTAGACAATTTCGATCTTATTTATGAGTAAAAGCTATAATTATTCTCAATTACCAAAAAATTTGCTAATTTATAGGCAAGTACATCTTTTGTAGGTTATACTTAAAGTTTTCAAATAAACGTTCTAATTTCAGAAATTTTATTAATGAGCATTACGTGAGTATTAAAAAAGCGAACCCCAAGCTTCCTATTTTGATCAGGGAATGTTCAAAAATTGAGCCAAAACTCTACGTTCGTGCCGGTAAGTTTTGTATTTGCAAATATTATCAGTGACTCTTCGGCGTATGAGATAACACCAATATAAATTTTCAGAGTATGGCAAGGAAACGTGTGTTCCTTTAGCAAATCTCAAGTCAGATGACATTGTACAGAAGTTCAAACAAGCAACATCAGTTTCATGATGAATTCTTTGTTTTAAATATTTAAGTAAATATGTACGATAATTTATAGTTTTCAAATAAAATAGCCTGTTTACAGTTACTGTTATAAACCGGTAAGAGTTGTTTTTCTTAATTAATCTAGACAACGATTTTTTAAAACGTTTATTTAGAAATATGTTTTTGTGAACATGATTAAAAATAACATTAATTAATAGAATATATTTTATTCTCTTTGCATGTGATTTTTACAAATAATTTTGTAATTAGCCAGTTGACCAGCTATAATAGTTAGAGGAACATCTTTATCTACAAAAATAATATTTGGTGTCGTCTCTAGGAGGTAGCTCTTATACTTATGCGCAGTGTTCACAAGTTAACAAGAAATACATTTACAATAATTTAAATTAAATGTAATATCATTTTTAATTTTAATTAATATTTAGTCAGTTTAATCAAATTTTGGTAGTCCAAATTCTTCTGGTTTGAAGTCTTCTAAACTTCTTAGAACTAATGTTGCTTTTTCTGTGAATTTTGTTGGTAAATGTGGGTCTGGTACCATCACAGTTTGCATTCCAGCATTTATTCCAGCTTGTACTCCATTCGGTGCATCTTCGAAAACAAGACACTGGAAAAAAATGAAGTTTTTCTAAGAGTTTTTACTATTTTACCTTACCAAATTTCATTTCAATTTGTTCAAACCTTAGAAGGGTCAGGTGAATCTGGGTATCGTTTTGCAGCAACTAAAAATATGTCTGGATTGGGTTTTCCTTCTTTCACTTCTGGGTCTGAACCACCAAGCACTTTATGATGGAATAGGTCAAAAATCTCTGTTAAGTGTTTTGTTTTTAGGGCAAAACTTTCAGCACTGGAACTTGTAGCTAATGCTATAGGAATATTGTGTTTCTTCAAATGATGTAAAAGTCGCTCCGCACCTATTTACAAAGAATGATTAAAGTGTTACTTATTTTCTGCAGGATTATTATTAATATATGCAAATGCAACAGCTATAAAGCTATAAATTGTGTAATGATTAAGAGACGATGACTGGTGCCAACTTATGTAACCTTAAGTTTGTTGAATGAACATAATAACAGATTAAAGAATGATATATTTGTCTTACTCCTGAATAACAGTCTGATTAGAGAATGAAAAATTGCTAAAACATAAATTACAGTTTTTGCATTAGAAAAAATATGAACATGAAGTAAAAATGTGTTCTCATTCTCAAGTTGTACACATATTTATTCTTCCATTGAAATCCTTTTATTGAATTTTTGTAATATAAAATGATAATTACAGTCTATTTCAAGAAGAAATTTTTGTTAGTTTTGTTTGCAACTACTATTTTCGAGCACTATCATCTAAATTTTGATTTTATTGTCAGAAAGAGAATTCTTAATTTTGTATATATATATTTATGATTGAAATATGAATTCAAATTTTCAAGGCTAAATTTCATTTAGTTATTTACTGCATGCGCATCAATTATTGATGAAATACAATATAATTAGAAAATTTTTGTCACCAAAAGGAAAATTGATATCAAAATTATTGTGGCTGTTAAAAAAAAAAATAAAAATTAATCGTGATAACATTGACAAAAAATATTTAAATACCATTTAAAGAATTATAATATAAAATAAAATATTTAAATTACTTTCAAAAATATTTTCATTCAAAAGCATATATAATTTTTTCCTACAAAAATGAATTTTGAAAAATAATAGTAAATATAGCAATCCAATGACTATGAATACTAAATTGCAAAACAAAAATAACAAAGCTGCAGCTTTTGGAATGAAATAAAACTTTTTTAACCTGGCATCATTTTTACGTCAATAAAATATTCTTTCTGCAAGCGGTGATAAAAATCCTGAAACTCATCGACGCTTAAGGGCAACTTGTAATGATTAATAATAAGCCCAGCACCAACGCGTTCAGGTCTTCCCAGCACTTGAAAGGCTAGGTCTCCTCCATAACTATAGCCGTACTTCTCACAGATAGTACCATAAATTTTCTTGTACACTGATTCTGAATCTGCAGAGCATAAAGCGAAAAGGCATATTAAAGGGTTAGAAAAACTCAAAATCACCTGGAAGAAGTTTAGTGGTTGGAAATATTTCAACGTAGTCAGCAAGCAATCGCTTCAGTAACTCTTCTGGCGTCATTGGTAATTGAAAAGTGTCTATTATGAACTGCACAAGCTGACTCGTATGAAATCCCATGGTAACTGCCTTGTGGTCCCATGTAAATTCTTTACCATAAGGCTTAAGGATACGATTAAAAACAGTTGTATACAGAGCCTCTGTATCTGTGAAATTATCACAAGATTGGTCGTTTTTAATAAAATATAAATTAATCTATTAAAAGTTTGTAGACATAGGATAGAAACAAAATTTTAATGATTTCAAACTTATCAAATATTTTAATAAGTTTTTAAATTAAAAAAACAAAAACAAAAATAAAATGTAAATCTGACTAATACATTTCATTTACAAACTCTTGTTTTAATTCATGAAATAAAAAAAATTCATAATTAATCATAGATATTATATTATCTTGTGTATTACATCATACAAGTTATAGACAACGTGGAAAGTTTATAAGAGAATGAAATTAGTTCAAGATTATAATTTTATAATGGATAATTTTTTCAAGAAAGAAACATTAGAAAATCTGTTTTAGGTATATTAATTAGTGACAATTTAAATGTATTGGCATGCTTTCAATATAATTATCATCTAAAATCTATAGACACTTATCAATAAATTTATTTATTAATGTGAACTAATAATTTTCTGAAGGATTCCTACACCCATTAAAAAACTCATAATAGATTTCAAATAAAACTAAATCAAACTCCCAAATAAATTATTTGAACTTATTGTATGTCAAGTCACAGATTATTTAATATAAAGCAATAGTCACTTGATAACTATGTAACTGCATAGCCATATATGACTCAATTTAAGCATCATAAAACATGTAATACAAAGATAATGACATCTTCCTCAATGAGCTGCAGTAACTTTGCAATCAATCTAGGCCACAAAGGATTGGTAAACACAAAAAACAGCTTTTTTCTTTACAAATAAAATTAAATCTCGAAAAAAAATTAAATTAGGAGCCAAATAATTCACGTCGCGTATTAAGTTACATCATAAACAAGGCAAAACTAGTAAGCGAATTGATTGCTATACTGTGCGCGCATGCGACAGCAATGGCCACTTGGCATTGACACCTCGGCAGCACACGGTAATTGCAATTTGCAATCATTCCGCTAATCACCTATCAAGTCATCGTTCAAAGATCTTCTCAATAAAAATTTCATCATAAAACTCAACCAATCCAACTGCTCCTATACAACCGCATCAGAATCCTCGTGAATTCACGAAATTCCATTCATAATATATATGAACATTCTCAAAACTTCTGCTAATATCACATACGTAATTCACTTACATACATATATCATCTCATATAACCGAAATATTTCGCAATTCCACGAAGAGCTTGCTTATAGTTTCGAACGAGCCCGCGCACTTACTATCTCCCTCCTATATATACATATATACAATATCACATCCAGCGCGAAAAATTCCGCTATCCCCACGAGGTCTCTATACTTACTAACCACACGACCTTCCCTTTTATAATATATATATATATTTCCACGCGCTCGTCGGCGTCGTGCTGTTATACTCACTTATCAGCAGACCATCCATGTCGAAGATACAATGTGTCACAGGGTTGAACTTGGCCATCCTGAATGAATTTCCTTGATGGTCCTTGGCAGTGGAATATATAGACAGACAGACGCAAAGTGTCAGGCAGTAGGTATATGTGAGAGGGTAGGTAGGCGTATATGTTAGAAAGGGAGGGAAAAAGATGTATAGGATGGAAAAAGCGCGTGTGCTATGCTGTCGTCTACACGACTACTGAGCGACTGTGCCGGCGAAGGTCGCGGCCGCGGTAAGCATATATAAGCATCCCGGGAGCGCGCGCGCGCGCGCCATCTCTATCCGATGAATCTCTTTAGTGTGTATATCGGAGCAACGAGTAGAGGGAGAGAGAGAGAAATAGAGCTAATAATGTATAAGATAAGCCGATATGATTAGGAATCACCAGGGTATAGAATAGTGCGTATGTATCCCATGCAGCTGTTGTTCCGAAGATTCGCAGCTGAATGCGGACGATCGATAAGATCAGACGTGAGTACGCGATGGATATACGTGCGCTTTCTGCTCAAAACCTGCGCTCGCGGTGGTTTGTAACTTTTCCGCATGCCGCGGTTATGTATCGTATACATATGGTTATAGAGTAGTTTATTGTTTGCACGTAGATAAATAGACGGTGTGAACAATATACTACGTGCGAATAGGTTTCACTGGCTGACAAGGATTCGGAAAATTGAATTGTTGCTCACTCGTAGTTATAATCTCGCGATACAGAGGAACAAAAGGAGAGTTTCGAGATTTCGACAATTGTTGATTTAAATCCCCGCCATACGGGTATATACACACACACACATATATATATATATATATATATATAGACACACGCGGGCGGTGTATACGCGTATAAATTTTATCGGAGCATCGGTGGAAAATTAGGCAAAGGTCACGTATAGACGGTGTACACGCTATATAGTTTTACATACACACACGAACACACACACACACAGCGGTAACGAAATTGTTTATTTTATTGCCGTAGGTATATACCTTTACTACTAGGCAACGGCGAAAGTCTTCGATCGCATAATCTGCACGCTTATATCTATATATTGTAATGTAGTATATATGTGTATATCCGTTAAACACGAAGCGATGCAGCGATGTGTGTTGTGAATGGAAGTGTGTGCATGTGGAGAATGGGCTTATTGTGTGATATATCTCAATTGGGACTAATGACTATACGAGCGATTACTCGTCGCGGAGACTTATTACACGAAGCAGCGCGCGCGCGTATGCGGACCCTATTTCCTTATTCGCGTTCCAAAGGCTATATTGATGAATGAGACGTCTGTAGATATTTCAATTTGACGTATGTGATTATTTATGTGTTTGCTCTAAGCGAAAAAGTTTCTCAAAAAGATAATGTTGATTTAATTGTTCGTTTTCTCTAAGTGTTCTCTGTTCGAAATAAGTCATATTTGTTTTGATGCACGCGTAAAGGTTTTGTGACTATATGGCGTATGTATAAATAAATAAATCGAAGGTGTAATATAAGTCAAAGGTGAAATTAAAGTTAAGTACTTAGCACTAATTATAAGTATATGCGCAGAGGTTCTATTTATCGGAACCGCACAATTAACTAAAACTATTGAGACAAATATACTCTATGCAAATGATACAGCCGTTTCAAAATTTTTGGAATTTATTGAATAATTTTCAGTATTTTTACCGCATGTATTTTTTCATAAAACGAAGTTAGATAGACAATAATAAACTTTTAACGCATAATTTCTTTGATACCTATATCTTATATGTATAAATATATTAAAATTAAAGGATACATCGTTATTTGAAGCTTTTATTACACCCATATAGTTCATTTTGAGAAAATTAAAAAATCATTCGTCAAAATCGATGTATTTAAGGTAGTTATAATTTTCATTTTACTTATATATAAGATATGATAATATGAGGATCCATTATGAATGTTGAAACAATTTTTAAATCTTAAATTATATACAGTTACAAGTGCGATATTGTTCAATAAAAAAATAGTCATATTTTGAAATAATTTATTAACAAGTAGCAAGATTTAATTGTTTATAGGTTCCAGCACATTTTCTTAACCCCTTAACTGGTGCGACTTTTACAACTTTTCGTGCCAAGACTGGTAGCCGTAAATAATAAGTCTAGTTACACAAAACTATATTGTCTATAAGTGTTTTTGGGATCGCTGATTTAATTTCCGATGTTATTTTTTGCATACGAAACCCCTAAGGAGTTGAAAACATAAGTTTAGAGTGTTTGCGGATAAATGTTTTTCCTGTTTTAATTTTTTAAAACATTTTTATATTTACAATATAAAATATACATATATGATCCATTGCCAGTTAAGGGGTTAAATAACATTGAAGTGTTTCTCCTTCCATTTGATTATTTCAAAATTTGTTAACGATAGATCTTTTACTTAATAAGAAAAAAAAAATCTTTTCGACATTAAAATTAAATTAAAATAAAAACTAGGGGGACCGCACCCCCTGCGCGCTATCGTGCGACCCCCCCCCCCCTGTATTGGTAAAAAACGAAGTTTTTAGTGTTATAGGCACGACCGCACTTCTCAGAAGATCATTTGCATTTTGAATCATTTCGAAAAATCTTACATTTTATTAGTTTCACGATAAATAGAAAAAAAATCCGCTGCCAATACATTGACTCGTAGTTCCTCAGACTAATGTATTAATTTCTTGTTTTTTTTTTTAATTATATTATCTTTGGAATGTTATATTGATTTTTTCAATCTTATTTATAGCTATTACATCTATATTTCTGTGTCAAATTGAATTCTGTTATATGATAAGCGAAAATTTACTGTATTGATGTATTGAGACATTAAAAAATCGTTTTTATAGGTCTAACTCGTCAAGAATTGATTTTATATAAAAATGTTAAATGTGAAAAAGTTTTGTTTAAATATTATCTATAACTTTTGTATTTAACAATTTTGTATAAAATACAATCCTGCTAAGCTATAAACGAAAATTGACCACTTTAGATACATTTAGGCATTAAAAATCGTTTTTCTATTTGGATTTCACTCGTCTGGAATCAATCGTAGAAAAAAATGTTCAACAGGAAAAAGTTTTGTTTTAATATTATCTATAACTTTTACATTTAACATTTTCATGTAAAGTCAAATCCTGTAAAGTAATAGCAAAAAAGGACTATTTTATGTTTTTAGCGGTTTTTTCGCTATTCTATTGCCAAGTATTGTTCGTAGAAAAAAATGTTCAATGTAAAAAAGACGTCTTCTAATTAGTTTTAGCAAATTCATTTGTTGTTTTTAACTTAAAGTTAATTTTGTTCAACGTATGTCCAAAAATCGATTTTTTCAAATTTTTATTTGCTCTGCCGTTTTTTTATTTGTCGATGAATTTGGCGCGATAGAGAACTGTCAGTTACTTATAATTGACTATACTAGACGAGTATCTGCGCCAAAACTCGTTTGGATCTAATATGAAAAATTCGTTGAGATAATCTAGAAACTTGATTACATACATACATACAGACATACATACATCTCGGAAAATGCTTAAAATGGGCTTATTTTGGGTGTAAAATAGTTTTTATGTTGTAAATTATCAGAATTTAAAGTGTTACAATTGTCGCCTTGACGAAACTATAAGGCTCTCCCGAGAAGCGGTCGTGTCTAAAAATAGAAACATTGCACCACTAGTTTTTTAATGAACAATATCTGCATTTGTAGATATTATAAAATTTTAGATTAATACATTTTTTCCAGTTTATTAACTTTACTTCTTTAACATCTACATAATCCCTCACATTATCAGATCTTAACATAAAAATTACGTTTTACATCTTAGGATACAACTATACCTTAAATATACCTAAATTGATTCTCATATTTAAATATTTCTGTTAATATTCATAAAATATACAGCAAATGCTTTAGAAAGATTTTGTAATAAAACTAGTTTTGGGTTTTGTATATCTGTTTTTTGAGGGAAATTTCTTACATGAGAATACATCTTGTGCATATATTAAAGAGGTAAATAGTAATTGACGAAAATCGCCAGACACTGTTAACGATTTTCAGTGTATCGCCCTATTTTTAAACATTGTTCGAGACTTCATTTTATCTCAAGTATTCTCAGATCAGAATCTACTGTACTATATGCATAATATTATTCTGTTCGCAAAGGAATTCAATGGTGTTTTTTCAGCGCTCATCATGAAATATCACGGCGTCGTTGCGTCAACGCGACTCAAATATTCTAACTGTAACAAACTGACCCACTATACTAAAACCGGTTAGTTATTGGCTTCGCGAAATTTCAATAATAATCATCTAATTGCCAAAAAAATTCTGAGAAAATTATTTATATCTTTATATCTTTTACTTAGTTCGTCAAGGTGACTCGGAAATATTTTTTCAGCAAACATCACAGGATGATTTTGAGAACTCTTTTGATGCCGATACCGGTTTCATGGAAAATTTCTATAACCGAAATAGTCACATACTTAAAATAAAAACAACAGTTTTGAATTCGAAAGTAAAAGCAAACCTGAGGAAACTTTCACGTAATATATTATTACAGTTTGTTACAGCTGGGTAATGAAGATTGTATTTTACGTTAAGAAAACATAAATTTATAAAAATAATACTAAAAAAGATATATACGCGGTATTGCCATTTCTTATTATATCAACTTCTAATATAATGAAATTGTTATAACAATTTTCAATTAACTTACTTTTTACGTACTTTCTAGACCATTTTTTAATAAATCTATTGAAATAACAACATTCTCTCATTTATATTTTTTTTGTCTAACAATTATTAAATCCTTCATGAACAAATTCAAATATCGCGCCATCTTGGGCTGTAAAAAACGTAGGTAAAATACGCGCCACACTATACACTTTCGAGTCTCTACTCCCTCACACACACAGACAGGTGACGGCAAAAACCCCGACTCCGATCTCTCGTGTCGTCGTCGTCGTCACTCGTCGTGCGCCAGACATCATCGCGCTATACACTTATCAAAAGAGTAAAAAACGCGCTTCATCGAGACACCAGTTATATTGTCTCTTCTTTCTTATATCCGCATCATCGGGCGGTATACAAGATATAGCAGAGTGTGCGTGTGATGGCATCAGCGCTGCCGTGCGTAAAGCATAAGTATCGTCAAAACTGACGCATCGGGATCGTCCGCGTCGCTGAGGAGTCGGCTACTGCTCGCCTGAGTATCCATCATCTGCATCGTTGTCGAGAGAGAGAATTGCGCAACGCGCTCGCTCGCGCGCGCGTTTTCCTCCTCCTCGTGCTGTGCGTGTGCAGAGTGCAGCAGCGCAGTGTACAGTCTTGGAGAGAGAGAAAGAGAGAGAGAGAAGAGAGCAGAAGATCTGCGGGAGAAAGCTGAGCTGAAAAGCTGGCGGATCGAGAGATGGTTAGTTTCTTTTTTTTTTGAGGTTTTGGAATACATATTTTTGTTTTGCGCTTAAACGTACAAGTACGTGTCGTTTGCCTGCGTACATACTGAGCGTGCGACGCACATATAGGAGAGATAAGGCGTGTCTGGCTGGACGACTGATTAGAAGCTTATATTTAGACGAGCTGTGCATATGGCTATGTATGTGCATGTTTACGCTCAGATGAGATTGAGCTTTTGGGTTTCCACTAGTGCCTCTACCTTGACTTTGAGGGGAAGAGAGATTAGGAGGTTAGCAGAGACTGGATGGCATCTGCTCAGTTAGGGTTTGTTATGTGATTGATGCATATGACTTGTATTGTAACTTCAAAAAAAGTTGTATGGAAATTGCAGGTGGGCTGTGTGCAGAGTAGGTGAACAGTCTCTAAAAACTGTGTTTTGTTGTTTTGGTAGTATAGGTCATCTCAAAATGAATCAGTATAGTATGGTCCTTGAACCTAAGCAAACTACTTGGCTGCATTGTGCATCATAGTTAATGAGTCATTGATTGGAAGAGAATGAATGTAAGCTGAGATGTGTAATGAGAATTTGGCTTGAAAGAGAGATACTTGCTTATATGGGCATTGTTTATTTTAGAGAGCAGATGCATGAAACAGAGACATTTGATTTCATTCAGTTCAAATTCTATGATAATTAAATCAAGTTTGATATAGATTTATCTGTTGTCCGGAGTGACTGATATTTCATGTGAGCAACAATGTAAATGTTGTTTTTTATGAAACTAAAACACACAAATTAAAAAAAAATTAAAACGTTTTAATATATGAAAATCAAATATTTATTTGATTGTTATATTTGAAACAGGACGACGATGATCAGTACCAGTCTGGTTACGATGTGGGTTCTTTTCCAAAAGATTTTGGATATACGCCTTTTGATGGTGACGGTGATGGCTCTGCAGGTCCATTGACTGGAGACCAAAAACCCAGGATACTTCTGATGGGCCTTAGACGGTAAGTAATTCGAAAACTTATTAAAAAAATTTTATACAATGACTAATTTTTTTCTATTTTATTAGGAGTGGTAAATCTTCAATACAAAAAGTAGTCTTTCACAAAATGTCTCCTAATGAAACACTTTTCCTAGAAAGTACAAACAAAATCATCAAAGATGATATCTGCAATTCGAGTTTTGTACAGTTTCAAATATGGGATTTTCCTGGACAAATAGATTTCTTTGATCCTACATTCGATAGTGATATGATTTTTGGAGGCTGTGGTGCTTTAGTCTTTGTCATAGATGCACAAGATGATTATATGGAAGCTCTAAACAAGCTACATCTAACAGTGACAAAGGCTTATAAAGTCAATCAAGCTATCAAATTTGAAGTTTTTATACACAAAGTTGATGGATTGTCAGATGATTATAAGATGGAAACTCAGAGGGATATTCATACTAGAGCAAATGATGATTTGATTGATTCAGGTACATAAATTGTTATTCATTAGATCTGAAATGTATGCATAAAAATTAATATAAATGATTTAATATTTTTTATATTTCAGGATGCGATCAAATTCATCTAAGCTTTCATTTAACGTCAATTTATGACCATAGTATATTTGAAGCATTTAGCAAAGTTGTACAAAAGTTAATACCACAGTTACCAACACTCGAAAATTTACTAAACATATTAATCTCAGTAAGTTGACCCTAACTTTATGAAATAAATAATTCCAAAAATATTGTATGTATTTTTATTTTTCGTAGAATTCAGCAATAGAGAAGGCCTTTCTTTTCGACGTTGTGTCGAAAATATATATCGCAACGGACAGTTCCCCTGTTGATATGCAAAGTTATGAACTCTGCTGCGATATGATTGATGTCGTAATCGACGTTTCTTGTATATACGGGTGAGTGAAAAATTCAATTGGATGCAAGATAACTTGTTGAAATACTATCCACATACTTTTTGTAAACTTGTATACTAAATATAAAGATAAAGTATTGCTTTTTTATTGATGTTCTTATAAATAGAGCTATAATTATTTTCATTTATTAATACTTTGAAATTACTTTTCACACAATCTTTACAAATTTGGCAAAAAAGTTGTTTTTAACGTTTGCGTTTATCATTCTGATTCATTGTTATTTGTTTTCAGGCTGAGAGAGGATGTGGAAGCAGCTGCATTCGATAGCCAGAGCTCTAGTTTAATTAAGCTAAATAATGGAACAATTTTGTATTTAAGAGAAGTAAATAAATTCCTCGCCCTGGTTTGCATTTTAAGAGAAGATAACTTCGACAGACAAGGTAACGAACACTTCATCTTCCTCCAAATAAATAAACTCTTAACCAACAACTAATCATTTACCTCTAATAATTCACAGGCGTAATCGACTATAATTTCTTGTGCTTCCGAAATGCGATTCAGCAAGTGTTCGAACTGCGTAACAAGGCGCTGGCCGCGGCAACGAACAATAGCGGCGGTGCCACCACTGCGGCCAACAACAATCACTCGACTTCGCCTGTAAGCAACAACCTGGGCTCAGACCAGGTAGGTCCTGGTAGTGCCGGGACAAGTGGAATCGTCACGCAGCCCCTGACGACGACGCAGCAAGTTGTGGCTGGTAGCAGCAGCGGTGGCAGTGGTGCGCCCACTCAGAACGGCACGATCGTCCTAGCGCAGAGCTAACCGACCGAGCGCCGTCGTCGACAGGAGCCGGTTGACGTTTTCATGGGCAGAGAGACGTTTTAAGAGAAAAAAAGAGGTAGAGGAAGAGTGTTGAGGAAGTTGCGTTGTACTTTTTCCGTGTTTCACGAAAAGGTTGCGAGATGGTGTTTTACTGACCAAGTAAAGGTAATCTGATACGATCGGTACTGTCGGGTCTAAAAGTATTCGTATATTTGTTTCAAGCGTGGTACTTTAAATGTTCATTAAATATTGTTTTTTTTCCTAATTTTTCGCGTTTCTGAATTGTATTTTTTGCAAAAAAAAGTTGAGTATGAGCTCACCGACCTAAATAAATATAGATGTAGTTTAAAATTTCTTTAGCAATTATGCATGGAAGTCGCTTCTTTAGGCGATACAATTTTCATGTCTTAAAAAAAATACTAATCAAAAATACTGTTCTAAAATTGCGTGCATGTATGTCAAATAGTAGCAAAATTAGAGGTATCCATATAAAACTGAATAATCGTACATAATAGCGATAAATTACTCGGGCTATAAAAATAGACTCGCGCATCGCTTTTTTTTTTTAATGTCGAAATTTTTAAGCAAGTGTGATTCCTAAATACTATCAACATTCATCGTTACTGGCCTAAAAAGTGACGTATCATGCTTCACAACTAGGTCAAGAACTCGGAGAAGAAAAGGAGAGAAAAAAATTGACAAAATATAGGTCGTAAGGTAGTTCGTTTAGAGCATTTCCGTTATGTAAGTGTTGAAAAAAGTGTGTTACGTGAAGAGAATCTCTTGCCGACCCGTAGAGACATGATGTGTGTATCGATTGTAATGAAAGGGAAAAAAAGAACGCACTGACAACAAGCACTCTATCTATATATATGTACACTAATTGTAACAAATAACCGATGTAACTCATTCAAGGATGAAAAGAAAAATTGTATATATACGACATAACATAGTGTGTCATATCGCCTATACATTCAAATAAACAAACTTGTGTCGTGAGAATCCCGCTCTAGAAATCATCAACGTCGTCATCGTCATCGCTTGGAAGCCTCGATTCCTCGATGACCTGGGATAGGGCGTCCCCAACGGCCGACGACGAGGATGATGAAGCTACGGAGCGCTGGAACAGCTCGCGTCGACGGTACCGGCGCAGATACGCGAACGTCCGGTCGTACAACTCGTTACTGCTCGAGGCTCTCGGTGAATGCAGATCAAGACTGAATCGCGCGCGAATTGGATTGTAATAAATGCACACATACATGTGGAATTATTTTTGTGGAAAAAATCGAGAATTTATGATTAACGCACAATATATTATATATTTTCTTTTATTTTATTTTTCTCAAAAAGCAACGTCTGTTTTTACTGTGACATCGAGCATACCTATATGCGTTTTAGCATCGCGACATGATAATATAAATAATAATTTTTGTGTATGGTTATTTAATTGGATATGCGTTATAAAGTTTCTTTAGAGTTAATTATTAGGCATAGAATTAATTTATGCATCTACATAAAATAAAAGTTTGTCACATATGAGTTTATTAAGTAATAGCCTTATTTTTACTAATATATAAGTACAGAAGTAAACCAAATATTTGAACACTGTATGTGAAATTCAAAAAAATTATTTTGTATATTAATATTTTGTCTAAAAAATTAATAAAAAAAAGTTATAACTAAGAATAATTGTTAAAAAATGAATTGTTATTTTATTTATTAGATTTACGAAGTAAAAGTTGGAAAATGTTTATGTCCACAAAAATATTTCTACCAAGCTGCTTCGTAAAATTTTTTTAATCAACGTAAGCTTCTAATTTTTTTCGACAATAACTTTACGAGTGACCGATAATAGTGTTGCTTTAACGTTACGGGTATGTACCCTGTCATTCTGTGCTGCGAAATCGTCCTAGGAAGTCTTATAGGTATCCCGGAAGGAGGGAAACTTTGATGAGCTATCTCGTTGAGGATGTTCCTGCCAAAATCCGTTATTCGATCCTTCATCATGCGGATTTTCTTTTTTAACGCAGGAATGACCGGTAGTAGAATCTTATCTGCAAGTGGTGGGAAAAAGGAATTTAAGGAAAATAGGATGGAGAAGAAAAAAATTGTCACTCCACACTGAAGTTTTTAAAGTTTTCTTTTTCACGTCAGTTGAAGTCAAGGGTTTGTTTTAGAACGAATCATAAAAAACATTTAGCAAAAAAATTATTTTATTTTACAAAAAAGTATACAAAAAATTAAACCATCGACGCAACTTTCGTACAATGAAATGGCGATGAGTTTTCCAGCGATTGATTATTAAATAAGTGTTATGTACAAAAATAAAAACAAAAGTCTTAACAAACATGTTAAATTATTAAAGATTCTACTCTGGATAAAGATTTTTTTTACAACTCTCATTATGCCTAAATGAGATTCTTTTGCGGTGCGTGTACAGATTAAAAAATGCTGCTATTCTAGGAGTATAAGCCAGGAGTTTTTATTTGTGTGTGTATGTCTCTATTAAGTCGATGGCATACTGCAATTAAAGGCAGAACTCAAACCAGTCACTGCAAACAAGGTAATAAACAAAAAATTCAATTAGTATAAATTATTGAAATACTTTGAAGAATGTTTGTGCAATGAATTGTTGTTTAGTTGTGGTAAGAAAATAGTCTTGTAGTTCATATATAAAAAATAATGAATGTGCAAAAAAAATTTTTAAAGGATGAAAAATTTTTGATTTAAAATAATAACATGCGAAATTGTAAACGACAAAATGGTTTGGTTACTAAAGAATGTTATTTAAATAAAAATAATGATAAAATATATTATAAATTTTGTATAATGAAAAAGTGCCAGATTAGTTTATAGAAAGTTAGTGAATGTACAATAGAAAAAAATTTAATTACTATTTATTTTTGATTAATTGTACAAACTACAATGAACTACTTATATAAAAAAATACACGAAAAAGCGTTTAATTTATAAAAGCATGCAAAATATACGTTACTGTAAATTTAATATATTTTACTGTAAATTTTCGCGTCAAATAATTAACGAATGTTTATTTCTTTCTCCAATATGAGTACACTAAAAAATATTTAAATATTGTTGTATATCAAATTATGTTTTCGCTCTTACGTATTATTTTGTATCATAAAATATAACGTTTGCTTTCTATCTTGCATATATAGAAACTCTCTTATTAACCACACCATTATCAAAAAATAACAACTTTCCAAGAATTTTGTACTTTTGCAGAATTTGCTTTGTCACGGAGTATACATAAACCAAAATAAAATGTTCTATATCTGTGGCTTCCTGGAATAACGATATAAGTGACAAATTTTTGAAAATTGATTTTATGCGATTTTTTGTATTTTTAAATAGTCCTCTATCACGTAATCAGAACAGAAATTGATAAGGGGCACTCATTTTCGCGCATGAACACAAGCAAAAACACTATAAGTGCATATTTTTCAAAAATTTCCTGGAATAACCATATATCTCCATCTTTTCAAAATAATTCCTGTAAAAACACTATCTAAAAATAATCCCCGGAAAAACCATATAACTCTACTTTTTTAGATAAACGAATTATTTATCAATTATCTAATTATTTTATCCAATCATATTTTTATCTTATCTTTTTACATTTTAAAATATTTTTTACATTTTCCCTTATTAATTAATGGAAAAACAATATAAGTGCTATTAAGACTGGAAAAACCATATAACTCCACTAAAATTTTTTCTTATTCCCAGAATAACCATATAAGTGACAGTCGATTTTTGAGACATGATCACTATTTATGTGTTCAGTAACTATGTTAAAAAATGAGTCATTTAGATGCGAAATCACATATGCAGTGCTGTATTCAATCTCATTTGTCTTGATTTTAAACACCGATGCGAAACTAAAAACTCGATTTTCTCGAAATTATGAGAAGTGCAGATATATGGTTATTTCGGGAAGCCACAGATATAATACATTACAATGCATCATAATTAATTCGAACAGATCTAGACAAAAAATTACTCCAAGTTGAAAACGAGACAGCAGATCTTATCTTTCAGTTACTTGACACCCTTGAAAATTAAATTGTTTCCCCTACGCTTTGCCCACCCCCTCATTAGCCAACTCCTCGAGTCTCTCGGCTATTGTACGCGCGTCGTCGTCGACGAGGCGCGGTCTTAGCTGTGCAACGTACTGGAGCAGCTTATATGCAAGCTCGGACTTACGGTAGTCGGCGTCCTTGTGCTGCACGGCACTGTGAAGGCCGAGCGCCAGGTACGTGTGGTACTTGACGTAGTCGTTCTCGAGTCGATCGAGCGTCTTGCCGATGAACGCCAATGAGTTCGGCCGCCAGTGCTCGCGGATGTCCTCGCACATCTCCAGAAGCTATAGGAATTTGTATTTATCAAATGAAAAAAATGTATTTTTGGTGATTTTTCATCTTATTGATGATGTAGAATTTGTCTTTGTTTATAAAAGAAATATAAGTTTTTTATGTATTTTTGCAGTTGAAATTTACTTGAGTAAAAAAACTCTCAATGTAAATGTATTAAGGAAAATTTTACGAATCAAATATAAGAAAGTACTTAGACAGGAATACCTTATATATTGTGCGCGTTAAATCATCGAACTTTTCATTTTGAAGACAGTGTTCATGTACGTTGTCCAAATATTCATTATGAACTGTGAAATGGAAAATAGTAAATTATTAATTCTGTAATAAATTTAATTTAAATTAATTATTTAACATGGTAATACAAAAAAAAGATAATACTTGTTACTATTGCTTCTAGATTGTTTGCTTGAGTTAGATCTTTCTCTAATGTACTACCCAAACTCAGCAAAACCTGTCCTGACAAATATGCATGAATAGACCCAACGGCGTGCAACAGCCAAAACCTTAAACTTTCGAGTCTCCTAATGTGGAAATGTTGGACGACGTCTACAGTTGTTGATTGACTTGTACCTTCTAAATCTGAGAAGTAAATTAAATAAGCATCAAATAAGGATAGGCAATGAAAAATATTTTATTTAAAAAATATTTTACGATTTACCAGAAAATCTGAGAGTGTTAAGTGTCCATAGAGCCCACTTGAGTTTAAGTTCAAATCGGAAAATTTTATTGTATTTGTCAATGGCCTCTTCATTCAGCAACATATTAATAGGCCAGCCTGCTGCATAGTGCAGTTTTATGCCATTCACAGCTTCAAGAACGTTGGTAGTCCTGATATTTGATACTGTAATTGACCACCTAGAACTTGTATCTGGCCATTCTTGAGATAAAACTTCTTCCAGTAAGCACGTAACAAAATAAGCATTGTTCCATACACCACTGCATTCAATCTTATGAAAAAAAATATCAATATAACATGAAAAGAACTTGACCTAGAAAAATCACATAGTTTTTTTTTAAACTGACCTCAGTAAAAATAAGTTTACAAAATTTGTTCATAACATGACTGGTTTCCATCATATAAACCGAGCGCATCAATTTAAGCTGCGACTCCAATTTGTATTCTCTAATTAAAATATCTTTGACCAATTTACTCGCACCGCTAAATTTCAATTCTAATATCTTGCTCACTGCACACTCGAATATCTTTCTCCAAGGTAAAACCATTTCCGACTTTGTCAAGTGCTCGAAAGATACGGACGCCTCTGTATCTTTCCTACATTCTTCATACTGACTGGTACTAGAACTTTTCGCGTCCACGTCGTCGCTACTATTGTTTGACTCCGATATAATGAAACTTTCCAGCGCTTTGGTGAGGAAAAGGTTATTCGTGGTCGATACCTGTTGCATTACGTTCTGTTCAATCTCAGAATCGCATATCGACGGTAACGGAATTTCAATTATTTTCGAAGCAGAATCTGTTGAGTCGCTAAAGCCCAAGTAATCGTACTTTGAGCACGCGGCTAGAATTTCTTTCAAACATTCTTCATTCAATGTGGTCTTGGCAACTGTAAGATTGAATTTATTCTAAATTAGCGGAATTTTGACGCTAAGGTTTTAAATGTAAATCTAATGAATTACCTTTTTCTTGGTCCATCATATCCCAAAGATCAGAGATACGATCTAACGCAACAAGAAGCTCAATACTTCGACCCATTTGGTACACTTTGCGTAATAATACTTGCATAACTGGATCCTTCAGACACAATGGGTCAAGATCTCTAGACATGAAACCTTCTAAAGGTCGACTGTCCTCTCTAGAAACACTATCTGTAGGTCTGAAAAAATCGACATTTTTAACTGAATGTGTTTAACAAAAAATAAATGGTACCTATGAATTATTCAAGTAAAAACTTACTCAGCACATTTGACAATAATAAATTCATCTCTCCAATCTTCTAATCTTCCTTCGCTCAACCAAACATTTACAATGTTAAGGTATACCGAAAGTGTTGCTAAATATAAACTGGCACATAGATTGATTGTTTCATGGCTACTTGAATTTTGCATTTTAAAGTATAAACTTGATATTAACTTGGAAGCACACTGTGAGTTTGTTGATTTCTCCCAATCCTCGACAACAGATTTATGTATTTCAAATACTATTCTTATCCTATCTAAAAACCTTTTCAAGATTTTTGATATAGAAAGAAATGTCTTTTGGCTATCTGCAATATGTATATAACAATTTTTAAGTATTTGTTGAATATGAAGGAAAACTAAACAACTTACTTTGCTTCATGATTTCAATTTCAAATTCAACAAGGCCTTTTTTTATATGCAACAGTTCCTGCTGCAAGGCCATTGCATATGCTTCATAAGTCAAAGGAGGCATACGACCTTGAACTGAAAAAGCACTTCCTTTAAACAAATTTCCTAGAAAATTGTCCATTTCTCGTACCATTGTGAAATACTGACAATATGATGTCAGCATACTTTTAAAAGCTACCTAGTACAACAGGTAAAAAGAAATATTCAGTATAATTTTTCATAAAAAATTATGTTTTTAGAAAAATCATAGTATGAACTTACTGTAGTTAAACTAGGAATTGATACTTCTCTTATAGAGAATTCAGTTTCATTTTCTTCTTGAAATAAAGCCATTGGAGATATTGCATGAAACATCCACAATATTTCTCTGCAAGCTTGATACTCGCTAAGTGTCCCAATAATCTTATTGCTCTGCAAAGTATTTTTCCGCCAAATTTCATAAAGATGGGCATCATTGAAATGGCTATCTACTTTGTGCTGATGCCAATCTAATTCATTCCACCATGTATTTTGTGTGTTCGATTTCAGCCAATTTTTAGATATAATTTCTTGCGGTAATTTTTTTGGAACTTTATGTGGTAAATCTTTAATATTGTTGACAGATATGTTTGAAGTGACTTTTCCATTGATACCAGATGATTTTTTTCTACTTTGTAATGACAAATCCAATTGGCTATCAGTTTCATCATTAGTCCAATCCTAGAATTTAAAAGTATATTTCATTTTAATATATTTTTAACTGTTCACTTTTATCAAGAAATCAAATTCACTTGAAAAAGGATTTTTAGAATAATTATACTCCATTAAAAAATGAATCATTTTAATTTTTAATATAAACTTGCAAAATGAACGGCAAATAAAGAATAAAAAAGCCTAATGTAAATAATAACTTACACTTCCACTATCACTATCACTTTCATAATCACAAAAGAATTCCTCCTGTCCTTCTTTCAAATATTGTGCCCAATCAATCTCTTCAGATTTATCATCTTCAGCTGTAACTGTTATGTTTTGACTTCGATCTCTACCTGACTGTGAACTAGAACTACATGTCTCAGACTTATTAGTTTCATTAGCTAAATTGAGCAGTAGAGAAAGTAAGGACCATTGAACATCATATTGTGGATGCCTTTCAAAGTCAAAACTTGTCAAGAAGGAGTTGACAAGCTCCTGAAATTCTTTTGCAACATCATACTTTCCATGAATTTGGAATTTTTGTATTATTTCCTCGATTTCTTTCTTTACTGCATGGCTATTGACGGATAAGTAGCGATGATGTTTTATTTGGGACAATGTAAAACGTTCACATATTTGAAAGCCTTCTTCTCCCTCCTTTAAAATTATTAATACATTATTATTTGTAGAAAAAAAGGTATGAAATACATGACTATGCAAATGGTTTCTACTGCACAATATTTATACAGTTTATTCATTTAAATTAAAAAAATAAATTATAAAATTTGAAATAATTCGCAAATCTCATAATAATCTTTAGATGAAAAAAGAAAGTTAAGAGATTTAATCAAGTATCAAAAAATTAGTCAAGGTAAGGTTAGCCGTTCAGAAATTAATTAACTTTACCTCGAAGCCACTGACTGTCGTGATCAAAAGCTTCAAATCATTGTGAATGTCCGTCAATGTCTTTGTTCCCATCTTATTATCTTTTATCGTATCACATAATCGCAATTAATGAAATATATTTACAAAGAACATCATATGTATGTACAATTTTGTTCAACGAACATCGCGTAAGATGACACTAGGGCGGGCCTAACCTCACCTATGTAGGTAAACATCGTATCATAACATTAGCAGACGGTTTCTTTTTATTTGCGAAATTGCGCGGGAAATGTTATTATGCTTATGCGTATTTGATGAATAAATTTTCTGTAAACATATAGCGTGTTTATTTATATGTATATGTGGAACTTCATAAATTTAGCTTAAATTAAAACTCTTTTCTTCTGCCATATTTTTTCGTGTGAAAGTTTTTTGGCGTATGTGCGACTTTTTTTTTATCCTTCCGGTGTTGTTGCGTTTGATGACTCGTTGTATGACTGAACGCGTCTGTGCGATCTTAATATTGGTTAGTCATCTGTGATATAAGATTTACGTCCATATTTCCCATGTTGAATATCCATAAGAAAAATGAATGTACGATTCAAACAGTGTCATAAGATTGTAGTTTTCGTCTTTTCGAGTATTAAACATTTTTCTCTTTCAGTTTATGACTTAAAGAGTCAGATAAATAGTATATTACATTATACCTAGGCCAGTAAAATAAGAAATGTCTCAGATCAAATGCAATTGTCGGCCGAGGCGAAGCCGAGGTTGACAAACATGTGATCTAAAGGCTTTCTTTTTCAATGGCCAAGGTGTGTATACTATTTTTCTGCTCGACGGCGCCGGAAAGCAACAACTTCGTTTCGCGCAGCGGCCAGAAAGTTAGCGCTTTGCGGAGGGCAGAAAAAAAAATTATTAAACAGTCCAATTTTCTTTTTATTACATTTGGAACCACCCTCTACTTCGTGTAGATAATATGTAGAACTATTATGCATATATACACGTAGGTGCGTGTACTCTTAGTATAATAAGTATGTTAGTTTTTATATTTTATGTGTGCATTTCTTTCGCAATTTTATTTTTATTACTGTTTATTCATTTATATAATATTATCATAAAATAGCGAAAACAAATTCTACCACTAATAATAAGACAATTGAATAAATTCAAACTGTTTATTAAATGTGGAAAATGCATCCTCGATAAGTTCCTAACGTGCTCATTTCATTC
This sequence comes from Torymus texanus, assembly GCA_036873485.1. NCBI lineage: Eukaryota > Metazoa > Arthropoda > Insecta > Hymenoptera > Torymidae > Torymus > Torymus texanus. The sequence continues at coordinate 10,088,977 of JAYJLV010000046.1, forward strand.
TCTACGATCCAAATGTAAAAAGTCGTAATATATCTTATAGAAACAGCTTTTATAGATAACAATTAAAAGATGTCGCGTTCTCCAAAAGTGCTAACTTATTTCTCTGTTGTTTGGTTGTTGATTTTAGTAAGTGAATAAATTTAATTATTAAATGCTTTTAATAAAAGAAATGCGTATTTTTACTAATATTTGATCGTAACCTCGTACTAATATTTTTCGTAAATTTTAGATTATTGCTGCTGCACCTTCGTCTACACTGATTGAAATTGACAGTACGAATTCGGTAATACAAATAAAAACGTTTTTTGAATTTCTTGTAATGTAAAACCTTTATCAAAACTTGAGCTAGAGAAAAATGTGAAAAACATACAAAAAAGAAAAAAACTAAAATAAGCTTATTTTCAAAAATTCCCAGACAACACAGACAATTAAGATCAGTCAGAAAGAACTGAACAAAAAGGAACCCGAAGTTAAGATGAGTACATTTGGCACCATCGCTCAAGTAAAAAATATTTTCTTATTCATTACTTATTTCCTTTCTAAAATAAAACTTAGTTCCGTCTACAGGGACCCAAGAAAGTTATCGAGAATATCGAGAGTGTTGTTGATGGGGGCAGCAGGATCTTCAACATTGCTCACCGTTTAGCCGAAAAGGGTATAAAGAGCGGCTTGCGATTCTTCGGTAATACTATGACAGGCAATTATTCGTTTTGATAGTGGGACGATTGACTGCAGATGCGCTTATTGTTTATTTTCTTTTTTCTCTTGGAAATATTTGAAGCTGAACGAAAACCAAGAAATTTTTGGCTGATGAATGAATAATAATTATAAATATTCTGTAAAAATTTATTACATGTTTTTGTTCATAAAGTTTTAAAAAAGAAAATAATAAATTTTTGACTATAATTTTACTTACTATAATTTTTTTGACAATAATAAAGAATTAACAGTATCAGTAATTTATAGATCGCATGACATGCATAAGACTGAATTCTTGCTGAATATCAAACAACTTCTCAATTTTAACAATAATAGGAGATTTTAATTGTGATATATTAATAAGTCAAGATTCATTAGATCAGGAATTTCTACAAATTCTATTAGAGAATGGATATTGTCCTAAAATAGCTTCAGCAGCATAACTAGACTATCAGACCCTTACAAAAAAACTGTAGTTTAAACTATTGGCTCAACTACTGGCAAAACTATTAGCTGGACTTCTGTTGAACCACTTGTCGCCAGTAGTATTTTCGGATACCCATAAAAATGGGTGATTAGATATATAACTATAGTATAACTACTACTTGTTATTTTTGCAGATTTTTCTTTTGGTTTCTGAATACGGAAAAATATTCCCCTAAATCTTATAACACGAAAGGAATATTAAATTTTTATTTTTAAGTGTTTATGATTTAACCTCTAGAGGACCGGGAAGTCGATATATCGGCTCGACCTGTGATATGAACTTTGTATATATAGTTGATACATGATATACCAGACACTAGTTTGGGGACTTTTAAAGGGCGCTTTTAAATCTCAAATCATGGCCGCCTAAAGATTAACTGGTTTCACGTAGATGTGGCGTAAACCATTGAGTCCTCTCCATTGTAAGTATCGGAGAATATCAAAAATAAGGCAAGCCTTGTAATTAGGACCCTTCTAAAGAGTCATTTGAATGGTTGACTTACGCGGCTTATATACTCTCCAACATCTAATGTATCCACAGAAAGCACTATCGAAGCGCCGCATAGCGGTGACAAAGGAGAACTGGCGATGGGCGGCTCTCTATAAGTAAGCTTCGACTATTTAGACAGCACTTAATGATAAAATAAAAACACCACTAAACAAGAGACTACAATTGCCTACTACAAATGACAAATGTTTTTCTTTATCCAACTAACTACCATGAAATACAGCAAATAATATTTAACATGAAAAACAAAAAAGGAGGTACTGATGGTATCAATACACAAGTTCTAAAATCCATTATGATACACATATGTGATCCTTTGGCCCACATAATCAATCTAAGTATGGAGAAAGGTATTTGGCCTGATGTTCTAAAAATTGCAGAAATTATACAAATCGATAAAACTAAAGAAAAAAACCTAGTTACGAATTACAAACCAATTTCATTGATTGCTAATATTACAAAAATATTTGGAAAACTGAAAAATTTAATTATTAAAACTGATACATAAATGATTAATAGGCTTAGATGAATTCAACCTGTTCTCAAATAAACAATGTGGTTTTAGAAAAAATAAGTTTACAAAAGATACATTTTTGGCGCACCCCGGGTGTTGAGCTATCGTCGAGCTGCCACCCGGGGGCCAAAGAAAGGAAGCTTGTGTGAGATGTTAGGTGTTGGGTCGGTAAAGGTAGAGGTG
>JAYJLV010000046.1:10091466-10102793 GCA_036873485.1 Torymus texanus
ACCGAGAAATTAGCTACTTTTAGTAGCTACTTACTATTTTCTTGTCTATTTTCGATAGACACAATTCTACCAGGGAAGATAAGTAATTCTACATGAATTAGTTAAATAAAGAATTATGTTATTAGTTCGTAATATACGTGGTTGAAACTGACTTATATTAAACTTCTAAGTTTGACAAAGTTTATACATATATAAATATTATTCTCATGTAGATTTTTTGGAACCTGTTTTATTTTTGCAATAACTGTATGTTTAGAAATTTTGTCCATACAAAAACTATTTGATAAATAGTTTAAAATATATGTGAGGGTACAATAAAAATGGTCTTTGCACAAAAAATTGCGATTTTGTATTAAAGACGTTCGTATAAAGATTAAAAAAATTTAGTATTGGTTCAATAAATAACTAAAAAGAAATGAATGATTTCGTTATATTTAAAAAGCTATTATTATTTTTTTTATTTTTACTTTTTTGTAACCTAAAAATCTTTTGCACATTCACGTTTATTAATATTTAATTAAATTTTCTTAGCAGTTCTGTAATGAGCAAAATCATTATTTATATAACATCTTTTTAAACGAATCATTTACTTGCAAGATATTAAAATGAAACATTGTCATTATTGATTTTGGCTAGAAGTAGAGACGATAACAGCGAGGCGACTTTAGCTTTTAATTTTGAGTCAGTATACGATGCTAGATGTGTATATGTGTACTTATTTGATTGTGTAACTATTTTATTTTTAGTCGCATGAAACAATGCCTACAATAAGTTCTGATACAAGTCTTATTTCTTCGGCTCTTAATTCTTGTACAGTAGAACGATACTATATCAATGACATCTATCTTCAAAAAATATTACAAATATTAAACTTATACACTGATAGAAAAAAGTGGGGAAAAATTCCCATGTTTTCTAGTAATTTGACAATATTTAACTAAAAATATAAATATTTTCCATAAAAAATATAGTAATTTTTACTATGTCCCCATGGAAAAATTTGTAGTTTTGGTTGATATTGCCAAATTACTAGAAAACATTGGAATTTTTTCCCACATTTGTCTATCAGTGTACATATATGTACATTACAAATGTTTTAATATAGTTCCTAAATAAATTTCATGCCAAAGTTTCCAGTTTTAAAGATATATAAATAAGAGAATATCTTTACATTTTAATACATCCCCAGTACAAACAAGCATAGACGAACTGTTCGTCAAGTTTCAATTTTAAAACATCATCCCGAATGGAAAAAATGTATAAATTATTGTATATTTTGGTACGGTTCAGTACGTTTCGGTACGTTCTGGTACGAAATCTCCGAATCTTAATCAAAACATACCGAAACCTACCAAAACGTACGGAAATTCACAATAGTGTACTGAACTGTAACCTAATCATACGATTATTATTTCCATTCGACGGGATACCATGATTATGATGCTATTGTCGGCAAGAAATGACTGCTTATACTCGTGAAAATATTATATTATAGATGCTTTACAATAAAATCATATAGTGTTAAATAGTTTCTACCGGAGATCCCAATACACCTGAAATTAAACTATTTTCTATATACCAATAAATTAAACCCGCTCCAATTGTCAATTATGTTATTTCTTCATAGATTTGTATTCTAAAATAATATCATATGCGGTCCAATATTAAAATGAACGCGATCATATGCGCTTCACTTTCTAACATGCGTATTAGAACAAGATCCCAAACTTTGACAATTATTGTCCCACGAAAACAAAAATTTTTAAAGTTATTTAACAGTATTGTGCATATCTCAACTATACATTAAATTCGTAACACTTAATTCGTCTTTTTCATACACCTATACATATCCCTCTTCTCCATTATACCTTCCACCCAAGACATTAAAAATATTCCATTCTCCTTATATCCACTACACTCTCCCCTACATACATAATCTTACTCCAAAACCATTACCAAAAAAAAACCATATCATATCACACACTGCGAGCTCTAACTTGAAAAAGTGGACGCGGGGAGTCACACACGACTGGCGGATAACCGGCATGGCGGCCGGGCGAGCCCTTCGCGCTCTGATTGGCTACAGCGCGTGGAGGCGGAGTCGCGCCCCAATTGGTTCCCCCCACTACTTCAACCACGCGCCACGTGCTCCGGATGAACCGACTGTATATCTACTTGTTGAGTGGATTCGGAGCTGGCGTGGTTGTACGGCGAGTTTGGGTATAGAAAAATCTGGTTTGTTGGTAGGTTTACACCGGTGGTAATGAGGAAGTGTATGTGTGGTTATGGTTGTTGCGAATGGGTAGTTCTTGTAATGAGGTTTGTTGTAAAGTAAATGTTATTGTATTGAACCAATCGTAGCTACGTAGTCTGGAAATGCATTATAGATTCTTTCAAGAGTTACCTTATTGTTGATTATACAATGTTTTATCTATATTTTACTATAAGGAATTGTATAATAATTTTAAATTCATATTTTTTACCATTTATTTTTAAATTTCAGAACTTACATTAATTTTTCACCTTTTACAAGTATACACAGTCTTAAAAGTTATCACCACCACACACCGTATATCGACACGTGCTCTTGAAAAATTCCAACTCTATATACAACATTAAAAAGTTACTGTATCACCTTCCACTAAACCACGTCGAAGCTACACAAAGATGATCAGTAACCAAGCACTAAATCAGCATCTTCACCCCCTACTAACACAGCTATCTTCAAATCCAAAACCTCTTTCAATCATCATCTCCTCTTCTTCCAACTCCACTATAATCACATCACACGCGAAACTCAATCCGCGGAAACCTCAACCCAACACGTGTTGATATATGATTCAATTCCCATATATATGTATGTATATATATAGAATGAGGGGGATGATGAAGCAAGCGCACAAGTTTCGGTGCAGGAGCCGCGCCGATAACTGCAGCTCCGGCATCGGCGGGCCTTCGCTTATACTCTCTTCTCTCGCTCTCTCGTTGCGCGCCGCGCTCTGTACAGCGCCGCACATACGTATACACACTATCATACAGCTCACTCTTTCTCTCTCTCTCGCTGGGCTAATAACCCGCAAGCCCAGTAATGTGATATGATTAGCTCAGTTGAGCTCAGTTTAGTTCGTATTCGTTCAATTTAGTGGTTCGCCGGCAAAATCACATCGAGTTAAAGCCCATTTAGGCCGAGAGAGAGCATCAAGCGAATGATGCGAGTGGCGATGAGGAGCGCGTTGATGCGCGCGACTCTCTTTTCTTCGCGAGTGGAGAAGCAATGAGAGAGAGAGGCCGGGTGATGGGTTTGTTTTCGTACACCTCACATCAATGTATATGTATGTGTGAGGTGCTGAGGTAAGTATGTTAAGGTAGCGAGTTGAGTGAGGGGTTGATGAAACGATTAGGTGTTGTCCGATGAAAATGTATTAGAAATATCCCAATGTTTCATTCTAATATATGTTTGTGTAGATTTATTAAAATAATAAAATATTTGGTTTAGAATTATTTTGTTTAAAATGTATAGGATCCTATCCAAAAATCGATTAATTTCTTTATATATATATATCCGTGACAAAAGAAGTAATGGTGGGATTTATAAACATTTATGAGAAATTGCTACGGTAAGTTTAAATTTTTTGAAAGTTTGAATGATAATTAAGTGTTTAATCTCTCAATAACACTTATTGTAATAATTATCGATCTATACATAACATGAAGATCAAAGGATATACAAAATTAATAATTTTTTAACAGCGAAGAATATGCTATAAATTTTTTCTAATTTATTAAGAAGCTTTTAAACTACAAACGATTTAAACTATAGGTATAAAATTTAAGGCGTTTGAGTTTAAACCTAATATATATTTACAAAATTTATCTTCACAATTAACAAACGTAAAGTAAAGAAAAAAGTATGAAATTAATTGTAGATGTTAAAAATCACATCCAAAAACAACAATCATCATAACATAAAAACTCAAGTCCATCTCGCGACATATTGCACTCACTAGTACACGATACAATACACACGTGTGTATATCGAAATCTCTAAGTCTTCATTCTACCTATAACCCATCATCGAACCGTTCACATGCTGGTCGAACCTCATCGTCGTATGCAGCGACTCTCTTATATATAAGTCGAGGGCGCGCGTGTGAACGTTTTTCCGCTGGTTATATTATGTAGGAAGTATATAGTACTGCGCACGCGCCCACATGAGGGTGGCTTTTGTTGTCGTCGTGGGAGATGCCGAGCTCGTTCCTCTATATGCGTCCGATTTATCGAGTCGATTTCCCCTCGCTTATGATATTTCGAGGATCCGGTTCATGTGGGTGCGTATTTGTATATGTTTTGTGTTGGGGTTTGTTGACCTCGAGGAGTAGTATAGGTGAATGTTGAATTTGGGTTGGTCAAGAAAGAAAGGAATTATTATATACTTTATATTTTCAATGTTTTTTTTCTAAGTGAAAACTACTATGTTTTGTTATATCTTGCTATGAAAGATTGCACTTAAATAATTTAACGTATAGTTAATTTTAATTAATTTAAATGATAATTAAGATTTTCAGTTATTTTCATACTTCTTAGTGATTTTATTAAATTCCTCATAAAGAATTATGCTTTCTAAGTTTTTAAATAATAAATTTTGCATAAAATTTAAACTATGCTATAAATATTGATGAAAATCAAATATTTTTTAACCTGATTCACCAATTAATCATCTGATCTACGCATTGTAACTAATCAATCAAAGATACATTTCCGTTACACGCGTCGAGAGTCGACATCAACCGCTGTCAAATAAAGCCTATAAAGCTATACACACGCTACTTGTACGTACACTGCTCCTCAAGCAGAAAAATTACTACTAATTAGGGTCACCGAAGTCTTGCGTATACACATTCACGCATCCTCAAACCAATCAACCGCATCCCCTTACCTACAAGCCAAATCTCAACCTTATAGATACACACATCTTCTACCCTCAAGTCACAGAAACTCACCGATCTTCTCTGCAGTGGTCCGAACAATATACATAATATTCGCATCATTACCATCAATCAAATTCCATTCGTCCATCCTCTCTCTCACACACTTCCTCATATACTTATATACTTACCCTTTACAACATCCCTTCGAAGAACAGCCGATAAACGCGAGATCATCGACTTAACCATTAGTTTAGTATAGTGTATAGAAAGAGAGAGAGAGAGAGAGAGATAGAGGCCCGGGCTCGCGCGCTAATTAACGGCAATAGCGCGAGTGCGCGCGCGCGCGCCTGGCTACACACGAGGAGAGATGAAATTAGCCGTTAATACGCGCGTGTACACACGCATAGAATGGGGGTAGTTTGATTGGGCCAATTCGAGGCAATTCCTGGCGATTGCTGGTTTCATTGAGCCCGCTCTCGCGCGACTGCGCGCGCGCGCTCATAACGCGCATCAGTGCTAGGCCGCCGGCCAGCCGACGTGGATCGTCGTTGTCGACGACGACGATGATGATGAAGACTTTGGTGAAGTCATTGCGAGAGAAAAAAAAATGGTAGAAATTGGTGAATGGAATGAGGTGGGAATTTTGGCTAAAGGTGTGATAGAGTTCGCGCCACAAGTAGCCGCCATTTCGCGGTAAGCGCGGAGAGAGAGAGAGTGAGGAAAATGGCGGCGAGCGGTGGTGCGGAAGTGCCGGAAGTTGCAAAGGTGGTTGAGTGACTGTGAGTGAAAAATGTGGAAAGTGAAGTGTTGGAGGTTCGTGGTACGTGTGAAGCTCAACAGGTGGCCAGTGACGCTGCGATGGTTTTGAAATGAAGTATAGTAGAGCTTTAATGGAGCGAAATATTAAGATGTTTGGAGAGGTGCTTTTCAAGTGTTTATTCGGCTAATATGTGATTGGAGTTTAAGAAAAAATATGAAAGAGATTAAGAATGAACTTGTTGATGTATTGTTTCTCAGTCTGATGTAAGTTTGGTAATTTATAAATTTGAATAACAGAGTTGATAATTGTTGGCTTCTAGCTTTAAAAGAATGTGAAGCTTTTTAAAACGGTAAATGTTGGTAGAAAGACCTTATGAAAAAAAGTTGTTTATAATTGCAAGTGGAGGTCAAATTATGTTGAAATTTTTGTATAAATAAAACAAATATATGTTCATTTTAATAACGTTAATAAAGGTTCTTAATTAAACTACAAAACTTTTTTTTTCTCCTATTTCTTCATTTTGCGGATCATTTATCAAGTTAACGTTAATAATTATTACATCTTAGCCGATTTAATTTAAAACTCTTCAATAATAAAAATTTTTCAATTCAAAACAAATCTAATAAAATTTGTTAATTTAGCTATCGTTATAACTTATCATATCTATAGAACATTTAATTATTAAAGAACAGTTACTTTGAAAACTGAAAAAATGATATCAAGTAGCTGTAGCACTTGATAATTTGATATTAAGATCTTAAAAACAAGTATTCTAAAGCCGAACTATAAAAATACCAATGCAAACGCAACTTATCACTATCCATAGAATCGATAAATATTATCGTTACTTTCTGCTATACATTGTTTTTTTTCAATACAAGACAAGTAAGTATTCCCATTCTGTAACTACTTAAAACTCCGACCGGTAACCTTAAGCGAATTAGAATCCTAAACCTTTAAAATCTACAACGCAGATCTGCCTACTATTTTCCTAAGTAATTATGTTCGATACATCTTGTTAATCGTCGATAAATATATTTCTATCTACAAATCTACAATCTCCTTCAACCGACAAAACTCACACCCACTTCCACACCATTTCCACTAAGTACACTATCCATCCGATTTCCACAGTCCAATTCTCCCCACTTACCACGCGCACTTGACCCATCAACCGTCTATCTAACATACATTGCCGAATTAATTAATGAAATGAAATTATTTGTTTAGGCCGCGATTCGATCAACTCAACCGCAAACACGCGTGCACATTACAATCATTAACCCGCTGTGCGCGTGTTAGCATTCTTTAGCAATAAAACAAATTGAGTACTCTATTGTGTTATATATATATTCCCGGCAAGATTCAAATCTAATTTCACTAAAGTGAGCGTCATTAGATTGAAATCAGCTCCATCAAATTTCACCCGCACATTATATGCTTCGTTTCTATACCAACTCACCATTATATACACGTGTGCGTATATGCAACAAAAAACCACATCCCTTATTACCGATCTCACTATCCAATTATTAAATATCCCTCGTTGTTCCTTCTAAAAATCTCAAAACCTTTTACAACCACCGTATATACTACCACTATATAGTAGAATTTCTCGATCGTAGAACTATATACAAGCACCAGCAACGTGTATTATAGAGGACCGAAAAGGCGTCAGCCAACATACAGACAGCCCCTCTTTCTACGCGATAGGCCGGCCCGCATGTCTCGTCGCTCTCCGATTGGCGGATGCTCTTGCGGTTGCTCGTATATACGCTCGGCGCCTCGTTACACGAAAATTGTATAAGCCATCCTCTCTCTCTCTACTTCTACTGCCTCAACTTCTCTCTCTCTCTCTCTCTCTCTCTCTTGTCTCGCGGAGGGTAAGCTCGATCATCGAGGCTCATCAGTCGCGGCGCGAGCCTCGGCCCAACAGGTCAGACATACATCGTGCGCACACGAGTTTAAGTTAGTTTAGTTAGCTGCTGCTACTGTTGCGAGCTACCTTGCTTTACTTATACTTGTGTGCAAGAGAGAGAGAAAGAGAGAGGAGAGTTCACTCGTATAGTAGCACTTGAAGTTCGTTAGGCCCCCCCTAATCAACGCTAATTCGCGCGGAGGAAACACCCATTCGAGAGAGAGAGAGAGATAGAGAGTGTGTGTGGTTGAACAGGAGCGACAACGACGACGAGTTCATTGAGTTCGGGGCCAATTGATAGCAATTGAGCGGAGATTCTCGAGCTGTGCTCCAGCTTATACAAGCAGTATATAGACACATACAGATATACGCGTGCTTTGTGTATATAAGCGATAATCATCACATATATTCCACGTGCTGGGAAGTTTTATCTGATTTAATTCGCGCGCTATATATATACAGTGTTTATCGAGAAGTTATATTAATCCAGGTGAAGGTATACATAGATACATATATTTTTGTATATAACGCATCAGTGACGGTCAAGATTGAGGTGATTTACGGAATGGACGCCGGCCCGTTTGACGACCCGCTGTTCTCGGAATTCGGGCCACGGGCTGGCGGTGCCGGTACTGCTGCTAATGTCCATAGTATCCAGGTGATGCTTGGATTGCATGGAAATCATCACGGAGCTGCAGCACCAGGAGAACTTATACCGCCTGGTAGCAATCATCTTCATAAATTGGGTAATTATTGGTATTATATTGTGGGGTTGGTTTGTGGTGGAGTGTGAGAGCTTGCAAACGTGGTTGTAATGTAGATTTAAGATTTTTTGGATTTGGGATTTTAATTGATATAATAAATCTTTGGGTGTTCGGGGTGACTTGAATTGCGTATATTCTGTATGTTACGGTATTAATATGAGGGTGCGGATAAAACGTTGCAGAGAACATTTTTTTATATAATACGTTTTTGTAGTTTACGCAAGTTTTTTTCTTATTTTTAACAAAGTTTTTTATTGGTAAATGACAAACAAATCGGTACTGATTAAGATCTGGTTTCTTTATATATAAAACAATGAATCTGTAAATCTTTATTATTTCGTGAAAATTCAAGCCGTCGATAACGTTTTAATTTGAATAACGTTTTAATTGACCATTGATATCAATAGAAGAAATTAGGTGACTAATATTTTTTTTATGAAACTAGATGTATTAATATTTTTACCTATAAATTTTAACTTACGATTCATTCTTTATGTGCTATACTGTAACAGTAACGTATACGTTTAGAACTCAAACCACTTTATAATTATTCAACAGTATGATATCGTCTTGTGAAAACTTAATGTTCAAAAATGAATACAAACAATCGTTTGCCTATATAAACTTACAGTAATACGCGCTCACATTCGCATTTCTACTTCTTATATCTTCAAACAATAATATCAAATTTCGTTAACCAAATTTTTCCAACGTGTAAACTCCAATATATCAAAAAAATCAGCAACAACCCTTATCTTACTACTCCAACATTCTTCTGACTCTACAACCGTACCATCCTGATCCGACAAATTCCACATAAAAATTTAACAACAGACAACGAAACCCATTGTTCACCGAGCCCCTCGATCAGCTTCGTTTTCCATGACAGACTCGTCTGGTAGCTCGCCGCCTCACCATCATCATCTTCAGCAACAACAGCATCATCAACAGCAACAACATCACCAACAACAGCAAAAAGATTTGAAAGAATTGGAACTGGCGGGTATGTACGCACCGATGGCACAAGCTCAAGATGTAACGACGTCGAGCGCTGCGACGGTCAGTGGAGCTGGTGGTCCAGCTGGTATGCAACAGCAGCAAGCAATGCAAATTGGAAACTCGATGAAACGTAAGGATGATCCGCTTGGACAACTCGCGCCAGGTTAGTTGTGATATAATAGTAGTTGGTTTTCGGTTAGGTGACATTAATTTGTTAATGGTTATAGTGTAGGATGATTTTTTTAGATTAGAGGTGAGAAGATCGTTTTGTAAAGTTTGTTGAGGTAGTAGAAAGTTTAACAGTTATAATCGGGGCTTCGCATTTTAAATTGAAAATTGACGCGGTAGTTTAGTTTTAGTCAATTTAAATTTGATAAAAAAACAAATATTGAAATTAATATATCTAATTTTATGATTAGTATAGATTCTATTGTCATTATAAACTTTTCATTCGAAGCCCATAAAATAACTGAAGTACATGATATTGAACTTAGGCAGAAATTGAAGTTAATATTTTTTACATTGCAATTACGTATAGGTATCGTTTTTGAAATTAATAATACACATATTCGTATCACTGATAAAATTCTTTGAGCCGAAACCTTGTGACTTAACAGTTAAGAAATTAAACTAAAATTATTTAAAAAAGGATGATATTGCTAATAAGCAAGTCAAATTTCATCAAGTATTAATAGTTAGAGTATTTCTACAAATACTTATAGCAGTTGCAATACTTTTTATACGTTTTAAATTGTTTAATACAATATAATCACTATTTGTCAGATATTTAAATTAAACGTTAAACAAAATGTTGACAACCGATAACAATTTCATAAAAAGTTGAAGAATTACTCTGACTATTAATACTTGATGAATTTTGACGTATTTATTAACAATATCATCCTATTTTCTAATAATTTTAGTTTCATGCCTTAACTGTTAAGTCACAGGGCTTTGACTCAAAGAATCCATTCTATCAGTGTATAATCTTTCCTGCGTTATCGAAAAAAGAATTTTTACTTCTAAATGAAAAAAAATATTATCACATAATAATAAAATATATATGATCATCCCTTATGCCTATTATACAACAAATCTTTTTCGTTTTATTTAGTATATCGTAGGCGTTATTACGTATAGCAATCAATAGCTTGTCTTTTTTTTATTTCCTCTTATTTATCAATAGAGTAACCTTTCTGAACTATTCGCGTACTTCTATGCAATTTTCCCCAAACTATCTGTATTATTTGTTAATCATGTACGAAACTATAATATTTTTAACTACAACATGAAAAATTGTCCTTTATCCGTTCCCCAGTAAGCAACGAGGCGCAGCCAGCTAAAAAGGATTCAAAGAAGAAGACTGAGAACAACGGCATAAAGAAGAAAAAGACCAGGTAAGTGTCGCACATTATTTTACCCTAAACTCTGCCCTTCATTCAACATCTAAACACCGACGAATCATCATTGAATACCACAACACACATCGCAAGCTTCTAATCCGCAATTCAAATTCCATCACCAGCCCCTTCGTAACCGAACAACCCTATACACTCGACAAATGACCCATGCACACGCAGGAATTCAGACTTACTGTGTATATATATAGGGGTAACTCCCGCATGTTGACTTCGCGGCTCTTTTCGACATCTGGCCTCATGTGTATATTATACTCGTGCGACGCTCAATTACACCCTCGATCGACGGGAGGTCAGATAAGGGCACGTATACGTATAATAGGTATATATCATGCATAATGTAGGTCGATCGAAATTGAAAGTATAGCGTTTATATGTTACCCGGCGCTTTGTTTTTTTCTTTTTTTTTTTTTTTTCGAGGGATTACATATGCGACGAGGGAGAGCATCTGCAGCGGGATTGTGTATACTCTCTAAATCTGAATAAGTGAAAATCCACTTATTAAAAGTTCATATTCACTTTTTCAATGAGTCCAGATCC
>JAYJLV010000046.1:10110152-10130678 GCA_036873485.1 Torymus texanus
ACACACAATCCTCCGAGACCGTTTTGGTCTCGAAAAAACTCTCACTCGAGCCCGAGACCTATTTAGAATCGGGGCCCTGGGCGGGAACGCTCGCTATCTCCAATCCTTAAAGTCATCTGTCAGGAAAACTCCAGATTGATTTCCTAATCATGATGGGAGACTGTAGAAACATGTAAGTAAGACTGCGCAATTGTGGCAGACCGTTTAATGGAACTAGGTTTTATTATAAATAAATTGGAAAAAAAGCGAGACTCGGACAAGCCAATTATAACGTTTTTGGGCTTTACTATCAACTCCAACACGATGCAATTAAGGCTTCCCTGGGAGAAGCGTCGTAAAATAGAAGAGTATCTGCTATCCGCGATGAAAAGGGGAGAGATTAAATTCTGCGATTTAGTGCGCTTAATCGGAATGCTAGTGGCGGCATATGCCTGGCGATTGCTTATGGTTGGCTCTATTATAAAGAGCTGGAAAAAACCAAACAAAAAGAACTTGTGCATCTCGGTTATAAAGCCAAAGTCTCGGTACCCGCAGAAGAAACGCAGAAACTGCGCTGGTGGCTCATTCAAGTTCCGGTGACGAATAATAAAATAAGAGGCATAACTATTTCGAACTAGAAATTTTCTCTTATGCTTCTGTGAACGATTGGGGTGCCTGTTCCGGGAAAGCGAAAGCACAAGGGGTTTGGTCGAAACCACATTAATTTTTTGGAAATTTTAGCCGCGTTTCTAGCACTAAAGTGCTTTGTAAGAAACAGTTATAACAAGCAAATATTGCTGCGTGTACCTTTTAACCAAATGTATGTAGGAACGGTTTATAGAACGCGAGCTCTGGATTTTCGCAGAGTACATAGCATCAAAGGAAAATTCAGCAGATGAGAGTTCTAGGATGTCTAACATAGGCACAGAATGGAAACTATCGAACGCTGCCTTCCAGAACATTTTAAAAACTTTTGTCACACCCTCGATCGACTTGTTTGCCTCCCGCGTCAATGCAAAATGCAGCAGATACTGCTCCTGGGACAAAGATCCGGAGGCAATAGCAATAAACGCTCTAACGATTTCCTGGAAGACAGATCGACTTTTGGTATGCTTTTGGTGCTCGCTGGCCAGGCCAACCTTGGTACCCTGACTTTAAAAACATAGCTATATAGGCACCACTCTAACATGGACTCCATCCACTAACTTACTGAAATCTCATTGCAGGCAATAGTGCATCCACTGGCACACAAGCTTTCCCTGGTTGCCACGGTGCTGTCAGGGAATCGCTCAAAAGGAAAGGAATCAAAGAGGAGTCAATGGACATCATGACAGCTTCGATAGGAAAAGCTAAAAGGCTGAACCCATTAAAACCATCATAGCCTGTATAACAAGGAAATTTAAGGAAAGGGCAGCCTACGGTACCTTGAATGCCATGAGATCTGCAACTGCTCTCATTAAAATGCAGAACACATCCGATTCCGCTGTACTACACAGATGCTTCCAAAGGCATTTTCAGGCTGAGACCCTCAGTCCCAAAGTATACATCCACCTGGGACGTTGGAATCGTCTTGGACCTTTTTGAACGTAGGGGAGATTCCGAATACCTGGACATGGAAAAATTCTCAAAAAAGTGCGTCACATTCGCAGCTAGACCGCAAGCGAGAGAAGGAGCGACAGGAAGAGACGGTGATAGGGGCTGGAATACGCCGAGAACGGACACCGTACACGGCGCACCCCTTTTTTCAGCTTACTCCTTGGTACTACCTATAATCTATGTCTTCGAACAAGCTCTTCATATAATTATGATCGAACTTCATAAGTTCGTTTGATCAACAATATCAAGGAGCGCGAGATCGCTCCGAAGGCAAGTATAGACGAAGCCTATAAAGGAGCGACTCGTGCTATTCATTCTTTGAAATATATTATATATATAGCCATAGGTGTTGCGAGATTTTCATTTTCAAATAACTTTTTGAAACATCTGGTAGGTGTCGATACAAACGAAGCATTGTTGCCGTATTGTTATGTACCAAATAATAATGGAGTTACGATTATGTTTACTTTTTTATTTACTGTTAACATACAAAAATTAAGTGGAAATTAAAAAAACATGTTTTTCTTAGTCAGGTACGTTATAATTATGAATGAATAATTATTACTGCATTAACTGAAATTCTCTTCCCTTAAATCCCTATTGATCCTTGATTAAATAACTAATTACAAGATTTTGTTAAAGTAAAACTTATATTCCAAATACACGTCCACTATCAAATTATGTATCTCCTACATAAAAAAAAAAATCTCACATATTGACTTTGAACTTCCCGCCACAGAAGCAGTCAATTCGGCAACGTCGCGCGCGTATAATATTATTTTTTTCCGCTCGCTCCTCTCTCTTACGCGCGGCTGTGCGGGGTCATCTTTGTTGGTGTTTTGACAACGACAATATATACAGCGTTCGCGTAACAGTTTCCCTACACCCGGAATGTCTTCATCGTCGACGTATTTGCCGATCGCGCCTTCGCTGCTGATCAACGTTCGATTATTGCCGAAAACGATGAGCCGCTGAGATATACACACTGTGTAAATCTCATCGAATTATGGCGCAGTCGATATTCGACGCTCTCTCGGGTAATTGTGCCGTCTGTTGTTTTTGTTATTGTCGGAGGAGCCATTTGGGGGTTAACGCGCTTGAAAACAAACTGTTGGCTAATGGAGTGACGTTTTGTTGTAGTCGAGTGGGTTTTGGAGAATTGGAGTGAAAATAGATGGTTTTGCGTTAAAGCTTTATTAGGTTTTAAGTATATTTGATCGTATGTTATAAGCCTATTTTCATTAAGATACAGTAGTTAATTCCGCTTTTAAACACTTCAATTCTCGTGTCTAATATGATAGTGTTTTGATAATGACGATTGTTGAATATATTTTTTCAATATCTGTTTTACACAGTTTGAGTTTGTAAACATCAACATCTTACATATTTTAATTATCTTTTAGGTGTATCTTTAGATGGCTCGACTGTCCAATCTCTATTAGAATCTCAAACATTAATCAGTGAAGTTGAGCAATCAGGTAATTATTGTCTATATATTTGATAGTTTTGTATTTTGTACTTAATACTTTTTTTTTTTATATAGCAATAGATCAAGATGAAGAAGATATATTCCAGTGCGGCAAGTGCAAGAGCCAGTTTACATCATTGCACCTGTTTGTACTTCACAAGAGAGAGCACACTAAGGTACAAGAGCAGACCGTGGATTTAAGTCAGTATTTAGTAAACAATGACAGCCATGTCGTTCAGACTGATGATAATTGCCAAGATGGCACACAGTACAATCCCGAAGATGATTTTAATCAGACTCACCAACTTGGGGAACCAATTATTTTGGAGGAAAACGATATACTTTTTAGTATGGACCAAGAGGGTGCTAGTTATTTAACTTCTGACTCAAGCTTTCATGTACCCATAATTTTAAATACCGATGGCTTAGAAACTTTTGCTAATACATCTATAACCGGAACTGATGATGATCATCTATTGCATGACGAAGTGAATGAAATGCAAGCTTTAGAGAGCGACCCTAATCAGCAATTTGAAGAGGATGAGAATGATTTAGAAGAAACAATAAATTCTGATGTTATTCAAGTAGAGAACCTTATAGAAGGTACAGAACAAGAACACAAGTCTGGTCAAACACAAAATTTAAAGGTAAATATAATTAAATCCTGCGTATCACTCCGATTCTCTTATTTAAAGCCATCTAATTTTAATTTACTTCATTCCACAGTACAAGTGCAGCTACTGCCAAAAGCAATTTGCCAAAAAGTTTTATTGGCAGCAACATGAGCGCTCCCATACAGGAGAGAAACCATATCAATGCGTAGTTTGTGGACGTCCATTTGCTCAGAAATCCAATGTCAAGAAGCACATGTCATCACACAAAGTATGGCCAGGAACAGCCATTCATTCACTACCGCCAGAGGTACTTATTTTTCATTATAACCGTAAAAATTTTATTAAACTCCTCCATACTAACGATAAAAAAAATGTTACCATACAGGCACCAGTTGATGGCAGCATTGAGCGTTCCTACCACTGTCAATTCTGCAAAGAGATCTTCGATTCGTACAAGGCTCTTAAAGGTCACCTGATAGTCTCACACCTCACGCTCAAAGTATACAAGTGCGTGCAGTACGGTTGCGGCTCGATGTTCGCCGAGCTCGAGGACTTCCTGGAGCACACGCGCAGCCACAAGCGCTCCGAGTACCGCTGCCATGTATGCGGTGAGACATTCAACACCCTATCCGATCTCGGATTACACCAGTACACGCATTCCGTCCAGAAGCAAAAGACCACCGAGAAGTACGAGAAATTCACTCTTCTTTTACAAATTAACATTTTTTCCTTTTTTTCGTTACACTTATTCCTACATCATTTCAGATACTACTGCTGTTCCGTTTGCAAGTCCTCGTTCTCGAACCTCGAAGCGCTTCAGCACCACACGGAGACGACGACGCACGATTACGCCTGTCCGCACTGCGGTAAAAGCTTCCTAATCGAGCGCTTCTTACGTCGGCACTTAAAAACTCACGCCTCATCCGCGAGATTTGCCTGCGAGGATTGCGGCAAGGCCTTCAAGACCGAGCAATATCTAGCTAATCATAAGCTCATACACAGCGAGGAGACGCCCTTCCTTTGCCCTGTAAGTATTTGCTTATCAGAAGAGCCGAATAATTTACTTGAGCACTGATTGATACTTAATTTGTACATTTATTTAAGTTGATTATACATTGTACTTGATTTCATACGATTCTGTTTATTGGGCTCTTCAAAATTATTCAAAGTAAAATACCAATATGATTGATGGTACCTATAAAATCAGTTATTACATAGAAAAGTTACTAGAATTCAAGTAGGTGTAGTCCGAGTCTAGTCAGACACGTAAAATACTTAAATTTTCCCCACCCACGGGCATCTTCAATTAAAAATCATCTCATCTACATTCATCTACAAACATTTCAACAACGCAGAACCTCTTAATCTCAATTATTTCGTTTCTACAGCATTGCCCGGCGCGTTTCAAGCGCAAGGACCGTCTTGGCCGTCACATGCTCATCCACGACCTGACGAAACGGCTCAAATGCCCGTTTCGTGGCCACCTCGGCTGCATGCGCGAATTCTCACGGCCGGACAAGCTCAAGCGCCACCTGCTCACCCACAGCAATGTCAAGCGATTCAGTTGCAACCACTGTAACCGCAACTTCCACCGGGCCCAAGCGCTTAAGCACCACGAGCTTAACAAGCACAGTCTCAAGTGCGACATCTGCTCTCATGTGAGTATTACTGTGAGGAGAGTGCCTTGATTAGCGTGAGTTGGAAGTAAAAGGGTCGTTTCGCGCTTGTGGATTAGGTTTTGTCCGGTTTCTTTTTTCGTTGTTTTTCTTTTCTATTATGTAGTTAAAGTTTTTAAGGGCATTGTTGAAATGGAAAGAGCATTTTGAGTTTAAGAAACTGCATTTTTTAATATTAAGATGGTTGGGTGTTCATCCGTGCCTCGAGTAGCTTGAGATCTGTTGTACCCGTTTTATTTTATTATTATAGGCTTATGTGAATGCTTCTATTATTGTAATCAATTTTTTTATTAATCGTTTTAGACGTTCAAAACTAAGGATCAGTTGTTGACACACAATTGCGATCAGTCGGCAGAGCTTAAAAAGCATACGAGCTCGCAATTGCCAAAAAAAGCCTCTGGATCGTTTAAGCCTCGAAGGCCAACTCCGAAGCGGCAAGCATCTTCTAAAACTAATAATAATTCTACTAGTACTGCAACTAGTTTAAGTGGTTCTGACAAAGAAAAAGATAAAGAAAACTTTAAGGCTGAAGAAACACAAAATATGGTGAGATTTTTTATTATTGCTCATGTTTCGAGAGTTTTGGTGCTCCCATTTTCAAAGCTATAAACCGATTACAGTAATATAATATTGTAAAACCATAAAAACATATAATATTGGTTCGTCTGAAGTTTTCTCTCCCATACTCAAATTTCACATTACGAACGTCATATTACTATTACATATTAAATTATTTTTTAATTGTTTTATTTACAAATTTATTCCTAATATAAGGTATTTTCCCGTTTTCAGAATGTCCCCGAGACTTTAAAGCTTCAGGATCGAGAGGATGATTTTGATATAAAACTTGAAAACATAGACTTGGATCTCGATTTAGGAAATGATAGCTCATTGAGTTTGGACTCTGAGTAACTGATTCATTTGGAATTCAACTTTTTTATGTAATAATTGACAGCACGAATGGATGAATGCAAAGCAACAAAAGTAAATTTCGACTGCTCAAGAGGTCATCTCTACAAAGGCGCAAACTGCATTTTTTTAAACTTTAGCATACGGTATTTTGTAGTTTACGTATCTGTGATAATTGTATTATAAATTGTAACAATATAAGTAACTTATACACCAAAATTTGTGGGTACTCTTACATTATATAACAATTAGTTGTAGAGGAAGAAATGAAAAACTACCGTAATTTTTTCATTTGTCAAACTTATTTATTCATCAATTCATTATTTTATTTTTGAGAATAAACCCATTTTTAAGTTTTTCATCTACAATTCATACAAGAAAAACATGTTTTCTTTCCTACAGCTATTTTCTAAAGAAAAAAGAGTAACTTTCGCAAGTAAAAAATTATTTGTTATTTTCCTTTTCTTAATAGCAATAAAAGGAACAGTAAAAAAAGAGAAGTAGCTCAGTGGTTGTATAATAGAAGCTAGACGTATATATATTACAATGAGCTTATATTCTTGATAAATTCATTTCAATTGCGTTGAAATATTTATCATTTGAACATCGATATACAGTGCACGTATTATATAAGTTTCTTTTTTTCTTTAATTTAGAATTCTCCTCAATGATATTTTAGAGTAATCACATATAGTTAATTAAGAATATTACTTATATTTATCTTCATCTAGCTATCTTAAAGGCTCTAACGTCGACGGACGATTCTTTTGGCAATTACAGATAATTTACGACGCGATCCGGGAAAAAGTTTTATACACAAGTTTTACGCGTAAATATATATTTTATACGATTCTCGTAATTATATATATCTACTATTATAATCTATGCACATGTATTTTACAACTATATAACTGTAGCTTCGTAGATATTTATATTCATACATTTGCCCTCGGAAAATTATCTAAAGCTTATTACAAGCCGTTAAGCTTTTAACATGAATTCATGAAATTGAGGATCTTTAAAATACCTGACCTTCATTGTTTAGATAATATTTTATCATTTATCATCAAACAAAATGAAACTATATGTAAATAAACGACTTGCCTTAGGTATACAAAGTCTTGATATTGTATATTTATAAAACTATATAAATATTTTCTATGAAAATTCTGATTTTTGAAGTCTTACAAACGTTTTCATGTATTTGAGCACAAACATGTGCGAAGATCTTGTTACTGTATCATTCATCTTCAACTTCAAGGTAATGACTTTTATCATTAAAAAATTGAAAAAGATGATTCCATGCTATTCAACGTTTTGCCCTACCCATATTCAACAACGTGAACACACATTGTGTGGTTTTTAATATTTTAATCCAAGTCATTATCCAATGAATTTCAACAAGACAAGAAGCAAAATAGTTTACACATGTATATATACCTTTAAAAATTCATTATCTCACTGGTAAGTATATACGATTCCTAAATGAACGATTGTCGAATGTGGCGAGACTGCTTTACTAGCGTAGCCTATATACCCTTTTACATAATTGGCACGTCGTTTGAGATCCCCTTGGAATAAACAGTTCTCTGCTTTTTACCGGACTCGATAACACTCACTTTTAATGGATGAATTACTTAAAATAAGAGGTTTACATTGATCGAAACTAAATGTGATTGACTATTTTTATAAACTTACAAATTTTGCTATTGAACTTTGGTGAAACATATTTTCAATTATAGCGATTATATTAATTATTATGGGTTTCTTAAATTATTTGAAGCTTCCCAGAAGCTTTGTTGGAAATATAATTAAGTACTTAAGTGTGCAAAATAAATTTGAACTTTTCTTATACCTTTTATTCAAATTATATTGGAATTTATAAAAGAAAATGGTTAATAGATAATTTTATCTTAATGTATTGATGTCATAAGAAAACAGTTAAATCACTGGCTAGGTAAACTAAAATGATTTTGAAAGTTGAATATTTTTACTGAGTGTTACCTTCCGTTATTACATTTTACATAACATGTTGTTCAGGTACTCTATTCGACTATGATTCAACTATTTCAACAATTTTTGTCATGTTCAAACATTTGCAGATGCTTAATAGATGCTATTTTAAAGACACATTTTTATAATCTGCTTACGATAAACTATCATTTTTATCTCCACTAATTATAGCTAAAAAATACCGAACTTTGGTTAAAGATAGAATCCCTCATTAAGTTCAACTATCGTCTTTTCTCTTACTATACATTTACTTTATAGTTATACCCTAAATATCGTTTGAAACATTCTCTTTTTCGCAGATGCTCTGTACAAAGGCACCTCTCGTTCTCCTTGGGGGAAAAAAACATACATAAGTTCATTAAATAATCATATGTAAATCATATCAGTTAATCTCGTTATTTTAGTAATTGACAATTCATTGAAATATATTTGGAAAATTATTGTAATAGGATCACGAAGAGGGATACTTTACAGGGTATCATTAAACAGTTGTAGATTACTATGCATGTATGATTTATATACAATTATAAATGATATTATAACTTATGTATAAACTTTCTTCCCGGGTCCGATGTAATTCACGGTGCATTCGAACTTTGCAAATTATTATCGAAACCTTAGTTAATTTAAAACTCTGTGTTATTTTTATATTTATTTTGTATAAATATTTGCATTAATTCTGCTTACCAAAAAAATATGGGTCATTAAGCTTGTTTTATTGCAATTTTATACTAATTTTCATAGGAGCAAAAAATTATACATACTGTCTTCTATTAAATTTTCTTACGCTTTTCTGTAGTAATTTAACGATTTTGAAACAGAAATAGTAATTTTTTATGTAATATAAATAATGTTATTATTACTTTTATTTTTAATATTTCAATTCTATATAACTTATTTACTATTCTAAAATTGAAATTACTTTGATTTAAAGCTAAATAACTTAAAGCTCTGCAAGCTATTAGAGATTCTTAAAAAAGCTTCGCATGAATTCAGTAAAAATAAAAAAATTATTTACAACAAAAAAGTTTATTTGAAATAAAAAAAATTATTTTAACAATGTTTAAAGGAAAATATACATCATGATGAGTTTTCGTATCACTTATACAGTAATTTAACAACTTGAAAATTGCGGTTTTTTGATAATTGAAATTAATTTTTAAAACAGGTCTAAATCTTTCACACAATTATTAAAAATTTTCTTTAATATTATATAATTTTGAATTGTTACAATACCGAATAATTGATACGAAAAAGAATCACATTTCAGATAGAAAACAACTAAATCTCTGTCCTGAGGAGACAGTGAAAGTGTTTCGCCTATTATACACTTTCATTGAATGAAAAAAGAAGTGTACATAAAAAGTAAGAAAGAAATGAATAATCGCTCGTTTCACTTCATCCCATGCACTCTCAATCACACACAATGTCCTCAACCAAAAAAGTCAAACAAATAAACTGTAAAATCTTGCTTTCTTATACTCTGTCGCGCACGCATGTTTCCCTCAACTTAGTCTCGTGAGGATTTGTCTCGACGTATTTCTTTTTATGGCGTTTGCGTGCTGTACAATATTTTACTCGTTAGCACGACTAGAAGGTACGGCACTTAGCCGTTAGTATTAGTGGTATGATTTGGTTGTTTAGAGGTCCTTTTTGTCCTCTTTGGGCTCCACGACGTCAGCATCACTTTCCACAGCTCCTATTGGAAGTTAAAATATTTTAATGCTAAAAATCTACTTTTTATTCATTGAAAAATTTCATAGCTCTAATGCATATTTGTCTTTCTATTAACATTGAAAGAAATCAATGGAATGTTTTTCCTGATATAACATGCATTGTGAATAATCCAATTCCTTAATTAAAAGGAAAAATCATTAATACCAAAATTATATAGCTTTATAAAACGTACCGCCCATAGGAGAGGCTTCCGTGCAACTCTTATCCTGCTGGGTAGATGGATTTTTCTTATCCGTCTGTAAAATCATGCATGACACAAAAAACACAGTATTATTGAAACAAAATGATTGCGTTAGTTACGTTACATAAACGATACAAATTTAAAATAACGATTGAAGAGGATTACGTAGAATAGTTATTTTTTTCTTATCAATTTACAAACATGTTTCGTAGTCAAAGCAATTTAAAAATATGCAAAAATCATGAAGATTATTTTTAAAATTCAATTTTTAATAGCACAAAATTCAATTAAATCCATTATATAATTTAATATTAATTAGCAAATCAAATTATAAATGCAAATAAAAAATATTAGAGCTATTGAATTGTTATAATGTATGTATGAAATGTTATAAAAAATGTAAAAAATATTTTTGTTATTGTGTAAACTCATGAAAAAAACGTCTATTCTGGGTGAACCTTTGAAAAATATTGTCAGTCGTACCGCAAAGTACTGGTGCCACAAAACACAGCCATAGACACACAGTACAGAGACTAGAGATTGGCACAGCAGCCATAGCAGAATGTTGAGGGCTTGAGTTCTTTCAAATAGTTCAGCTCCATGCCTGATACAAAGCAGGGCTTCAGTCACCATTATTGCTCCATATACCCAACACTGAGTACCTACTCGGCTGCATGAAGGATCTGTTGTGTACATATAGTATTGTCTGAAATGAATGAAAAATATTAAAATGGTAATCTTTTGATTTTAAATTAAAAAAGTATTTTTATTTATTTACCTAACAGATGGAGCAACTATTACTCCAATTAACAATAATCTTGATACAACAAAAGGATGTGAAGGTGGAAACTCATAAACGTGTTTCAGGAAGAATGTATTCAGTTCTGAAACTTGCCAGAATATTACTAGCTGACATAATGCCACAAATCTCATATGGGTACAATTTGGATCAAGCCACCTAACTGTTGTCCAACTCCCTGGTGTAAATTGCAGCACAGCCCTTTTTATTTTTCCACTGGTACTTTCTATATCTCGAATTCCTACCCATTTGTACTCTCTCATTTCAAGTACTTGACAAATCT
The DNA here is from genome assembly GCA_036873485.1 of Torymus texanus. Classification (NCBI taxonomy): domain Eukaryota; kingdom Metazoa; phylum Arthropoda; class Insecta; order Hymenoptera; family Torymidae; genus Torymus; species Torymus texanus. The sequence continues at coordinate 10,121,408 of JAYJLV010000046.1, forward strand.
TCAGTCCTAACCAGATGCCTAACCCATTGCACACTAACACATCAAGGATCATAGCATCCCACCAACACTCCACAAAGTTAGGTAGAAGATGAGCAAATGCTATTTCTGTTACTTCCCACATTACACTTATTGCCCATAAAATACCTAGGTGACGTATTAAAACAGCCTTAAAAGCCCAGCCAAGGAAGTGGGCAACTGCAAATACATCAAGATGATTCCAAATTTTTTCTATATTAATGTCAGAGCAATTGACACCATACTCTTTATCCATGTCAATGTGAAAATTGGCTAAGCTTGGATCTATCCATACAAATATCTTGCGCACTGTTTCATAGTTCTGGAATAACACAAACAGCAAGAACATTTCATACAGCACACTGCAACCGAACACTACTCGCCACACAACTGGATGAGGTCTTGTAAACGGTCCATTAGGGAAGGTTAATATAGATATTATCAAAAAGAAGAAGACAATACATAGCAGTCCTGCTCTCATGTTATCCTCTACATTGGAACAATCCCTGAAAAAAAAGACTTTTAATTTTGACTGTTCTTTCAATTAATGAATAATTTATATGTTTATAAAATTTAGAAATATTTTTAATTCTTGAAATATATTATTTATAAATTTGTATTTAACTAGTTTAATATAAAAATTCAAATTAAATTCAATAAAAGCTTTATTTCAAAACTGAAATTCTAAAGTAAAGCTTCTATATTTTTGTTACATTATGTAATTTTATGCTCCCTTTAACTCATTAGAAACACATGCCTAATGACCTGTGCCTGTTTGTCATCTAAACAATTCTAAGCCCCTAAGAAAGAACTCTATGTTATAAATATAGCTCTCAATGTTAAGGTGCCGTTTGGCTTAATCTAGCATCACAGTGTTGCATACCTAACAAATGCAAAATAGATGACGGCACAGATTAAAATCAACAGAAGTGTAATGGTATGAGGCTTATAGAAGAACTCAATGGAGATGTCCTCAACAGGCCTTTCATTGATATTTGGAAAACTGTCCGTGCCTGAGCGAAGTCTGTAGCCTTCGCTACCATAACCATCCAAGAAATTCTGGTCATCATCATGCCTGGAGCATGTAGATTTCCGACTCCGAGGTTTCTCCTCAGTGTCACTAGTCATCATGAGGCTTTCTGGTACAAGTCCAGTATTTTTAAATCACTGTAAAAATACATGTTAATTAGAAAAATATTTTAAAATCACATGAGATCATTATAAAAATATTCAAAAGACAAGGTAAAAAGTAGGAATATATTGTTTTCCTGTGATGCAACACAGGTAGGCTATTACTTATATTTTGTAATTGTGAAGTATTAAAACATTTTCTTAAACAACTGTTTTCTAGTTATATATATATGACTTAACAGCCACTTTAAAATCACCAACAATCGTATTCAAACCTTTGTCTTTGTCTCTCACACACCCATTACTCCACTCAGCACTTGTAAACAAATGACACATACATACATTAAGCAACAACGCACATGGACAAACCACTGCACCTTCCACTTCCCGATCATCAAACACTGTCATGAATCTCAATGTCCCCTGAAGGCCCAGTGGCACACTCACACAAAACACATTGGTACAAATCACTGTCATCGATATATACCCTAACAACTTCCCAAGTGAACAGGAAAGCCAGCTAATGAAAATCAATCAAAGCCTCGCCAATTAGCACCCAAATCGCGTTACACCAACACACGCGCGCGTACTTATACACCGTTTCGTCTCTCTCTTCTTTCATGACCTACTATGCTGATCTCTCTCGCCTCCCCCGCGCGCGTGGCAGACGCAATTACGTTATACAACAAAGCACCACGGTATGGATATATAGACAGGTACCTCTAAAAAACTTATCTCCTCTCTCTCCCTCTTTCTATCTCTCTTACCTCGTCCTGTCCGCAGCAGCAGCGTCCGGCTCCGACGGCGCGCGGTTCCTTTTCACGTGGTGCTACCGCAGCGTCGTCGCATACTCATCATCCGTCGTCGCGTGTGGATATATAAATTAAATTTGCGCGCACGCAACTTATATACACGTCCTTATATACTCCGTCCGCTCCTCCGCTCCGAACTGCGAGAGTGACTTACCACTACTACTGATGCCGTGATTCGAGTGTGCTGCTACCACTATACTACTGATGCGCTAGTGCTATTGCGCGCGAATCCCTCTCTCTCTCTCTCCTACCCCCGATGATTATTACAGGTTAGGTATGTTGCGTGTGTGCACGTTTTTTAGGTTATTGCGGAGAGAGAGAGAGAGAGAGAGAGAGAGATTATATGTGGCGGTCTTTTTTTACATCAGAGACGAGAAGGCCGCCGGCATGTGAGTAGTGCATGCTCCCTAGAGATGCAAAGACGAGAAATCGATTTGTAAGTAATTGACCTTTTTCATTGTCCGTGCGCGTGCAATGCTTTCTTTGTCGCGCGCTCGTAAGAGTTCAAGATGTATAAGGTGTGTGTGTATATATATATATATATATATATATATAATACACTGTGTATGGAGAGGCTGACGCACATGAATAATGCGCGATTGATCGGCGAACTCTATATACTGGCTCGGGGGGCGAAAGTTCATTGAATCTAAATAAATAAAGTCGGGGTTGCTGAATTGAATGATGCGATCGGGTACGTTTGATCAGTTTCGTCTTTAACTACTTCCGATAATTTTATGGTTTTGGTTAACTATTTTCTCGCGAAGAAAAGATATAATAAAAATAGAAACTTAATTTACGTTTAAATAGGCTGGGAAAAAACAAAGCAAAATTTTGTTTCAAGTTCTCGAATTTTATTACTTTGCATGTAATTATTAGCCATTAAAATTACTTACGTTCGTCATCCGTTATTTATTAACAATTCAAATGTTTAGTTTTTTTTATAACACGTCAAACTTTTTCATTCGAACGTGCATAATTCTTATTTCTCGAAGTACTTATTGTAATACAATCAGTTGAATGTTTAAATAGTCATTTGATTACAATGATTGAAATTACAATTTATAAAAAAAATATGTATAACGTAAATATTCGTTGAACTACTTACATCTGTTGTTTCATGCATATATATAGAATAGTGGAAAAATACGATTACTATACAAAACCCTTTCGATTTATCTAAATTTATGATCAAGTCTTTTTTTTTAAAGAACTTATTCAAAAAAGAAATGTTACCTAAAGTATATAAAGAAAAGACCTTGCAACATAAGATAAGCGATCGATATTTATTTCTATTATCTTGGCAAAACTATACATGTATTTATAACACTTAACATAACGATTTCCATTTCGTATATTTGCATGAAATAATGTAAAGTCATTTATGTTTAACACGGAATGCTTATATATATATATATAAAATCCCTTCACCACCTATCTAATAAAAATCTCAAGAAACGTAGCACGCAGCTAATTCACCCCAACCACTCAAAAAAAGAAATTTTTAATATGCAAATCCGCATGATCACCTATCAACTTCTCGCTCTCATGCTAATACTTCGCTTGCTCAACGTCGAAACTCTATTATCAGCGCGCGCATAGTCGACGCATGCGTATTAGATCCTCTTTGTTCTGCTCTCTCCCTCGTCAATTGCGCGGGCGCCGGGCAGAGTCACTCGTCGTTATTGCGCGCATATGCCGCCGACGATCATTGTATAGAAACGTGCGGAAGGATCTATCCATAAAGAGGTTTATAACTGTTATGGAAGAATGACGAAAGTGAGTGAAATAAACGGAAGAAAGAAGGCTGACGTGGAGTTGGCGAGGACGACGACGTGGTCTCACGCAATAGTCGCGATATCAGGAGGAAGAGAAGGAGGAGGAGGAGAAGAAGTAGGCTGCGTTGAAGGCGCAGGTGAGCATACATATCTGTGGGTTCCTGGAAAAACCGAATAAGTTCACTTTTCGGTTTTCCGAGAAAAACGGATTTTAATGTTCAAACTTATATGTAAGATCGGGAGAAACTATAGATAAGTCGCGATACTTCACTAGTTAATTGACACATTCAAAACACACATTTACACGCTGGTTTGAACAGATTATATATTTTATGATGCGTTAAAAACGAGTAAGAACTCTAAAAAGTATGGACTTATCTGGTTATGCCGGGAACTGTGGACTTATCTGGTAGTGCGGTTCGCCTTTATTTTAGAGCGTATTCTTTAATTTAATTGTGAATCGGCTCAATAAATTACAAGATTAGCAATTGTTCAATGAATTCTTCTAACTTATTAAAGAAATTTATATTTTTCTAACATTTCTATTAAATTTACGACGATTTGGATTGTATTTGTATTGTATTAATGTTTATAATTTGAAAGCGTATAGGAATTTTTTAAATAAACAGATAAATATATATTAGCCATCAGGGTTGCGAGTCCTGAATTTCCTGAAACACTAAATTACTCAACAAGTCCGAAAACACGTCCGAATTGAGTGCGATCAAGTCCGAAAACACATTGCACTTCCGGATTCGATGTAACAAGTCCAAATCCCGAATAATTTTTTTTTTTTTTTGAGCAATTTGGAGATTTCCAAATAGCTGTGTAAAACCATTCAGTGTTTAATACAAATATTTGAAATGTCGATGAACAACAATTCAAAGACAGTCTGCCCCGAGAGCGATACGGAAGTTTAACTGATTCGCATTCAAAATTTCATCTTCCTCTCCGTTTTGTGTCGCCTGATTTAGTTAATTATATATTTTAAGTGAATCTTAAACTAACTTTTGAAACGAATCGAGAAATACATAATATAATGATAATAATAAAAAAGTATATTAAATATGTAATCAGCTATAATTACAAAAATAAAAAGTGTTTGTGGACTTGGCCGCAATCATTGAACATCTAGATAAAAAAAAAACAAAAAAAAAAACAAAAATTCGGAATTTGGACTTTTTGCATCCTAAATCCGAAAACACGTCGGAATTTCGGATTTTGGATGCGACAAATGCAAAATCTGCAATCCTGTTAGCCATCATAGTCTCATTCAATTTGAATAGATCAAATAAATTCTATCTACGATAAATGAAAAAAATTATGGACTTATCCGGTTATTCCCGGAACAAGATTTGAAAAATGGACTTATCTGGTTACGTTTCGGGTGAATTATAGTTTTACGGTAATATTTTTGCTACTACTGAAAGTGATAAATGAAAAAAGCCTATTTGAAGATACAAAATCCTGGGTTATTTCGATTTTCCCAAAAAGTGGACTTATTCGGTTATTCTGGGAAGCCACATATACAGGGTGTCAATTAAGTCCCGGGACGGCTGAATATTTTCTCAGATAAAGTATTTCTGAAAAAGTTCAAGGTCATTTCTTAAGTAACTTTTAACGAGGAATCCAATTGTGACCTTCAATTCGACCTCGGACTTGACCTTTAAGATTATTTCAAGGTCAACTTTTTTAAAAATGGGAACCCCTATTTTTCACACCGGCAATCGATAGAGCGGGAAATTTTACATTCAGGTACATACTTGAGTCAGAGGTTGTGTTTGACGTTGAGGGTTACTCCAAGGTCATTTAAACTTCATGAAGGTACTTGGATATCTTTGAATATTTTTTTCACGGAGGTAAAGCTAAGTAAATTTCAACGAGGAATCCAATGGTGACCTTCAATTTGACCTTGGACTTGACCCTGTCTGACACCAGCAATCGATAGAATGCAATATTTTACGTTCAGATACCTACTTGGGCCATAACTCGTCGGGTGGGAGGAAGAAGGTTCTATTTAGGCTGAGCGCTGAAAAACGTTCTATCTGGGCTGAGCCTTCAAAAACGTTCTATTTGAGCTGAGCGTTCAAGAACGTTCTATTTGGGCCGAGATTTCAAGAAGGTTCTACTTGAAACGCAAATTTTTTTATTGAAATTTAGGTTGACAACTCTATATGCATAAACTTGAAATATATTTAAGTTTATTATGAGTAATTATTTATAATGTGAGATTTCGACTCTTTTTACTTTGACTGTAATAAAATTTTATTGCTGTAATAAAATAAAATATATATTTGAGGATTACAAATATTTTATAAATACTTGTAAATCTACAATTATTCAATTTACCTTAATGTTTCTTTTATTGGCATTTTTTCACGATGTTCCTTATTTCAGTTCTTTAATTATTTAGCGTTTTAATTTAAAGATTAAGAGTTTCTTTATTAATATATAAAATAATATTTGTACAGAATATTGGGAAAAAGATAAAACATAAAATTCATATATTCTTTTATATATATATATATATTCATAATAAATTTACACATATTTTCAAGTTTCTGCATGTAGAGTTGCTAACTTAAATTTCAATAAAAAAAATTTGCGTTTCAAACCTTCTTGAAAGCTCGGCCCAAATAGAACGTTCTTGAACCCTCAGCCCAAGTAGAACGTTCTTGGACGCTCAGCTCAAATAGAACGTTCTTGAATGCTCAGCCCAAATAGAACTTTCTTGAACGCTCGGCAATAGAACGTTTTTGAAGGCTCGGCCCAAATAGAACGTTTTTCAGCGCTCAGCCCAAATAGAACCTTCTTCCTCCCACCCAACGAACTATTGTTTGACCTTGGTGGTCACTGTAGGAACAGCAAAAGTTGAAGCCGAAGGTATTGGTAACTATGAAAATGGAAACTTTTCAAGTTTTGTTTTGTAACAACTTATGTTAAGAAATTTAATCCAGAAACTCATAAACCCTAAACTCATCCCACAAAACCACAATCGATTCACGAATTCACAATTAATTCAAGAACAAATTTCTAGTGATCACTCGAAATATCATTTTGGATGTGAAATTTCTTGCAGTTTACAAATCCGGTGTCAAAATCCTATTTAAAAAATTATTTTAACCTTCAAATAACCTCGAAAATTAATCTCAAGGTCGAAAACAATATTGCTGAAAGATGATTTCTATGGTACTGGACAAATTCTTTACTCTATCGATTGCTGGTGTAAGGCAGGGATATTCTTTAAAAAAAATTGACCTTGAAATAACCTTGAAGGTCAAGTCCGAGGTCAAATTGAAGGTCACCATTGGATTCCTCGTTGAAATTTACTTAGCTTTACCTCCGTGAAAACATATTCAAAGATATCCAAGTACCTTCATGAAGTTTAAATGACCTTGGAGTAACCCTCAACGTCAAACCCAACCTCTGACTCAAGTATGTACCTGAATGTAAAATTTCCCGCTCTATCGATTGCCGGTGTAAAAAATGGTGGTTTCCATTAAAAAAATAGTTGACCTGGAAATAATCTTGAAGGTCAAGTCCGAGGTCGGATTGAAGGTCACAATTGGATTCCTCGTTAAAAGTTACTTAAGAAATGACCTTGAACTTTTTCAGAAATACTTTATCTGAGAAAATATTCAGCAGTCCCGGGACTTAATTGACACCTTGTATATACGTAGTCTGTGATAAAGTGGATCGAGTAATTAATTAATATCGAAAGTATTATTATGATTGGTGCATTTGATCGAAATGTTTGTTATATTTGTACATTTTTTCAGGAGGACGGCCGGGACTGCCGAGAGGTTTCGTTACGCATGCATATTCCGTTGAAAGAAGCTGTTTCACATATGTCACTATGCATCATATCGCAGAAAATGTAGAAAAAATTGATTTTACTTAACATTGAACGTGGAGAGATAAAGTAATAAGAAGAGAATGGTTGAATGAATTATAAAAGTAACGTCTTCTGCTACGATGTAGAAGACAGAAAGCTGCATCTACGACAAGGCGACAGCCGTAGTCGACTGAACAGATCGGGTGAGTAGAAGATTTATATAAAAAAGCTATATCTTTTATTGATATATTTATACGTAAATGTAATGAATGAAAAGATGTATGAACATTTAGAAATGAGATCCGAGTTTGACACAAGTTAAAACCAGAATAAGTAACGTACTTATTTGTGTAATTATGATTTATAGTGTTAAAAAATTATGTACAATATTTGTACACCCACTAATGTGAAGTAAATCTGGAGTTATAACAACTAAGAAATTTCAGATGACTTCTCAGGTGAGATTTCTTGTTATTTCTTGTATCAATTTCTCACCTGAGATTCTGCTTCAGATGCTGCGGAAAACCTACGTAAATAGAAAATCAGGCTCTTTAATATCGGAAACCACCTATGAGGTTGTTTTACCCCCTAGATGAACTAAAAAATGCGTGTTTAGAAGCATTTTACACAATTTTGCAATTTTTACATATTTGATACATGAAGAAAAATCACCTGAGCTCTCATGTACCAAATTTGTAAAAATTGCAAAATTGTGTAAAATATGCTTCTAACATGCACGTGAAAAATTGACACAAGAAATCACAAGAGATCTCACCTGAGATTTTTTAGTGACACATCTGTATGTGCATGCGTGCGTACAATTTTTTTCTTTTACATAAATATTTTTTTTTATTTCCCTGAAAACATAGTATGCACTTTATTAATATACATCTTAATTTTTTAGCTTCTTTCATGGCGATAAATAATTGCTAAATGAATGCAGAAACTTGATTCAGTCGGCCGACATCAAACGTTATAGAGTATATAATACAAACAAGAAAAGAGCACAAGTAAATATATTCAGATTTTTTTATAATTTAATGACATATTTGAGCAATTGTCTAATTATTATTTTATTTCAGAATTGCGAAGGTGATCAGGAAGTACGTAAGGAAAGAAAAAGACGCTTCTACAAAATTTCAGTTTTTCTCAATCAGGAAAATATAGATTACGCAGGCTGACAAAATTTTGAAAAAGTTCAGAGCCAGAGATTATATCATGCAAATCCGACCTCAAAATTTCTCCGTTACATCGGAATTACGAGATGTATCCTAAAAGTGCCTAACCTAAAAGTGGAAAAAAGACATTTTTTGTATAATTAACTAAAAGAGGTTAATTATTCTGCTTTTGTTTAAAATTATAAAGCATTTCAAACTATAATTAATTTATTTTATAAATATTCATGCAGAAGATTCTGTTTATCATTTAGTTTTGTGATAAAGGCATTAAGGTTTAAAGAATTGGAAAGCTAATACAGTGGCTCAAGCTATGATCGAAGCTTTACCCATAGTCAATTCTCTAAAGTTGAATTCGTGAAAAATCCACTAAAGATTAGTTAAAATTGTTCCACTGAAATATTAGTGAATATTTACAAATGTTCACTATTTTAATTAGTGAATATTTACTATTTTAATTAGTGAATATTTACTATTTTAATTAGTGAATATTTACTATTTTAATTAGTGAATATTTACTATTTT
>JAYJLV010000046.1:10137012-10170976 GCA_036873485.1 Torymus texanus
CCATCGACTTTTTGTATGTTTTTGAACGTGAAGAAAAGAATGTAAAATTTAGGGACTCTTGGGACGAAACGGGTTAAGAAGTCACCAAAACAATCGAAACTAAAGATAAATAAATATTTTACTCTTAATTTTTGGAAACCCTTATGTATTACTTTAGTTTTATTTGCTGTTGCACAGATAAGTGGAATAACCGCAGTAACATTTTATTGCATTCAAATGATTACTGAAATTGCAGGAGCTGATAAATCTTACATTGCTACATTAATTTTAGATACGTTTCGGTTACTTTTTTCAGTTATTGTTACAATAGCAAGCAGTAGATATAGTCCAAGAACACTAATGCTCTGGTCTTCTTCCGCTTGTGCCATTTTTCTTATTACATTATCTTTCTCTGTTCTATACAAGATTTACGATCCAGGGTTCGGGCTAGTAGTACTTTTTGCATATGAAGCGGCAGTGGTAATGGGGGTAGCCCCTATGCCGTTTAATTTTTGCAGTGAACTTTTTTCATCTATGCATAAAGAAGTAGGAGTAGGAATTGCCACGAATTTTAATTACTTATTATTTTTTTGTATAGTAAAATTCAACCCATATTTATTTATACTTTTGAAACCTTGGGGTGGTTTCCTTTTTTATGGAATACTTACATTATTTGGTTCGATAGTGCTTTACTTTATTTTACGAGATACTAAGAATAAATCATTAAAAGAAATCGAATTGATGTTTTCAAAAAAGTAAATGTGACATTTTTATAATAAAGGTGCACACCAACTAACTTAAATTTAACTTAATCAAATTTTAGTAAATTTAATAAAAAATAATATTTATTTATTCATTTTGTAAATACAATTTTGTTGAGTATTATATTATTTTAATGTTAATTAGTTAAATATACTCATTTGTATAACACTCGCAATGTTCCAAATATTTTAGGTGTATTAATATCGTAAATATACTAAATTACTTGTAAATTATATACTTATGTTTAAATACTTTACTTTTAAATATTAAAGCAAAATGATATTTTGGAAATGAAATTTTTTCGAAAGAGAAACAGCCAGTAACTACAAGACTCACTTTTCGATATTGCTTGTTGGATTTATTTGTGTTATCAATATTGGAAATATGTTATCTAAATTATCTTGAATGTTATTAAGATACTACGATTATTTTTATGTACTAAAGTATACAAATTAAATAAATATATAATTAGACCAATTTCTTAATAAATAATTTATTTTCATTATACCTGTTGCAACATGCACCCATATAATATATATATGAACATTTCTAGTGTGTATTATTACACGGAGAAAAATGATGTAGAAAAAATTATTATTTTTTATATTAGGTGTGGGACAGACTCATTGTCTCATAAAAATTACTACAATATATAGTAAAAATTGTAGTAATTTTCACGAAAATTCGAGTCTGTTCCACGGTTACTATAAAAAATGTTAATTTTTCCTACATCATTTTTCTCCTTGTATGGTTATACATAATTTGTCATACTTCAGGAAATTTTTTTTAAATATCTTCTCTTAAAATAATGATGGATGAAATCTGTCATCACAATAAGACTGTTTTGATTGGTTGTTTCAATTCTTGAGTTGAGTATTTAAAACTGAATAATTAAAATAGTATAAGAAAAATTCCATTATTGTATTTATCAAAATTACGTCATTATCATATAATTTGAACTCATTGAAATGAACTTTTAAATTGAAATTAACATGATCATGATCATAACTTCAAAGCAACAAATAGTACGCGCAAAGCGCGTTTAACCCCTTAACTGGCAATGGATCATATATGTACAAAGAAAAGTCGTGGCAAATCTGGCAATGGATCATATATGTACAAATTTTTATATTATAAATATAAAAGTGTTTTAAAAAATTATAACAGAAAAAAAAAATTAATCTGCAAAAAAAACTCAAAATTTATATTTTTAACCCCTTAGGGATTCCGTATGCAAAAAATAATATTTGGAATGAAATCAGCGACCAAAAAACCCTTATAGATAATAGTTTTGTGTAACTAAACTTATTATTTACGGCTACCAGTTTTGGCACGAAAAGTTATAAAAGTCGCACCAGTTAAGGGGTTAATGTAGCTAGTACAAATAAAAATGTTAGTTTTAGATAATGTCAATGCAATAATGAACGTTCAAGAAAATCACACAGAATTTAAAAGAGTTCGAATATTTAGAGCCAAATAATTTCATCTAATAATCGTATCTTTTCATTCAAATGCAATAATAATTTAAAAAATGATATTGTCGTCTTCTTAACTAGACAAGTTGTCGAAACTCCCATATCTCAAACTCCTAAGAATCTCTTTAATTACCGAAAATCTATCGTAGAACGAACAAAAATTCCCTTAAAAATCCATTCTTCATAAACTTCTCACCTCTCCCGAAAATTCGCTTACGTCAGAATTAATTATTCAGGCCTCGACAGGGTCTGTAACCCTTTGATAATAAAATTCCTCCCGATCTCTTCCACAACGACTCTTCTCACTTCTCTCCCTCACCTTTTACCCTTTCCGGGAGAGATTCATCCGCTCGTTCGTTCGTTCGTTCCCACGTGCGAGAATGAAATTCGATTTGCGTTGCCGCCGTTGCAGATTGACGAACGGCGCTCGGCTGAATTCCGTCTTCACGCGGCGGAAAAACGCCGATGCGCGCAAATTTTTTTTTGTTTGCGTTCTTTTACAGGGACGCGACACAGTTTTTTTCGGGTGGAAGGGAACTCGTTGTTTTCGGGTTCGTTGAACTGGTTGTTATAGCGAGGAAACGTGTGTTTTTTTGGGAAGGTTTTGGAAATGGGCTATGGAGAGGAGGAAGGAATTGGTTCCATTATCTTTTTGTTAATGACATTTTTTGGGCGACGGTATTGAAATTTTTGTTTGAATCTAAAAAGTTTGAAGTGAAATTCGAAAGAATGAATAAACATTTTGAAATTGATTTCCAAATTTTTATTAGTCTTCAAACAAAAGAAAATAATGAAAATATATGTGAATATCTTATTGTAACCAATACTGTTGTATAATAATCAATTGACTTTAAATTGGTTTAAAAGTATCGAATAAAAGTAGAATACTGTTATTTTAGCCATAAAGTTAACTAAAAATAGTTGAATAATTTATGAATAATATTTCTACCAAACAAATCGAACAGGTAAAGTATGGTAAGTTTAGTATAAATGATATGTATTATGTTATGTACTTGTATATCAAAATTATCTTTAATTTATTTAAAAAATCCGTTAAAATCTATGGACACTTCAAAATTCTTAAAAAAAGCAGAAAACTGATGACTTCGCGTAATATTAATTATATATTTAAAAATTGTACTATTTTTATTAAACCATTATTCCACTTTCCGTGTATTTTTTGTGATGTCGAACGATGACAAATCTTAGCACTGTTTTACCTTACGTATACTTAATCCAATTCGAAATCTAAACAACACCATTCAATTGTCTATAACAAACGTATGCTATTTATCAATACAACTAAAAACTAATTCTTGCTACCCAAGGATTTCTCTTACCCCGTGTATATCCTTTCTCGCGTGCAACTCAACTACCTCAGCGATTCATGTCAACTGGTTCCCTTTAACCGTGAAACTCGAAAAATCCAATTAAAAAACGCAACCCACTCATTCCTGCCATCTTCGCAAAAAAAGGGTCACTCCTAGAAGCCTTGCAGCATCCTCTCTATCTCGAAGGGTCGTATATTTCCGCGACGCCGGCGCATATGCGCAGCTGCAACGTGGTGGAGAGAAAAAAAAAAACGCGCAACGGCAATAACTCGCGCAAGCGAAAATCTCAGCGCTTGTCAGCGTTATGCCTCTGCTTTTTTTTCTCCCTCTTTGCCCGAGGAGAGAGAAAGAGTGCAAGCGGCAGTCCACGCGTTGCAATACTCTGCGACCTGCGGGAATTGGTCGCATCGCGTGGAATTTTGCCTCCTGGCGAGAGAGAGACGCGCTCGTTACTCGCGAGTGCAGAATGTATGTGAGGAGGGGATGGATGTTTGTGTGCGAGTGTGGACTGGAGTTCGCGAGAGGACGAATCGATCGGAGGAAATTGTTGTCGATGGACGATGTCTAATCGGGTTTGCGCGATTGCACGCTGGACGAAAGTTCACGGGGAAGGTGTACATGTGATGCGATGTCGTGTTGCTGATGTAGCGTAAAAGATTGAATTTATTTATAAATTTTATAGTTTGTGTTTTCAAAGGTGCTTGTAAGAGATTTGAATTGGTTCTCTTAATTATTTGTTTTAATATACCTGGAATTCCCAAGAAAAGTTTGTGTTAAACTATTTTAAGTATAAATGAAAGTATTAATACTTACTAGAGATTGCGAAAAATTTATGATATTGTATGATTCTTTTTCTAGTATTAATTTTTTGAATTTAATACAGAGATATTATGATAACTCATAAATAAAAGGTATAAAAAGAGAATTAATTCTGTCTATTTTCATATTTATTTTGTATATATAGCATTTTCGATGGAATTTTAATGAATTTTATTTTGCTTGTTTGTTAAAAGATTGTTACAGATATTTAAAAATAACGTGACAGCTTATAAAAATTTATGTTTAACTTACAGTGAAGGAGTGACTCATCAATCATTCTTTTTTGTCCATTTATATTTATAGCTGCCGAGTTTGTTTATGATTTTAAACCCAGAAAAAATAACCATATATTTTGATAGTCGGAAATTGGACACTAGAGATATATTGGAGATAGAAACGAGAAACTACTTCGTATCAGAAATACCCGTTATAATAGATTTATTGATTAAACCACGAGTAAACGGGCAGTATTTTAATTAAAAATCACTACTAAATGTTAACTTTATTTCAATTTTTCCGATATTAGTCTTCTTGCTTTCATTACAGTTGAAAAAGAGTTTGGCATTTTATAACTATTTTTTTTTCATTCGACATGAATGTTTCATGAATTGATTTTTGTATAAATATTTGAACTCGATTGAAATATTTTGTTTGTTTTTTTTTCAAAAAGTTCTGTTACTCCATGAAAACTTTATTTTAAAAATCGTTGAAATAAAACAAAGCGTTTGTTATTTCACACTGTTGTTGACACACGTATATGTTTGATTTTCATTGGATTTCGAAAATAATTTGAACTTTACGCGACTGTAATTACGTTTTACATACTGCGCAAGTGGAACTTCGTAAAGCAGAAAAAAATGGTGCCCCGCAAAATTTGGTCCTTGGCCAAAAATAGTATTAGCAGCAGTATCCAGTCATCGACCTGACCCGAGATTCGCAAATTCATAACTCCTTGCAAAACTGGAGCATCCGCTTTTCACACCAGAAAATGTGCAGTTCCGATAAATAACAGTGGGGACATTCGTAAAAGTGTAAAATAACGTTCATAATTTAAGAATTCAGGGAGTAAAGTCGAGAAAATAAGTTAATACGAGTTTTGACAGCTACGACTCATCGTAGTCAGCGCTGGGATTATATAAGATTAGGGTGACTTTAAGGGCTACTTTTTAACAGGATTTGCTAGACGTACGGTGACAGTTATCTCTGCGTAGCCTTATTTTATTATGAGGATGACTCGATGTCGTTTTGCATTACTTTTTACTTTGTCTTCAATCTTGAACAGAATGCAGTGTTCTAGATGCGTCAGTCGTTTCTTCATTGTATGTATGTGTAATTAAATTTCCGAATTAGACTTTGTAAGAAACTTTGTAGCTATGGCAAAGCGAATTACGCGTCTATCTATTTGTCAAAATAACTCGATACTGGTTAAAAATTTGATTGACTAACTTCGTTATATGGGTGTATTGGATGCTATGTGAACGAAGTTTTTCCCGTGTACTATTTTTATTCAAGAAAATAATGCAATCTCAATTTGAAAATCTATTATTTCTGTGAAGTTTAACGATTACTCCTATTCGTATGTAAAAACTAATCAAATAAAATATAAATAATAAAAATTTAGTACATTTTAATGCAGCTTATCGATATTTTCTGATGACTATTTTATCGAATAAAACTAAGATACAGGCCAATTTTATTTTACAATACTATGTATATTCATGAAGATCTTTTATGCGTGATAAATTAGAATATTATGTTAAAAAAAAAGAAATAAACTATGTTCTACACGTATCGGGTTATTAAAAAAGATCTCCCAGTAGTAGTTGGAGGGTTGTAAAACCTTCTTTACTGGCTGACACTAGTAGTATTTTATGTTGCTTAAATATTTCCGGGGTTCTACACAGACATTCGAGTAGAATTTTTTCTCTTTGACATGAATGAGAGAAAAGACGCTATACAGTGTTCTTTTCCGTCAAGAGTCAAGTAGTAGTTAGTTCCTTACGATAAAATAAATTTATATAAGAAACCATATTAATTAGTAGCAAAATATTTTTAAAAACTACATCAATCCGTTCTTAATGCAAACAATAGAACAGTTTAAAATATTCCTTCCAAACTTCCCCCTATTATATTATTATATTCCGGAGTCAATTAAACTCGATTTCTCGGCAAATCGAATAATTTCTCCCCAATCAAGCCCACTTCTCGCCACCACCTCACTTGTTAAGCACCCCTCGAGCAATTACGCGACCCCTTAAAACCCCCCTTTTTCAACCTTTATCACCCCCTTGACTGTTTCTCAAAAAAAAAAAAAAAAAAGAAGAGTAATTCGCGAAATTTTTTTTGTCTCTTGTGCACACATGCGCGCGCGGTCAGCCATCGCCGGCAAGGCGCACGCGGGGATGGAAGAGGGAGGCCGGCATATCGAGCGACGCCGGGCGCCGCGGCGGTGGTGGTGGAGGTGGCGGCGGCGCCGTGCCGCTCGCTCTCTCCTACGACCAACCCTCAGTCGCCCATCAGCCACCGCCCTGGTTGCGCCCCGACACATACACACACCTCACACCGCTGCAGAGAGAAGCCCTCGAGACACTCTTTCGGTTAGATGCTTTCGCAAGTAGTAGGGGGCTCAGACCCCCCTAGGAGATTTTCGGCTGGTCTGCGTGTCTGTTCGATTCGTGAATTTTTTTTTCGTCTTGTGAATTGTGAGGAAAAGGGAAAGAGAGAGAGGCTTTGGTCGAGGGGGTGGAAAGGAGAGGAAGGAGCAGTGAGTAATCCGGCGGGGGTGGAGGAGAGACAGAGGAGGAAAGGGACGGCGCGCTAGGCCGGTGCAACGTCGCGCCGTGTTTCGCCGGGTGGAGCGGTGAATTTTTACGATTTTTAGATAATTTTTCGGATGTTTTTCGGAAGGTAAGGGGTAGACTCGTGAAGTTAAAAGTGATGGGATGCTAAAAAGGGGGGTCATATGCCAAGATGAAATCAAGTGAGAGTTTTTTTTAATTTTTATGTGAATTCTAATAAAAATAAGCAAGTGAAAATTAAATTCTTTATTGAAAAATAGCACAATACATTGATTATTACAACTGTTAATTATAAAGTTAATATTTGAGGTTAGATAAAAAGAGCTTTAAAGTAACAATCCGCCATTGCATGATTTTTTGTATATTTTGAGTGTATATTGTTTCAGCATTTATCTCAAGAACGAATAGTTGGTAAAAATAGTCTTTTTTTTATTTTTATGTCTACAGTACATTGCAATTATATTTTTACATTTTTCTGTGAATTACATAAATACTTGAGTGTAATTTGCGAATTGCATTGATAATATAGTAATTTTTTAGTGTACAATTCGTTTAGATTTTAAAGATACGATAAAATAACACTTGTGTTATCGGTTGAGTAACAATCCACGACGATTGATTTATTTTATTATTTATAGTTGCATATTACCGCGTTCCCTTCTTTGTTCGCGTGCCTGTCTACTTATTGTGCTAAGTTCGAAGTAGCTATTTAAATTATTATATATTCAAACTTTCTTTTTTCGACTTTTCTTGGCTAAAATTACTATGCATATTTTATAAAAGATTTCGTGGAAACATAGCCGTGAAATTAATACACAATGTCTTTCAATAATAAATCATACTTTGACTGATCGATTCTTTGTTTGTCGAAATCTGTAGATGATATAAAAAAAAAATATATATTAAAAACAAATTTTGAAAATAAAAAAAATTCGAAAAAGTGACGTCATCACTAACTGCAATGCAATCAATAAAATCATTTTTATTGCTCGGAGGAAAGTCTATAGTCGAGTAAACTCATCGTCATAGTAACGAAATTTCGCCCTTAGTAACAAAATGTCCTTACGCATGAAAAAGAATTTCCGTCAACGAAAAGACGTACGTACTTTCATCAATACTTTTTTTTAATTGATTTTAAATAACCACGTCGTTAATTGATCTTACTCAGATAAAATCATTTCGTTTAAGCTTTACTGCAGTGTCATAATTTACGGATTAGGAATAATTTAAAAACCGGTTCGCATGTGTATTGGTTGAAAATGCAGCAAGTACGGGATTGACGTCATTGCAGATGGTGTAAACTAGTTTTTCGAATTCAGCGCTCGAAATTGGAAGACTTAAAAAGTTTGACATTCTTTTTTATACGTTTAGACTTGGAAATGCAATTACATGAACTTTGTTTTTTACAATATTTTTCATTAATAAAATATCTTTTCTTGGCGTGTCTTAATTGTTCTCAATCCAAATGTATAAAAGAAATGTAACCTTAGATAAAACAAATAAAACCATAATTCAAGATGACGCTCGTCTTAGCAAATAACGCAATAAACCGAAGGCACGCGTATTACCAAAACTTCATCCGCCCCTTCAATCAAATTTATCCTGCATATTCTTTGTCTCTCTCATCTCGTTAATCGAATCACCCTCACCGAGGGCCACGCAAAAAACCGAGACACCCTTAACCGCACGCGTGCCACCAATCCTCTATCTCTCTTTCTCTTCTTCCTCCTTCTTCACCCCCATCGCGATATTCGCGGGAGAATCGATCGCAGACCAGCCGGCGAAGCTTCCTCTTCCCACCTTGGGACTACGTCACGCGTTACTCTCCCACTCTCTCTCTCTCTCTCTCTCTTTCCCTCCCTACAGTAGTTGATTCAGCAGGAGTACAAGAAGAAGAAGACAACACTCGGCCCCAAGATGCTGATCACCCTGGTACGCGACTCCGTGATGCAGTGCTTCTGCCACAGCTGCAAGGCGCCTCTGAACCTCGTCGGTGAGTTTCTTACCCTGTCGATCGATGTGCCCTGCCTTTCGCGTATACATGTATATATAATATACCTCGTCGCTGTCGCTCGCTTCCTTCTGGAGGATAATAATTGGCGAGTAGTGTGCGCGCGTACACTACCCGTGTGTTGTCGTAAAACGCAGCCGAGTGGAAGGGAAGTGCGCGAGCTTTCGTAGAAGGCTGCGGTGATACAGGCCGTAATTAAGGGGCCCCCGGTGTAAGATGGGTATCGCCCACTTAATTCGATGTCAATGTTGTATAAACCTCCGCGTTGGCGGATTTGAATAATGAGGGGAGCTTTTTTTTGGGGGGTGGGCAGGAGGCGTGGGTAGATTAATTGTGAGATATATATAGGAATTTTATTTTTAAAGATCATGGTGCCGGGGAAATGGGAAAGTTGAGTGCAAAAAAATAATGATTAATTTAAGGTCGTAAACGTACGCGACGATTTTCCCTTGAAATGTATTGCCATGACGAAGCTAAATTGTCGTCATAATTGAGACAAAAATTATAATGCGCCTCGGAAAGAATTAATTTGAAATTCTGCGCCGCTGGCTAACTGCGAAGTAGTTTGATTGCACAGCGGGCTAAAAACAAGTAGCTATACGCTGCTAATTGAAACCTAAACTCGAACTAAATTAAAATCCTTGATATTCCAGAGAAAATTACCCCTATCCTTCAAAAAAGACTTATATTGACACACGTTAATTAACGATATCGGAGTCGCGCCGAGAAGGAAAAGAGAAAAAAAAACGTGGCAGGAAAGTTTCAACTCAAACAAGCCGGCCGCAGCGGACGATAAAGTTAATCCTTGCTAATTTATGCGACATTTACGAGATTCCTGGCGCTACCGTCGTACTGCGCAGTATAAGAAGGATTCGTTCGATTTCGCGTGACGGCCGACACTTTGAAGGAAACGTCGCGCGCTTTTCCTTTCGTACGTACGTACACGTCGAGCTTCCGATTCCCAGGCAAGGTCAATCGACTCGATTGTAAATTCTCCTCCTTTTTTTTCCTTCCCTCTCGTACCATTCGATCTGCGACGCAATATAACGACGAAAGTATTTCTATAGCAGCGGGTAATAGGTTTCCGATGATGTAGAACGCCTGGTTGGAGATTTTTCGTACCCAGAGTGGAATAGCAGATTTGGAAATTCGAGGACCATATTCGTACTGTAAACTTTATCCTATTATTTTTTTTCGAGAGTTCATTTTTCAACTTCACGCGAATTTAGAGTGGCTTTTTCGCTCGAAAGCTCGCGCAAAGAAGTATTTTCATCTCTTGACTTAATTTTTGGGTCGTGGTATCTTTATCATACTCTTGGAACGATTTAAAATTCTGATTTCAAGTGGGGAGCTTGTCTTACCAAACTCGGCTACCATCTCCTTTGATCTACTGCTATTCCCTAGTATTTTTTTTTCCTCCAAGCCACTTTGAGCAGCAAATATTTAACAACCTGGCCGCGTTACTCGGTACTTACAAAATAATCTCGCTTCCTACAATATTAACAACTGTGTGCTCAAGCCTATCGTCATTTTTCGGCTACACCTAGAGAGATAGTTATGACTGTTTGCTACTGGCAAACATTGGATCAATGTCCACAGTCATCCAATCTAAACTTCGAATCAGTCTGTGCAAATGTAGTTGTTTTGTTTAACGGATCGATGCCCAAATCGCGAACAAATTTAGCCCTACCCCGTTTATCAAACTAAACACTGAATGTCAACCTTAACTGGCTGCCCATGTATCACGACGTTTATCGTTCGTTGCTGCTATATCGGATTCGTTTTCACAATTCGTAAATCTACTGGACATATGATCCTCGAGCTAATTCTCTGATATGTATAGATAATTCCACTAATTGCTTAACACAGATCAAATGTAATTCTGCACTGCAACTAATTACCTGAATTTAAATCCTATAGTTCATCCCTAACAGTTGGACACCTATCACAGTCACCAACCAATATATTCAATCAATTCGATAATTCAATCACAACCCGAGACTCAATACCTCGGGACTTTTATGGCATAAACCACTCGATACTATCCTGCTGCTATTGACACTAACCCTACCACTGGCCTGCGTTTGAAATCTGATCGGAATCTCACATCCAACCTATTCTCATCACCTGCATCAACAACTGATAACCCAACACCGCCAAACCTCAAACTTCTATCTCATCTGCTTCTACTTCTACGTTCTACAACTACCCATTGTAGTTCGTTCACCCACCATATCGATAACCATCCACTTCACAACAGTAGGCCATATATATACAAACAACAAATCTCGTTCCACGCCTGCAAACTGCATACAATCACATCAAAGCAAACGCACGCGGCCACTTCAGAATCCTCCACTAACCTCCTGCCGACGCGAAACCCACTCAACTCGCCTCCCGTGTTTAACCCATTTACCGCGAGCACGAGCGCGTTTGTGAACCGATCAATGGCCATAACCAACACAAATCACTCGATCGAGCAGCAGCAGCAGCATCATCAGCATATATACACTGAGTTCGACGTACCGTCTAGTGTTCCCCCTGTGCTCGCGCATGCTTGTGTTTGCTGCTTTTCATCTATCTCTAGATGGATTTGCATTGTTCGCGCTACTGGATCGATGTCTACTATTCTCCGTCCCCGCACCCACGTCGGCTAATTATCCGCAATGCGAGGCGAGCGAACCTTGACTCCCCGATATATCGATCGGCTGCGCAAAATTACGGAAGTCGGTCTGTGTGTGTGAATGTCTGTCTGTATCTCCGGCGGGAATAGTCCCCTTTTCTCGCCCGACACTCGATACGGCTTATCTTAATTTTTTCCATTTTCCTGCTGACTGCCGGCGCGTATTGTTCGCTTGCCCCCTTCGCTTTGCCTCTTCTTCTTCTTTTTCCCTTTTTTGTCGATAGCTGTGCGTGTGTGTATATGTGAATATGTGAAAATACGTGTGAGTCGTTGAATCTTGGAGTCTCGCTCTTGACGGAATTAGCTTGTCAATCGGTGAATGACGGAATTGGATTTCATTTGTCCCTTTTTTATGACTTGGCGATGACACATTGACGCATAAGCGTATTTCAGACGTATGAATGGAAATGGTTTGGCACTTTTATCTCGGTTTGGGTAGTTGAATGTTTTTTTTTTTTTTTTATTGACGAATGGAGTAGAAGTGTTTCGGGATTTTCGTGAATTTTTTTCAGACAATTAAAAACAAAAACTTTTGATGTTGGAAAGTGAAAACGTAGATCCATTACCATTTTTGAAAATTTCAGGAGCTCTAAAAAACTTTTGGGACGAGTAAGTGCTTTTAAAAAGTTTTTTTATAGCAATTGAAATTCGGCTGTAAAAGTAGTGAATTCGAACTTTTGAATGCAATAAATTACCTGACTTGCAAACACCGCTTAAAGTGTGATAGTCGTTTCTAGAATCAATATGTGAAAAGGCCAAATGGTACAATCAAATATTTAGCATTTTAATTCTAAAATCTATAGTTATTTTAAACGCAACGTCAAGAAAAAGTGTATATTTGGAAAGTGTTACATCCTAATAAACTATTTTTCCAACTACGATTTTTCCAGCCCACAGTCATAAACTTGCATTACACACGAGCTACCAAACCGAGCAAACTTCGTTTCGGCCGTTACGTTTCAAATTAAAAGTTGCCCTTATAATCGAGTCGCTGATTACTTTAGCCCCCTACCATCCCATTTGGCGAATCCCAACAAATTGAGCTCGCCCAATCGCGAAAACACATTTGTTCGTTGGCCCCGAATCTGCTGCACGTTGCATTCATTAAATTTACGTGTAAAATAAAACGAATTACTTTTCATTCAGTCGTCTCGGTTCTTGTCCGCCGTTATTATATATCCATTGAAAATATTTGCTTTAATAAACTCTTCGCAATTTGTATTGTCCTCGCCTGGAAAAATCAATACTGTTATTTATATAACAAACATTTCACAGTGGACATTTTTTTCTTTCTCCCTTTTCTCTCGCATACTCTGTGTACGAACCCTCACTCGCAACTTTTAGCACGTACTGCGCGAAATGCCGATACGACGCAGGTGTGTGCACCGGGTGATTTGTCATTGCGCACTGCCAGCCAGCCTTTGTTTTATCTCTCTCTTTCTATTTCCTCCCCCTTTTTCCCACACAGATGTGGAGTTTTCATCGATTTTCTACCATCGTGACCACGCAGGTATTTTTTTTTTCATTTTTTTCCCCCTTCCCGGTATGCCCGTTCATTTTCTTCTCTTCGGTCTTCGTCCGCAACCTCATCATCGGCCGGTGTATTAATAACCGCGATAGATTTTTCCTGCGCCATTAACGTCCACGATGCCGTTTTTTTTTTCAATGTCGCGGTTATTGAATCACCCAGCCACAGTGCACTCGGTCTTTCAGGTCGATTCATGAATTTATTTTTACCTTGTTTACATTATCGATTGGGCTTATTTATAGAATAATGTTTGGATTATTGTGATAAACTCTTTGTGTGATGATTATTTATGCTGCTTTCGATGTAACTAATTGAAGGATTCAATTCATACGATGCTGAATTGGTAAGGATTTTATCATAGGTCCTTGATAACTTTTGTTAGTAAGGTTTACTGTTAATAGTCGTAAATCTAATCCGCTGCGATATGTTGTTCGTGTGTGAAAACAATGAAGAATTCGTTTGTAAAGAATCGACATGTGCGGTCTAAACAATAAAAGTTTTTACATTTACATTTAAATACCCATTCTTGTATAAACTTTACCATAATCGTTCTCAATAAGTTTGTAATCTTTTCATACGACATACAAAAGCTGCTTGCGCTTAGCAATTTTCTTTAAAAGATTTAAATCATGGTTTTAATTCCATGATTAAAGAGATATTTCACGGGAACAACCAAAAAAAGTATAAATGGCCTAATTCTTTGATAAGTGTCGACGACAAATCATTTTAAGCACCGTTAGTTCGGTTACGACCATCATAATGAAAATCTTGATTTTTATCTTTCACCTTTACCCACAATTTTCCAGGTGATTTGTGATCTTATCGCGTCGACCACGCGATTTCACGCACGATTTCTTCCATGATCTTATCTTTCGCGTAACTTGCCACATACGATTCTTGACACCAACATCATCGTCATCATCATCCCTCGTTCACATACACCATCCCCTTCATCGGTTATCGATTGCACATTACCACTCTTCCTTCCCTCTTCAACCACTTTGCTTAGACCTAAAAAAAGACTCTACAACACCTAACATGCGATCATTAATTCACCTGGCAAATTAATCAAGCCTGTAAACATGCTAAAATTAGCCTGCTGCTGCACTGCTAGTAGCCAAACCTTACAAAAACCCTACTGTACACGTATATATATACACGTACATAGACAGGTGTACGAATCGATCCTTGCGAAATCATCGCCTGGTCAGCAATAGCAATATAGTAGCAGCAGGAACAGTGTCACGCGATATCCTTCGCTTCTACGTATAACCCGTCGCAGTGTGTGGCAGAGAAGTAAGAAAGGGTCGATACTACGGACACCACACCACACCGCGGCACTGCAGCTCGATCAATTTCTCATCTCCGGGAATAAAATCGTTTCCCTTTTTCCGCGCACGTCGAAAGGGTTTCCCGCACGTGCGAGAACGAGATCGGATCGTTTGACATTATGTATATATACCTGCAAACGTAGCGGGCTTCAGAGGTACGATGGTGCAGGCTATGAATGCCGAGTGGTTGGCTGCTGATGCTGATACTTTTACGGTGTTTGGTGTCGATGCATTTTTTTCCTATTTGATGATGGAACGGGAAAGTGGGTATCGATGGTTAGGTTATATGAGAGAGATCAGGTCAGTGATGGAATTGATGTATGGAAGCGTGAGATAGTAAAATTGTTTCATGCATTTTGATATCGACTTTTCCTTGTCAAACTAAACGTCGTCATTTCCGCACTATTGAATTTTATGATCCATCCAATTATCAGAGAAGATGTGTATTCAGGAAAGCATATAATCATCCTTTACAATTAAGGATGTGTATGAAAATCCATTCTCAAGGAGACGAAAACATTGTTACTTTAGTTCCCATTCAACTTTGTAATTAGTAAACTTGTCCGCAAGTTTACTAGTTTATACAGAGGTGAATTTTAATCTGTTTCCTCGAGCAATTTTACAAAACAGTAGATTCCAATTGCGTGATACTGAATCTATTTAGATCTTTTGCACAAACTAGTTTCAATTCTCAGACAGCAAAGTTCCGTCCTGAAAGGGAATAATCCTCTTTTTGTTAAAAACTTTTATAATTGCTTTCATTTCCAGCATTCAGGACTCCAATTACTACTCGAGTCCTTTTAATCCTTTTGTATTAATTGTGATACCTCGTTTCTATTATTGCGCCTTTCGAATTCTTTAACATTGTTCAACCATCTATTGTGTTAAAAATCTCCATTGTGAAAACTATTCCAACGTATTTTTCCTTTACCATAACCATCGAATACTTCCAATAAAATTAAACAAAGAACAAATACTCATACCTTCAGCTGTCACAACAGAAACAACCACATCCGCGATTCTCCAATTCCCCTATACCAACTAAATTTAGCTCCTATGCGTGTATAAAACAATTTGCATCAAATGATCATCTCTTCACCTTGCGCATAATAATTCCATAAAGATCACGCGAAATGCTTCTCCAAACATTCATTTCAAGAAAAATCTCTTCGCTTTTCTCAAGTCTCAGCTTGAAGCGACAAAAGCTTTTCCTTGCATGCTCGAGGTCTCGCGTGTCTCGCGTTAACGAGGGTCGAGGGTCAGTTTCTTTGTTTTTTTTTGTCGTGTTTCGCGATTTTTTGCTATGCTTTGTGCATTGAGTGCGCGCGATTAGAGCAAGTTATTTTTAATGTTTTGTCGTGGGCAAGGTTGTAGCTGCATTCGTGATGGCGTTTATTAATTTTTTGGTATTATGGTGTAGAAGGAAAGAAAAATAAAGAAAGAGTTAAGATGTTTTACGACTTTGTTTTACTGCGATGAATTCGTCACGCAATTTGTTACGCAATTAATTGGATTATTAAAATTAGGTTCTGTTTATATCTTTAAATTAATGAACAGAGATTTTAAATGTTTACCTTTATGCTTATGTATTCTTGTATTGTATAGTGTTATCACAATCCTTAAATTGATTTATTCTATAAATCATACCCAACTTTTTTTGCCTGTTAACCTCCTCAATATACCAATAAATCGTGAACACATCACGTGGAAATATTATTTAGTACTCATAAATCAAACACGACGATTTTATCAGAAAAAAATCTCCCCCTAAAAAAAATTGTAACAAATGTCAACACTTATTGTTTCAATGAGAAAAAAAGATTCTCTTAGTCCTTAAATAATTCTACATTTCCTTCTACAGTATTACATAAATTCTTACCCTCTGCAAATATAAATTCGTATATTTTTAGCTAACAACATACATATTCTATACCCAACTATGATTATTCATTATTTCGTACACCAACTAAATATTCATACTTCAAAATCTCACCTGAATATTCACCCCTTTTCACCTAACAACTATCATACCAAACCTCCTCCTTCCAAAAAAAAAAACTTTCATAACCCACTTATCGATCGAATAAATCAAAATTGGTCTATACAACATTGACAATCACGAACTTTCTCTCCCCGATTCCGCGCGCTTCTTCCGTGATAATCGCGAGATATCAGGCATCAGTCGGTCGCATCGGCGCCTACGAAAAAAAAGTAAAAGAAATCGAAGAAAACGACGACACATGTGTGCCACACCCAAAACGTCGTCCCTTATATATACCAAGCACGCGTACTTTCGAAGTTCACGTAAAGTGCGTCCTCCAGAAGTCACCGAGCGTAAAGCACTTAGAGGGCACAGGAGTGGGTGTAAAAAAAAAGTGTATACATATATATATGTTTATACGAATTTTTTTACATTTTTTTTCCTCCTCCTTGTCAACCCCCTTGCCGCGTATTACGCAGGCACTCAACGACGAGGTGCCGCGCCTATGAAGAAGCCGAGCGGCAAGGGCAAGCCACGCACCAAGCAGCCGAAGAAAGTCAAGTTCATAAGTGAGTATATACGACTATAAGGTGTGTGTATGTATGTGGGTGTATAGTGTGAACGAGTACAGCGAATGTCTCATGCTTTGTGTGTGAACGCTTTGAAGGTGTAGTGACTATAGTGGCATTTTTTTTCCTTTTTCGGGTTGGATTGTCGATTGCGGTTTCGTAGTAGGCACTTGTAGAGGACTATCACGAAACGATTATTTTCAGTTCTGTTTTTATAAGCGTTTTTCGTTGTCTTCTGTTTATTTTCATGATTAAGTTTTTCAATTAAAAGTTTAAGCTAATTATGCCTGTAAGTTTCGTAATTTTGATTTTTTTTTAATATACAGAGAAAAATAATATAATAAAAATTACAATGACTGATTGTAAATGTGGAAGAGACTTGAAATACCAAATCAATTGATTTATAGAAATTTTTTCTGCATCATAAAAATTACTATAAATTTATGGCTATTTTTTACCATAAACTATTACAATTTTTTTTTTGATAATTTGAGTCTGTCTCAAGTTTACAGTCATAGACATGGCAATTAAATAATATTTGTAATATTGTTACTACTGCTATACAAAAATACCAGATAAGTATAATTCTGAACAATAATATATGACAACTGAGTAAGCAACGAACGTAATTGCGATGATAATTAATTGAAACAGCTGCAAATATAATAAACCAATTAAAAATCATTCATGACTAATTTAAAGCAATCGTATAAGATATATACGTACACTCGTAACAACAAATCCTGAATCATGATAGTCCCTATCGCCCTCGTACATTAGCAACTCGATATCACCACCCTATCACACCAAAATACAACAATTACATCCAACCTTCGCTACCGTTATCAGCACCGTATAAATTGTCACCGACAAGGAAACCCGTGACACACGTGTGTATATATATACTATTCTATATTTAAACAACGGCACTATCCATACCTGGAACTCAATATCGCTATAGCAAGTCGATCATTCTCACCGCGTGCTTTCAGAACAATACCGTCTGCGGTTGCTCTCGGAAAAAATGCACGATAGTATATGTGTATATAACGCAGTAGCTGACGTTGCAGAGCAACGAGTGCGCAAGCGTTCAACGGAGGAGAAGGAGAGGAGAGGTGAATGCTTTGTCGGCAGAAATAGAGTCCCGCTGGGGGTGGCTGAGTATTTTTGGAGGTATGATCGAGCGAGTAGAGATTTTGAGTCATCGGGTAGTGTGTGTGTAATGGAAGAATGAGAAAAAGTGGTGGATTATTTTTGGGCGAAGGGTCGGTGAGTACATTGGGAGGTTTGGGGAATAAGGTTGATGTTTGGATATGAAAGTCTAAATAATTTTTTTATGTGGAAACGTTGATGAACTTTGACGATGTACAATTTGAATGTACAAAGCTGTATGGAACCTTTGTTATTGATTATTCGTAAAAAAATATATAGGTAGTTATACCTTTAGTATTATTTTATTAAAAGTGATTGATTGACATATGAATTAAAAAAGTGTATATAGAAACTCTTCATTGTTAAAAAAATCTATAAAATTACTTTCGACGTATTTTCGTTTGATATTTTTATGATACGTCAACATACACAATACCCGATTGCGAGAGAAAATCACCCTCGAAAGCTCTTTTTTTTATTGTTAAAGGGAAAAGGCAAAATATGCATTAAGTTAAACAACAACATGTTATTGTTTATCCACGTAAAAAGAGATCAACAGTACCATCAACAATGAAAATTCCATGCATTATTCAAGAGCAAAATATATAAAAATATATACTCACCTACAGCCACTTCGCAACATCAGTTGCAAATCTCCACTTGGTATTCGCGAATAAAAAACAAACTATCCGTGCGTACATATCAAAAAGCTCGTATACTCTTTTGTATATGATATGCATGCATATATATACCATCCCTGGTATATCCCACCTCTCCGGAAATATACAATCACTTTATCCGTGTACTTTAAAAAATTCGATCGCTCGTAGCGATTGAATATCGACGCTTGTATATGTATCTGTATCTGATCCGATGTGAAAACGTTGCAATGATGGAAAACTGGTTTGCTGCACACACATTATATAGACATATATATATAGAAAGATCACGAGGCTAGATATAGATATATACATTGTACACAGCGTGACCGAGAGGCGGAGAAACTATAACAGCTTGCTTTTTGCTACGATAAGTGTACGATATATAGACGGTACAGTGTAGATTGTCTATAGGAGAAGAGAGAGTGTAATGCAGGAATAGCGGTGTTACGATGGGTTTGTATTGTTCTTTGCGCACATTGAGGAGAGAAAGAGGCGGAGGAGGAGAAATTCCAGAGATAAGGGGGTGGTTTAGTGCTTTTAGGGTTTGGATGTATATCTTGATATTCTAAATGGTGTAATGGTAGAGGAGGGCAATGTAGTTGGTTTGGTATTGTAATATTAGTATAGTGCGCAGGATGGGATGTTGTGTGAGTCAACGGTAACGTGCACGCGTATAGCCTTTGTTTGATAATGATCTGAATAAAAAGTTTTAACGATTGGTGTTTCTTTTTTTTTATTTTATTTTGCTGTAGGGTAAGTGTGGTCATGGTGGTTCTTGTGTGTAATCTAGATTTTAATAGAGACAATTTAGTCAGGGATAGTTTGTGGGTATTACTTGAGTATTTGAAAAACCTTTTTTTCCGAGATTTTTTGGGTTCAGTCGTTTAATTCAAATTCAAACTGTAAAAATGCGCTCTAAGATTCGATATTGGTCGGTTATTTCCTTAAATCAAAGAAGGGACTACTATTTTCAGCAAAAATGTGAGAACATAAGTGCGGAAATACTCGCAAATATATCGGATCTAAGTAATAAATCATGGTTTTCTCTGGATTTAGATTCCACATTTAAAAGGATGTAATATAGTTTGACTTTACGACTAACCTCTAGTCATCGGTGGAATCTGCTGTTAGAATAATTAAAATAAAAAAAAGAGCAATTTACATTTTGAACAAATTCCGTTGTATCGCATAATCCTGTAATATACAGAATGTTGTTGTTTTTTAGTCTCAAAACTTTATAGATTAATACATGATTAGGATTATTCAGGGGGCAACTGAATTTTTTCAACATACAAATCATTATTCTTTATTTTTATATTATAATTATTTTTACATGCTGTATATACCAAGATATACATCCCATCGTCACTCAACCTAATCCTTCAACCATCCAAGATTCCCACGCACAATTACCTAAAAAATACAGATCAACTAATATATCCCTCAACGCGCTAAAACTTATCATTCCAGAACTGATCTTAGCAACTTTTCAAACTTTCCTATCCCTCTTTCCCTCTCTTTCTCCGCCTAATATTCGGGGTCTCTTCCCCATCAATCGCGTAAAACTTTCGATATCTCATCTCACCCATACCGTGCCAATAACTTACATTTTATACGCCCATATATATATATACCATCACCGACACACGTGTCTCATATACCCAAAAGAAAAAAAAAACAAGTAAAATCTCACCATCCCTTCGACATCACCTACACACATTTCCATCCAGTTCAATGCACTTTCAATGCGCCTCGCATATCTCACGTATCGCTCTATACAGGCACGCGATACATAGACAGATGAGTTATGCGCTTATTCGTGTACTCGCCGAGTGAATAACGAAGTCTGCGTGTATACACTAACATAAGCACCGCCGTGCGTATATATATATATAAGTGTAACGGAGAAGATGAATCATCATACGCGGCGTAGCAACTCACCAAAGCACAACCGTATTTGGAAAAGGGTTTTCGGGTAATTGCACGTATATATATGCGGGTCCGCCTTGTGTGGGCGAAATACGTTTAATTCTTTTTTTTTTTTTATTTGGCATGGTTAATTGGCCAGTTTTGCTCGAGTACCGTTCAAACGAGTGGAATATCGAAAACAAATGTGTATATATATATGTATGTGGAGCTCGCGAAAGGTGAAGAAACTGAAGAGAGCCGCGCGCATGTGCAACGTGTACAAACGTCAATATGCACATATACATATACATATATACACGCGACAGCTGAGAGCTTGCAAATTGCCGGTGTTTAAAGCTCTCTCTCTCGCGCGCGCGCGTGTTTCCCTGTGTGGATAGCGAGGTATATGTCAAGGATGTCATGTACTATGTGAATATTGCAGCTCGTACTGTATAACTATAGCCTTTGTTAATGGAGCCTGATGTAACATTGTATATATATATATATAGTGTGCAAAGTTCTAGTGAAGTAGAATTGTCGTGGTTAGTTTTGGGTTTACTGGAAACAATATGTAGCTCCTGCCACGGTGAGTGTATGTGGTTTAAATAGAAACGCGAACTCCCAGGAGGTTTTTTGTTTCAAGTCTAGGAAATAGCATTATTCATTTACATACTGTATATGTAGCGTTTGTTAAGCAATTTTCTTTTTAAATTTTAATTTTGAGTGTAATCAACAACTAATTGTATTTTATAACAATATTTTCGTTTATTACGGTCTCCTCTCTTTGTTATACGTAAAAAATGATAAAAACTCATTGGATCCTCTCCTCCTCCCTTTTTTTTTTATTACTGTTACACAAATATTGAATGAACACCGGATTACATTGCCATAATGTAAGAAAATATTACTGTCAGTCGGTATTTGTTTCTCTTTCAACCTCTCCACTCGAGTAAATATTTAGTTAGCCTGTTAAAACATACATTTTGCGAATACACAAGTCGGTAAATTTTCTTACCACGAAGTAAAATATAGCAAATACACGCAACTTTACCTTTTATTATATAGATGCGTGTACAGAATTTTCGCTAAATAAATAAAATTTCGTACAATTGGGTAGCCAGAAAATTTTAATTTTCATTTTACACGAAGAAAATTAAATTCGCGCGAATAATTTCGCATATATTTGTATAGCTTATCTTTGTACGTTGCGTTCAATTACAAGCGTTTCATCCCCGTTTATAATTAACAATATATCGGTAATTCATTCTCTCAGTATATAACAAATTAAAATAATTAAATAAAACCACACACCGCGTACAGATAATTTTACATTCCCACTTTCAAACAAACCCTATACTCTCCATTACTTATATACAAAACGAAAAAGAAAAAAAAAATCAATCGCCCACTAATTATCAACCCCGTAACCATCCGTACAAAAAAAAAACTACAACTCGAAAAAAAACCTTCTCTCCTCGACCTCACTGCAAAAGAGCGAGTGATAAAAAAAAAGGGAGAGACACGAGTAGTAGTAGCTTGCCCCTCGACAGACGTCGCGGCGCCTGGAGACACGTTGCCGTCGCCGTCGTTGTCGGCGTTGCCTATCCTCTCCCTCGTATACATACACGAGCGTATGGATCGATCCTCCTTCGCCTCTCTCTCTCTCTCTCTCTCCCTCGAGGCTGAGTCATACCTTGGCCTCCTGCCTCGGGACTTTACTTGTATAGATATATACATGCGCATTTTACGTCTCCCTTGTGCAAGAGAGGATGAGGGGAGAGGTGAAGAATATGTGTGTGGGGTGAGAAACCTGTAGAGCTGCACGGGTGTGCATGGAGAGAGAGAGAGAGAGAGAGAGAGAGAGAGAGAGAGAGAGAGAGAGAGAGAGAGAGAGAGAGAGAGAGAGAGAGCGAGAGAGAGAGGGGATGAACGGGGTAAGTGCAGTTGTACTGTGGAAAGGTGAGGGGTGATGATTTGACAGTGTTAATGGGTTACAATGGTCAGGGACAATGTATGTAGTGCGTGGTGGTGAGGGAAGTGTGAGAAAGGTTGTTTTTGATGTGTGGCTGTAATCGTTAAGGGATATTTTTGATAGTATACGGGTTTGGATTGATAGGTGGTTAAGGGTTGCCTTTGTATATTGAAAGTTTTATTTTTGCGTATGGATGTAGATGTAAATGATGTGGTTATTTGAATGCGAATGTTGTGGATCGATATATTTTTTGGGGAAAAAAATGTAAAATGGACTGTTAGGTTTTATAAAAGTGTATTTTCGTTGAGATGAAAGCAAAAAATAATTTTTATATACATTAAAGATTTTCAAACGAACTTTTTTTTATTAATAACTAAACAGGCTTTAACACCGTACTTTTAATATAATCGTAAAAATACTACAACTATTTTAAAAAATATTGCCATTTCAGAAAAAAAGGATAAAAAAGAGCTGCATACATTATTTTTATCTTGAATGTTGTCATGTACTATGGCGATATAAAGTATTGTTCAATCAGATTAGCATGACAATAGAGCAAGTCAACGCTTCTGTCTTTCCCCGCGTTTGATATACGATCTCGCTCCAAAAAAAAAGAGGAAGAAGAATTGATATTTCACTGTTCTATAGATTTTTCCTTTGAATTCACTACAAGGGAAAACATCTTCCATAAGAGCTTTTGAATATACTAATAGTTCTGAGATAACAAAGAGAAGGAGTGGAAGAGATAGAGAGAGAGATAGAGAGAAGTTACTCCTCAAACTTGTTAAATTTTATCAAGTTAAACGGAGAGCCAATCCTCAGCTGTCATTTAAATTCAGTGGAAAGTTTCGCTCTAACGAAGTGAATATTTGCCGTACAAATGAAGTTGAAATTAACTTTTTACCCGACGTGACGAGATAAAAAGTCATCGTCCCTTCCACATCAAAAGTACAACTTTCTACGGTGAACACAAGTAAAATAAATTAAATATTATTACTAAACGCTTGACAAAATTTATAAATCTAAAAATTGTCGATTAACATACAACGTTAATATCTTCCTGGTACTTTTTCTAAAACACACTTCAATTACCGTGCATACCACCATATCATCGTCGAACCGAAAATCTCAATTAATCAACTCTCCTCGCGTTGCCTCCTTATACTCCCTTGGCGATTATACAAATGGTTTATATATATATATATATATATATATATATATACATAGACTTCCGCGAAAAATATTTGGCGAGAACGACGCCATTAGGTGAATTGCAAAAATTCTCGCCGACGAGAGTTCGTTATATATACCGGAAAATCTCTGTGTGAAGGAAAAACCCGTCGGCGGTAGTAGCGATTGAGATTCAGTTGATGTTCTCGAGAGCGTGTTGTAGAGACAATTGCGCTTAATGTGATTGAGCTTCTCTCCGGCGGTTGTTACCACGTAGCGCAGACACGCTACACTACGCTCGTTGATTATTTTAATGGCGGTAACTATATATATAACGTGAGAGAGAGTTGGTATTTGATTGCGGCACGATGATTTTGTCGTCGGGATTTTGGTTGAATGAGCGAGTGATTTTTGAGGGCGCGTAGTTGTTGTTGATTGTTGTGGCGGGGGTTTGGTAGAATTTCGAGGGAGCTTTTGTTACCGGATTTCAGCTGAGAGAGAGGATATTATGGATTTTCCTTTGTCATGCGATTGTCGAGCGGTTTAATGGCTGCTAAGCGAGGCTATGTTATACAAAGCTTTCTCCTGTTACGTGCCGAAATTAAACGGACGTTTGTCAAAAATTTCTGTTTTTTTATTGAATTGTTTGATTGTAATATGAGTTTATCTTTTTATGTGTTTAATTTGATTTATGAATTTGGAGGTAGAAGAGGGACGAAAAACATGTGCTTTTGTAAATAATAGAGTGATTTGTCAATGAAATTTTATTGATATATATTGTTTGTGCTTTCCATGTTCATGATGAGAGAGAGAGAAAAAAAACACTTCAAAACATTTCGAACAAATACAAAATAAGTTAAATAAAAATCGACGATGAAAATTTCAATTAAATCATGCCTCTCTAAATTAAAATCAGTGAAAAAAATTACTGTTTTAGAGTGAGAAACGAGTCGTTATGAAAACATGGCATATGCACTTCGAAATAATGCATATACACTATTTTGGATAGTGTATATTGACTTTAAAAAACAGTAGAATTTCACTATTTACAAAAAGTTAATATATACTATCCATAATGTATATGCATTATTTCGAAGTGCACATTCACTTTTTTTTGCAGTGACGCGTTTTTCACTATAAAACAGTGATTTTTTTCACTGATTTCAATTCAGTGATTGGGATTAAAAATCTCATGAATATTTCTCGCCTTTTAAATTTTTATTTAACACTCCATTTTCATCTACATCTTTGTTCGTATAATCATTCCCTGGTCATTTTTCTCCATTTCCTTACTACATCACTCACAATCGCTCCAAAATACCCTGCACCTAATTTCAAAATTAAAATTCATACATTCACCAATATTAATTTACCTCCTTCTTTCTTCAGCAACAGAGATCCGCTGCCAGGAGAAGACGAAGGGCGGATTACGCTACGAGGTGATCCTGGCCGAACCAACGGCACCGGCAAAGCGTGCACCTTCGCCTACTCAGACATCACCAACTCAACCTCAAACCAACATCGAGGATAAGCTTCGCGCAGCAGAGGAACGTCGACTTTCCCTCGAAGCGAATAAGATTGCGGCGTTGAGCGCCCGGTTGAGTAAGATCGAGGAAGTAGCGCGCAAGAAGGATGAACTCAACGCAAGCTTCGTCCAAGCAACGCGCGAGTCGCTTGATATCAAGATGAACAATAGTGAAGAGAAGCGCGAAGCGTATATTACCGATCTCAGGAGCAAGTTGAAGGAACATGTGAGTTTAATTTTCAAGGTTTTTCTTGCAAATCGGGAAGCTTTTTTTTAAGCGTAAGCGTTGGTTTTAAAGATTGTAGGAATACTGGGTTTTGATGCATTTCTTAAACGATGGAAGTTGACAATAAATGCGACAATTGTCTGATAGTATAAAGAAATTCGGAAAATTGATTCATGGATAACGATTTAATGTATATAAATGATTAAAGGTTATTGAATAACCAAAATAAAATAGTTAAAATTGTACTTCCTTGACAATGTGGTATTTTAAAGTTAAGATCGTGGTAGCTTCGGAAAAACGATTATTTGGAGAAAAAAAAAAATTAACCTCATAAATTTCTGGCAAACTGACTTATCTTAAAGTAAAGTTCACAAATTAACTCGGAACTCCATGTCTATATAGATAGGAGGAGATAGGTGCCAAGTCAAATAGGACTTGGCTCGATACACTTCAGTATATGTCTACTTACATTTACAGTTCGTATTAACTCGGACGTGTCTGATGTATTTGATTTGTTCATGTTTGAAGAACGCAAATTTCTTCTAAAATGCAGGCTGAATTCAAACGTCATTTTATCATTTTTAGGTTTTTGAAAAAATATACTTATTGCATTTAGGCAGACAATTTTTCAGAACTCAAAATAAGAAAAGCTTTTGACGAATAAAATATATTTTAAATATAATAAAAAATTATATTTTGATAATAGTTTGTAATAAATAATAATAAACAATGCAAACCAAAAAATTAAATGAAAAAATCATTAGTTTCTGATGACATTTCACAAAGAAAAACATCATCGCTTTCTCATACTTTGAATATTATTGCAGTTGGAAGGCGTAGAGAAGACTAGACTGACTTTGGAGCAACAGACTGAAGAGGTACGCGTAGCCGTGGACGAGAAGCTCAAGACCGCCGCAGCCCAGCGCGACGAGAACATCAAGAAGATGGTCGATCGGCTCAAGGAGCACGTTAGTATTTTTTTCTTTTTTTTCCCATGATTTTCAGCTTGCAAATATTTTTTTTTTGCTCGTACCAAGTTTAGTTAACCGCAAATAAACTTTATATTTGGATTATTTACTTGGACGCGAAATACCGTGTATCATTTATTTTGTTTACGGGAACAAAGTGCAACATTGACGCATGCATTAGCCGGTAAATACTGAATAATTTAAGCTATTTATAGGATATCAATATACTAGATTTATAGATGTGTCAATAAGCCCGTGCAAGTTGCAATATTTGATACCTATTATTAATTCCACACGCTTGCTAAATTAGCGAATATTAATTATTTAATAACTGACACAAGCATAACAAATGTTATATTCTATTATCAGTCAGATAAACGTTTTCGTGATGCCATATTGAAATTGTATAGCTTGATGTGTGATAAATTAGTGTTGAATACGTAGATGCAATTCAGATTAATTGCTATTGTTAATGAATTTTGGAAATTCCATAATTAGTCAACTGGATTTATTTTCATTTACGAATACAATTACGAAATCAAGTATTCTTGTTTGCTTATCCGGCAATTTGCTATATACATTTAAGTTATAACTGAAAAATATCGTCGATATAATTCAGGAATATAATTATAACAAAATCATAGAAAATTAC
Source organism: Torymus texanus (assembly GCA_036873485.1). Taxonomy (NCBI): domain Eukaryota; kingdom Metazoa; phylum Arthropoda; class Insecta; order Hymenoptera; family Torymidae; genus Torymus; species Torymus texanus. The sequence goes on from JAYJLV010000046.1 coordinate 10,164,515, forward strand.
AAAAACAATCTAAATTTTAGCTGGCTCTTAAAATTTAATAATAAAAAAATCTTATCAACGCTTTTACAGGAGGACCAAGTATCCCGCGTGCGCCAGGGCATAACCGAGCGCGTTCACCAGCTGGAGAAACAAATCGAGAGCAAACTCGACCAGGCGCGCGAGCGTCGTGAGATTATCGAACGCGAGCAGAAGGAGAAGCTGCGCAACCACGTAAGTCCTCCTCTCCTCTCTGTCCTCTCTCTCTCTCTCTCTCTCTCTCTCTCTCTCTCTCTATCCCTAAACGCTCACGTCGCAATGCGGTCGCTCGCGCGACTTCGCGCACTGCACACAGAGACAGAGAGCAGCGAATAGATATATACTATAGCCACATATATATATATATATATATATAGTCTCGCGGTTTATAATTAGTCGATTGCGTGGGAGGATCGGTTTTAGTAGTGTTTAGGGACGTGTATAGGGTGGTGTAGTATGTAGTTGGTTGTAGGCGGTGGGTTGTTTGCTAGCTGACTGGTGGGATTTGGGGAGTAAAGGCGAAAGGCGGATTGGGAGTTCCTGTGTAGGTGTTGAGGGAGGATTGCAAGTTTCAACGGGCAAAGGGATCGAAGGGATTTGTTGGACTTTGATTGGCTGATACGTGATGGCTCCTTGGGTTGGTGGGGGTTGAAGAATATGGGAAGAAAGTCGGTTGGTTACTTGGGGGTGTTGTAGAGTTGATGTTTAGCAAGGTGGTTGAGTTAAATTCTTTGATAAAGGTGGGATAGAAACTTGTCATCGTGAGTAAAGTCAATATTTAGAAGTAGAAAACGTTGATTTTAGTTTTATATAAAGCTAAATTCTTGTAACTTGCAGTTAAAAGTAAATAGATGTTTTAAGGGACTGTTATTAAGGATAGAATAATTCTAACGAAAGTATATTTTATTTCACCGTAGTAAGTATTAAAAGTAAACGTAGATATAGTAAAGGAATCTTGTTTCTATTTTCTGCTCTAGTACATTTTATAGTATAAGAAAATATATGTCCGCCATAATATAATCCGCCACCATTCAGCTAGCAAAAACTTCCGCAGGTAGTAGTTACAAATATTTTTGTGTAGCAGGGATTGGCACTGAATATGAAATTTACAAGTTTTTACATTAAAATATCAATTGGTTATTGAAAGATTATTCATCAAAATTTACGCGTGCAAATCAACTCAAATTCTAATTTTTCCATGGTAACATCATTCAAAGTTTCTCGTAAGTATTTCAATATTCAAAGATGCATTACAAAGTTTGCAAGTTTTTACATCATGAAGATACTTTTAAAATTGTCAAACTTTTTATTAAATTAACTAAATTTTATTCACCCTATCAAAGAAAAAAAAAGGTCAACATTCAAAAGATGAACTTAACCCTATCCGCAACGAAACCTTTCACAGTTCCACTCCAAATCAATCCACTTTCCCCGCACTGTGCATACAAACACGTACACGGCACTCATCCACTTTACCCGACGATCACTCGCATACCTTATACACACGTGCTGCACAAGTGCCGATCCGCGCTCGCTCTCTCTCTTTTCCACTTTTTTCAAGCCTATTATACAAACACAGCCTTAGCCCTACATGTATACGTGTGGTATGTGTGTGTAAAAAATGCGGCCCCATTCAGAACACAGCAAGGGTGGCGAGGGTGCGCGAGGCCGCCAACGCGCAGGCCGAGGCGACGAAGCGCGAGTCGGACGCGAGGTTGATCACCGCCGAGCACAATCGCCAGCGGGAGATACAGCGTCGCGTGCAGGCCATTCGCCAGCATGTAATATATAAGCGTCGTTCAAGCACGACGATGATGTTTTTTCTTGAATCAGAGATATACTTTTGCAATGATATTTTTTCCAATATTTTTTCATCATTATCTGTTTTTTTTTCGTTTTTTTTTGTTTTTTCTCTTTGATAGATAGTCCAGTCTATATATTATAGTCTATATCTCACATGATGTATATTGCGCATATAGTGTATAGAGTACTTTTTTGTGCGATTGTAATATAGGTTCTTTTCAGTTTGGGAGCTGAAGGTATGGGGTCGCTGTGATTTCATGTGAGATCTCGTTGAGATGCTTGAAGATAATAAAAAATAAAAATTAGATTCTTAAATTAAAAATTGGGTAAAATTGTCTAAGAAAATCTTGTAGTTGTCATTAACATTTGTTATAATAATCATAACATTTTTTGTTAAATCAGTCAAATATAGAAGATATAATAGGTAATCTCGCATGAAATCATTATAAAAATTCACGCGTAGAATGTTAATGAAATTTAATTAGATTTAAAAAATTATTTTACGTGTGAATTTATGTACCCATACTTTTAGCTATGATGTCATAGTCTTTATGCTTGCTTATTCATTGTCTTATTTAAATTTCATCAGAATTGCCATATTTTTTAAAAGTTCTTAAAAAATTCTAATGGCTAATCTTGAATTATTTATGTCTTATTGAAACTTAGACATGGCAATTCTCGTAATACAAAAATAGAGAAAGCTTTTTTGGATCAATTTATATATATATATTCAACTTTTCAACATCAGACATTATTGTCACTTGAATAAAACTAGACAATCACTGAAACTCTTTTCTAGCTTTAGTCAAATTAGGAATTATTTTTGACTTAGAATGGCTGTTAGACGCTTGGCGAACAATTTTTTTATTTACGACTTAGGTCTACACACACATCTAGTGCATACTTTCCTGCAGAGAAAAAGCATGATTGTTCGATACATACGTAAATTAAAACCTCTATATATATATTTTGTGTTACAAAACACAAACAGAATGTCACACTGTATTTACTCGTATATTATACTATACTTGAACAATATTCATGTTTTTCCCAAACTCTCTGTCACCATACGAGAAATCACACCTTATTTAAGAAAGAAAACATTGCCACAAACTAATCTAATCCTTTTTTTCCAATTCTTTTCAAGGAGAAACGCGTGGAGATGGTGAGGCAAAACAAAGCCAAAGTGCAGACCAAAGACGGCCAGGAAGACATCGGCAGCGTCGCCCTCGACAACATGCCCGTGGGCAAAGAGACCGCGAGCTCTGGCTAAGCGCTAATAACTAGATCCCCATTGCATGGCACTCCTCGCGTCGAAAGATAAAAAAACGCTCGTCTTTAATTTTAACCATCATACTTACATTAAACATACAACTAACGTCTAGGAGTATTAAGAGAAAAAAAAAACACTGCCTTTTCTTTCCTTTCTTAACTCCAATGCACAGATATAGACACACTCACGCGCGCGCGCGAGACATGTATACTTGCGAGTATCGTGAGATAATGATGAAAGAGTGTGCGAGAGAGTGAAAGAAAGCAAAAATTAACCCCGTGGCTTTTTTCATACTCATTATGATTGTCATTGTTGCGCAGTAAGGGAGAGGCGAGTGAATGCAATTATCGCTGCTGCTAACTATTGCTGCTGTGTAATTTCACATTTTATGGAATATATTAATCGTTTCGCTTTCGTGTGGCAAACAGAAAGAAAAAAAAATGAGAGAGAAATAATTATAAGAGATGTAGCTTGTGAGCTAAGTCGACGTATTTCAGAAACGATGAGAAACTCCATTGATTACCGACTGAGTAAAAATAAAAGAAAAGATGTGCGTGCGATTTTTTAGCGAGCTTTTGCACGAAATTTTTCATGTTTGTAGCGTTTCATGGTTTATGATTATTTATTTAATTTAAAAGTTGAAGGGAATCGAAAGAATCCCCGAAATATGATTTTAAAAATTCAAATTCCAATTTTTGTACAAATAATATACTTTGTATCTTTCAAAGTGTTTTTACATTCCAAATTTTCTTTGTTTAAAAAACTTGAAAATTCTTGGTGATTTTTAACTTGCTCGGTTGGTAAGATTATCACTTGCATAAGATTAATCAACATTTTCATATCCATTATTTACTTTAAACTTTATTATAACGCCATCACTCACACTCACAAATAATAAAGTAAGGCTACTATAAATTAAGAACTATAGATTAATTTATATAAGTAAGAGAAAAGAAAATAAAAATCAATTTCGCCCGGTGAGTATTACTTACTTAATCGGTAACAAGTGGCTTTCGCATCGTTGCGCGCGCAAAAGACAAAAAAAAGTTAAGAGGTAAAAGAGAAAGAAAGACGGCGCAACGTCTCGCGCTTTTTTTTTGCATCTTCGCGTACGAAAGCGCAAGACGTTTGCATGGCGTTGCGTTATTATATATTAAAAATACGTAATAGTGCTTTATACTAGGCTTGAGATATAAAAAAATGAATAAGGAAATAAAAAAACCTTGAAAAAAATTTTGTACTCGATCATTGTAATATTACTAATTGCGCTAACAAGATTAAAGAAACGAACAGATCTTCAATTAAAGAATATGTAGTACACTGATCTAAAAAGCGATATAAAAAATATATATGAAAAAAATCACAAAAAAAATATAATAAAATACTATATGAATAATATGACGCTTCTGTGATGACTTCACTATATCTCTCAAAGTGTTTTACTATACATTACCTATATTATATATTAAATTAGTTATCGAGAGGAGAAATTTAAAAAGAAGAAGAGAAGACAAACTCGAGAAAACGTACATAAACATGCAAGCATACATATATACACACCAACACGACGTGCCGCATGAGAATGATTAGTAGAAAGAATGAAAAAGAGAGTAAACTAAACTTTTTTTTATTTTTTTTTGTCGTAGCTAGGAGATATAATATCGAGCAATCAGCTTAAAGCAAGGGAAAGAATTTTCGGGGGAAAAGAAAATTTTTTTTGTACGACTGTTCTCATGATCGGGTATAGTGTCTTCGATCGCCCCAGTATTAGCAAAAATTAGGTGAGAGCAGAGAAAATAATGATCGTTGTGTATCACGGAAGTTCGCTTTTTTTTTAAATCGTTTTTCTGTAAAAAATTAAACCCTTTTGTTCGTCGAAATTTTTCAGTATTAAACAAAAAATTAAATGTTTCTTCGTTCACATTATTGTCTTTGAAAGTGTTTAGGTGTCATTATTTTCCAGTAAAATTTGTACGTTTCCAACTTTTTCTGTTCGCGATCTTCTCAAAGTGACGAGAGTTGAGTTGCAAAATGCGCGAGGCCTTGGCTTTCGGTCTATACATACACGCGTCCGCAAACACCTACAGAAGTCCGAGACTTCACGCGGAATATATGTGTGAGTGTATTCCCTTTGCAAGGTACACACACAAACACACAAAGGTGGAAATGACGGTGTCTATTTTTGCATAATTGTTGTGTGATCCTTTTTGCAAACGACGACGTCGCGCTCGTACGATCGATACGCATTTATATAGATTTAAAAAATCAAGGGGGGGCATAGAAAGAGAAAAAGAAGGTAAACTAACGTCTTTGTATGTTACAATGATTGTCATTATCGCCTTACGTTATTATTATATATATGATAAACGCTTATTAAACGTGTTTCCACGCTGAATGAAGTAAAAGACGGGGATTTAGATAAAGTAACTCTATATAAGTAAAATTGCGAATTTGAAATATGGATATGAATTATATACGTTGTTTGTATGGTTTTTTCGTGAAAAAAAACAAGGTTAAGGAAGAAAAAAAATTAATGATGATTATAAACAATAATAATTAATGAAAAAAAAAACAAAAAGCTTCGATATCGTGCTAAGTGGACAAAAAATTGCTGAACTCTAGGAGTGGTACGAAAGATTTAAAAGCGAGAGAAAACGCAAATAAATACACGTTCATATAAAAAAGATGTTTGTGTTCTTTATTTATAAACCCTCATTCATATTCCTATTTCATTTTAATTATAATTCAAGAATTAAAAAAATTCATACAAAATCAAAATATATTTCTAATTGTTATCTTTATATTTATGAAGCTCAAACCAATTAATTACCGATTTGCATTAATAATCATTAAAAATTGTAAAGAAAAATTAATTTGATTTATCAGTGACAAACGTCTTGTTGTGGAAGTCAGTGAAATACAGTCATTATCTTTTACGGAAACGAGCGAGCGACTGCTCGAACGTTTTCAACTGACGATTGAATACACATTCATCTCGCTGCCTTTTATAGTCTAAGATCTTCTCCCGCATTGCAAGCCACATGGAGGGAGGGGCCACAATCTCACTCTTTCATTCAACGTTTTTCTAACGTATTTCGCAGTTATCATTTGTAGGTTTCAACACTGACGTTGAAAGGAAAGCAGTTATATTCAAAACTTATTATTATATTTTGTTTACTATTTTTTAATTTGGCTAGGTAGATAAATATTGTAAAAGGAAAATATTTTAATAATAAAATTAATTGAATTACTTAAGTTTCTATAAATCATTTTAGTCGAAATCAGGTTAAGTAAATAAAACCGCTGCCAATACATTGGCACTTAGCTTCCTCAAACTTTATATATTATTCCATTATTATTTTGTCAGAATA
>JAYJLV010000046.1:10174223-10235022 GCA_036873485.1 Torymus texanus
TATATATATATATATATATATATATATATATAGATATATATATATATATATTGCACTAGTGCGCTGCCAGGACGCTTTCGTTTCCTGTCTCGCCCGCACTCTCTCGCTCCAATACGTGCGCGCACGGCGATCGAGAGGAGTGCACCGCCCGCGTCTATGTGTGCAGCTGTGTATAGACATATATACAGCTAATCGCGGGCCTTTAATGCCTTCAAAACAGATGGATGCGGGTAAAGGCGATCATCGCTTGGCGTACGATAATTTTGGAAAATATGATTGTCCGAAGGTCGAATGAGGACGAATACAAGTGGGCGATCGTCGATGACGTTTTTACAGCGCGCGGCGTTTATAATAACAACAAGAGTCTCTATCCACGCAAACGGGTTTACGATGTTATGTGTGTTTGGAGATTGATTAGTCAGTTGCTGAGCGATTGGGTTTCACTTAAAAGCATTTGCGGCGCGCAGGAAGGGGCATGCATGGCTATCTGTTTTGCGCTTATCTCGCTCCGAAATACAGATTGGAGCAAGGCTTTGGGAAAACTATATTATTGATAACCTGGTATTAGTAATTATCGATTTCAGTTTTTTTTTCTCAATGGATTTTCGTTGTTGTGGATCAATTATAGAAAGATGATAGAAATATCACTGCGTCCTACATAATAAACGTATACCTGAACTCCGTATTTTGTAATATATATACACGGTTCAGAAAAATGATTTTTAGTTGTTTGCAGACTTGAGTAAGCTGTCCATTTTGGTATCTATTTTTATAAGCCTTCTACAGATGTCCTATTAATAATTCACAAATTTTTTTTAACGGCGCTCAAACGGTATAGCCAACGTAATGTTCATTATAAATTGTAAAGAGCATCATAATGGGGCGTGAGTTTTAATTTTCTTGGCATATTAAATTCGCTGATAACAAAAAATCATATTTTTATATGAAGATAATTTCAAACTATAAAATGCTAAAAATAGAGTTAAGTAAGAATTACTCAATTTTGATGATGTACTGTGTTCAAAACACCTTGAATGCAACAGATTAAAATATTTCATTAAAATGTTTTCGTATAGCATGAGGATTGAAAGAAGTTCAAGATTTTCACGAAAATAATAATTTACCTTTCTACTTAATTTGTAGTATTTGAAAAGAAAACATGGTTCCATTTCATCAGCCGAATTAATTTCTATGCGTAATATATATATACTTATTGACTGACTCACAGGTTTTCCCATACATCCAAATGACTTTTTCATAACTTTCTCTACGTCTCTCCCATCTCTTAGTCCCCCGTCTCTCGATTTCTAGGAACACGCGGTCCGTTTTCCGAAATTTTCCCCATTCTGCCAAAAATCTCATTCTGTTTTCCGCGTTCGCTCACGGATATCGAAAAGCCAACGAGCAGCCAATCACCGGCCGCAGGTGCAGCCCCGAGTAGTACGCGACTGTCGTTGACGCTCGTTCTTGCTGCGGTTTTCGACTCTCCGCTGTCTCTCGCTCTTCGTTCGAGTAATTTTCATCTCTCGTTCGACTCGCACACAAAGTCTTGCCTACGTTCTGCCCTCGTCGTGCCTATCCTTTTTTTGCACATGCAGCTTTAACCTTTCTGCCTAATATTGACAGCTAGAAAGATGAAATTTCACGGTCGTCTTAGTTTTTAACTGATTTTCCAACCATTGTTTTTGAACGTGACTTTGAACTGATTGCACCAAGTAAGATCGACGTGGGTTTCAGTTACAATTACGACTGATTATGTTTATTAGTTCAAGATAGAACTCACGAGGAAAATCAAATTATAATCGTTTCAACGACGTTGATCGTCGAAGGTAATTTTTTCTACTTTTCACAGGATATTTCTCTTGTTATTAAATGTACCAAACATATTTTGTACTCTTACCTATTATGATCCTATAAGTAATAGTGTCGATGACGTGCGAAAAACCTTATTAAATTAAATTATATTTTAATTAAAGAAAAACATTTCAGTTTTTATACTAAAATTTCAAAACTGATCGTGTACTAAAGCGTTTTTCCAATTACTATTTTATTCGTTTTCTATAAAAACGTAATATGTGTCGGATATTATTTAGATTAATAATAAGTATGTAAATCTGCAAATTTATATCAAAATGCAAAGATTAATAAATGAAAATATTTACTTACTTTATTTACAGTTATATAAGATATATATGTGCAGCTGATGATCTCATACTTTGCACCTGCGAGGACAATGCATTTTAAAATTGGCGCCACTGTACATCATGGCGACATGATTCATCTGCGCAGTAGCTCCGCAGCTGTTCGCGGAATGACGGAACGAAACAGGCAAGAGCCATCGGATCCAGGATAAATAAAATTCGGCGGTTATTTGCAATTTGTTTAGTTATGATTCGCGATAACGATTAGCATCAATGCAGTGTCGTATGTATCATTGACATTATCAAGAATCGTGTGATGTGAAAGTACGAGGCTAACTTTCTCCATGTTTTTGTTGACAGATTAACGAGTGGCGGACGTCTTCAAAGGGGGCCAGCGGGCCAACTTTGCTGAATGTTGTTCGATTCGAGAAAGGGGATAAATCACAAGCTGCAATTGAAAATTTAACAGCTGACTCACTAATTTTTCCCGATGATCAATAATTTTGTCGATTAATTACAATTGTAAGTTCCAATAGTACTTGTCTTTTCTAAATACTGTATAAACACTAACTTAACCTTCAATTTTTAGGTATGTATACAAAGAGAACAATAAAAGTTTACAAGGCTGTAACGAGATTTTTTTATTGCAACTACTGATCCAAGGACATTTGTGATTATTATTGAGAAAAACAGACTGTGTCACCAAAATAAAAACATTCCATAAGAGGGTATCATTTCTTTTGAAAAAGTTAATTTGTTTAGTTTTTTGCCGTCTTTTGTATATTTTTCACCAAGATATAAGAAGAAATATTAATAAAAAAATAGATTTTATAAAAGTTTATGGGAAAAACGTACAAATGGATATCAGTAGTGACTATGAGAGTGATCATCCTCTCATCGAGCATCCAAGAAGTATCATTCATTTAGATGTGGACTATTTTTATGCTCAAGTTGAAGAGCTACGTCATCCAGAATTACAAGGAAAACCATTGGGTGTACAACAAAAAAATATAGTTGTTACTAGTAATTACGAAGCTCGATCATTTGGTGTAAAAAAATGTATGTCAGTTGAAGAGGCCACACGTATATGTCCGAATCTTATTTTAGTTCGTGGAGAAGATTTAACACCATATAGGCGTATGTCAGCCAAGATTTCTGAACTTTTGCACCAATTTACACCAATGATTGAAAAATTAGGCCTTGATGAGAATTATATTGATGTTACATCGATAGTTAATGAATATACAACACATAATAATAGTTTGAAAAGTTCACAAAATGATGATGCTAGTGAAAAAGAAAATACCTTTTTACCTCATGAGCCAGAAAACTATAAACCAATTGGAGAAATCTTTGGTCACCCAGAAGAAGATTGTCCATGTGGATGCCACATCCGTTTAGCAGCAGCAAGTAAAATTGCCATGGATATGAGAAATAAAATACACAATGAGTTAGGTCTCACTTGTAGTGCAGGAATTGCACATAATAAACTGTTGGCTAAATTAGGTGGAGCGTTATACAAACCTAATCAACAAACTATAATTTATCCATGTTGTGCTACAGAGTTGCTTTCTTCATTAGGCTCGGTTTCAAAAATACCAGGTGTTGGACGAAGAACAGCTGAATCATTAACTGCTAATAATATCTTATCTGTTAATGATGTTCGAAAAACTCCTTTAGAACGGTTACAAGTGAAGATTGGTAAAGAATTGGCTAGAAAAATAAAAGATTATGCAGAAGGTATGTTTAAAAACTGTAAAATATCCATCCATATCGATTAATGTATATTATAAAATATAAATATTTAAATATAATTTTGATTACTTAAATAATATAAATAATAAAAATATGTTTTTGTGATGCAATAGAAAGCAATTTAGTGTTAACATCTGTGTTTTATATTTTCTAAATTAATGATAATTTGTATTCTATTTTTATATTAAATTTAGTTATTTATTTAATCATATCAGAGTAATAAATAAATTTATTTATTTGTTAGTTTCACTTTCTGTTTTTATTCTAATATTCAATATTTTTTTTGGAATTTTCTTCAAAGATTTTTAAAAATTATTATTTTAGGTATTGATGATGCACCAGTTAAACCATCAGGAAGGCCTCAATCAATTGGTTTAGAAGATGGTTTTAAAAAAGTTTCATTAGTTGACGAAGTTGAGTCTCGTCTTAGTGCTTTATTAAGGAGACTAACTGAATTAGCAGCGGAAGATGGAAGAGTTCCAGTTTGTATAAAGTTAACTGTAAGAAAACAAGATAGTTTATGTAAGCCAAGCTCTTCTACAGGAAAACGTGAAAGTAGACAATGTGCACTTCCACAGCACCTTGTACCTTCAAACAAAGGGGCAAAAGGAGTTCAGTTTTATGATCACTCAAAAATTTTAGCACTTATTATGAAATTATTTCATCGTGTTGTTGATGTTTCAAAGCCATTTCATTTAACTTTATTAGGCTTGGCATTCACTAAATTTCAAGAAGAGAAATCTTCTGGCAAAAGTAGTATTGCATCATTTTTACGAAAACAAGTTGCTGTGCAGTCAGTTATGGATATTAGTTCAGAAGAAAATTTTTCTGACTGTAGTTTGGGATCACCAATGAGTATCAGTCAGCAGGATCGAAGTGATTGTGAAGAAGATATTGATGGAGAATTCAGAGAAAATAAAGATTTTGGAAACAAAGTACCATTTCAATCTAATTCTTGTCATCGTATTCGAGATGTAGATAGAGCTACTCCAAGTCCAATTGATATTCGTTGTAGTGGTGAAGAAGATGAAGATATTTTGAGTGAAGTAGAGCCTTCCCCAAAAAAGACTAAATTGGAAGTATGGCTCAGTGGACGAAGAGAATCTCCAAGTAACGAAATGGCTGATTTAAGACTTAATACTCCTTCATCTTCTCCAATATCAAAAACGTTACTACAACCTGGACCAACGGTTTTTAAATCTTCAATACCCATTGATCTTGATAAGCAAATGAATCATTCCTGGTCTGCAAATACAAGCAACAAAAAACCAAATGATATATTTAAATATTTTATAGCGAACAAGTGACCAACATAACAACGACTAGACAATTTCTTAAGATGAATTAAACTTTATCAAAATATGTTTTTTACTAGTTTTTTTTTCTATAAGTGAGAGGGTTTAAATGTGATTAAGCATGGTGTGCGCAAATCGTATATACTCTACGCGTTTCCTGCAGGGCAGGGCAAATGAACAAATAATGCAGTTTATGTACAACTGCTAATATTACTTTATACTTATTGTTATAAAAAAATTGTGCATAGTTTACTTGTAAAAATTTTGCATTATTTTCAGGTCATAAGAGTTGATATAAAAAAGAAATGTCAATATTTTTTACAGTCAATGTTATATTGAAAATTGCAGTATCAAAAATAAATTATCCGTGTTTTGTAAAAAAAAAAAAGAATATATATATATCTAGTTTTATTGAAAAACAATTCTTAGTGTTTGTATTTTTCATTTCAATCCTTAAATTGAAAAATATAATATACAATTTATTCAAGAAAATATATTCATCTCTATACACCATCATGTAGAGGGTGAAATTCTGAACTAAAAGTTCCTTGTCATTTTTTGATGACAAATAGTTTCTTCATAATTTATGTGTCAAAATTGTTTATTTCACCCTCCACATGATAGTGTATAGAGATACATATATTTTCCGAACAAGTTGTTTTTATATATATATGTATGGGTGATTCTCTGTCAAATCGGGAGGTCAAAAAATAGATTTCTTTGAAACTTTTTGAAAACGTTGTATATTTTGTGTAGCGTATACCGGTGAATTTTTTCAGATTTTTTAATTAATTTATAACTCCTCAGGGAAGCATTTATCACGATAGATATCAAAATATTTTTTTTTGTAATATTTTCTCAGTTTTTTAATAAAAATACTTTCAAAGCCGTACCTATATGATTTCACTTACATATATATGCAAATGAAATTGTTACGGATGTAGGGTGGGTGATTCAGATTTGGCGCTGTGAGGGTAAATGAATATAACCACCGAGTTGTATTTTGGTTCTTTATTATTCTTCCTTGCTGGTCGAGTGCTGCAGCTACACTAAATTCATACGTTCTTCCCTATGCCGTGTTTTATTTTATCTTGTCACCGGACGCTGCCGTTTCAGCACCTTTCGGCGTGAGAACGGCAATGCAGACAGTGCGTCCGTGACAAAATATTAAAATTTAGAAAATTAAAAGTCCGTTCAGGACTATATTTCTATCAAAAAATTCATTGGAGATACCTTTTTATTGTACAAAAGTGTCCGTGTAAATCCCAGAATGATTTGCGATCGCGTTTTTGGACCTAAAAAAATTCATCCAGTTTTTCGTATTCTAAAAAAGTCTTGCACAGGTTTGAAAAAATATAGTTAAATTCTATGGAAAATTACAAGAAAAAAAGTGTATGTAAGATATTTTTGATTTTTGTTTCCTTTTTGAGCAAAAAATACTATTAAAATTGAAAAAATTAATGAAAAACTGAGAAAATTTTAAGTTTGACATGACACAGTTCGAAAACATTAATTTTAAAAAATTTTAAAAAATTTACCAGAATTCAATACACAAACTATAATCTACTTAGAACGTTTTCACACTGTTTGAAAGAAATCTATTTTTTGACCTCTCTATTTGAGAGGAAATTAGCCATATATATTACAGCAATTGGACAGTTTGAGGAGCTAGGGTTTCTTCATCCCAGAGTTATATCCTGGACTAAAGAAATAAACCCCTCTCTGAGTAGACAGAACTATAGCTGCTCCTCAAAGTGCCCAATTTGTATAGGCCTACTGGCCGATCTCCTCAAACTGCCAAAAATCTTCTCAAAGTGCCATCGCCTCCTCATAGTGCTCAATTGATATGCGTATATATAAAAATTTCTCCTCAAACTGCCCAACTCCACTAAATATAGGTATAGATATATGTATGCGTAGCACCTATAAATACACATAAATATTGAGTATCGTAAATGTTTAAATAAATTCAGTTATATATAATTTAAATATGATTTATATGAAGAAGTTAAATAAGTTTTGTAACCTAAAAATGAAAAACGTAAAAATTTTTAATTTTTTTTCAAATTTTGTTATTTAAATAAATTTAGGCTAGATATATTTTAATAATGGTTACCACAATTTTTGGTCAAATAATTTCTTTTTTTGCTGCCGCCATTTTTAAAAAGCGGGTGACATACGCGCATGCTCATTGCTCAGCAGATTGTAATATAATATAATAAAGCGTAGAAGTCTGTATAGATTGTACTTCATCAGACAGCTGATTTTTACGTATATTTATATTTTTTAGGAAAAAATTACAAATGGAAAATATTAATGTTTTTGTTATAAATGGTGTAACATGAATTGGCATTAAACTATTACAAGCCCATGTGCATTTTATAGTACTGAATGTGGAAGGGAATTGCAAAAGGTAATGATGAAAATAAACAAAAATTATTTTGTTCCAACATTAATATATTGTGTTATGTTATATTATTTATTAAATTAACTTGGTTAATATATTCTTTAGATATTCCCAACTTCATTGAAGAAAGTATTCAGTATTATGAAAAAAGAAATATTTTATGCACAATTAAATAATCCACAACAGGGAATCAGTAATATTGTTACTCGAACAAATAATCGTCATAAAGAGACTAGAATGAGAAAATACTATCAAGCGGCTTTGTTAATAACAGCTGTAGTTAGTTTAGTATCACTTTTGTTCTACAGACATGAATACAATAGGTTAAGGTATGTTTTGGAAGTGTTTAATTATTTTGGTAAACCTAATCAAGAAGCAATCAAAATCAACTGTTCAAAAGATGTTCCTGAAATTAAGAAATATTCTGTAGATTTGAGTGAGCCTCTTTCAGCTTGGCAAAGATTAGATGACGATTTGTACGTTTATTCATCTTATGTTACAAATAACAGAAAAATTGAAACTATTAGTTATGGAAAGTTAACTGATCCAAATTTAGATTGTAACATATTTTTTGATGAACTATTAACTCCTATTCCTGGAACATTCTCCTTTAATTCAATAGGAAACACAAGTGATATTCCTGGGAGAACTGCTTACAGAGGATATATTTTAATTTGTGAATATACTGAAGATATGACACCTGTTGGTGTAAATTATCAACCTAAACATCAATTATTGTTCAATGCAAATAGCCCAATATTACCAGTTAAAACACAAGCAAAATCTCTTACATATAATGGAAGTGCTCTTTGTGTAGCACCCCCATTAAATGTACCTATGTCTAGAGCAGAAATGATAAGCTTTTTGAATTTTCATGAATTAGTTGGTATGAATCATTTTGTTATATATGATTATGGTATACCTAATGTTTTCCATAAAGCATTAAAAAAAATGGCACAAGATTCTCATCCTAAATGGAGTTTTACATATGAAGTAATTCCATGGAATTTTCCCATAAGAGAAATTCATCCAAATGTCATTAAAAGCATTATTGAAGCTGACTGTTTATATCGCACTTATAATAAAGTTATGTATGCAGCTACAATATCATGGGAAGAATATATTGTTTTAAAATATCATCATGTAGTATCTGATTTATTAGTAGACTTTGAAAGAACAAGAATGTTTGGAAACCGCTATATAATTCAGACACAAACATTTTGTGTTCAACAGAGGGATGACAAACGCTCATCAAATTCCACACCCATTGTACTTCGGAAAACATATACATCTCCAAATGCTCTTGATGCTAATTTTCTCTACATCTACAAGCCACATGAATCTTTGCATGTGAAAGATATTAAAACACTCAAAGCTGCTGCAAATTTAATTATTTTAAATCGTTATGTATCTTGCAATGATTATAATGCTAATAATGTGGAATCTAATAAGTATGAGCCATCAATTTTAAGATTTGCAGCAGATATGCAAAATTCTCCTATTTTTCGAAAATTTATAAAGGGAAAAATGTTTGATTTTGAATAAACTTTCAAGCTTTTATAAAATAATTAGTGACAAAGAAAAATTTTTATAAAACGATTATGGACCATCATAAATATTGTGATAAAAATGTTTATACTTCAGTTTTATTATAGAATTAATACTCTAAATAAAGTTGTGAATATTTGTCAAAGTAAATATTACTCTGTTGACAAATATGAACTCTTTAAAGGGTTGTTAAGTATTAATAATGAATTTCCGTCATGTAGAAGACTGTTAGTATTAATGTTTGTTAGAAGATACAATATGAAAATTTTTTACAGTCCTGTTCTCAAGTTACGTTTTAATAGTAGCATACATAACTTCTTAAACCAAATCAATATAGAATTTGAAAATGTTCTTTTATCAAATAAATTACAATTTTGCAATTTAAATGTATTCAATATGATAGAAAATAAGAAACACAACTGCCATTGTTTATTCTATCCATTACATAGGTATTTAATGTAAGATTTTGATAACAATATTAAGTATATAGAGATTATGTGATTATAATTTCATAAAGAAAATGAATAACATAAGAATTATATGACATACAAATCAAATTACAAATTTGAAACTTAAAAAAACAAGAGAATGTCTTCTGTAAAAAATAATTAGTTTATACTTATGTTTGTAAAAACTTGTATATGCTGTAATCAAAATATGTAATAATATTAGTTAAATTTTTTGTTATATATTATTTAATAAATATTTGTTGCAAAAGAAAAAAGTTTATTTAGATTTTTTGTTACTACTTTTCATAAACAATAAAATAATAAATAAGTACAAATATAAAATTAATTTCGTATAAACTTTATTTGCAAAGGTGTTTAATTAATTTTTAATAAAGTATTTGTTTATAGTTAATAATAAAGCAACTAGGCATTTAATTGATAATTATTTCAGTCGTTGCATGACAGCAGAGTTTTGAAGGTTTGCTTCTTCAATTGTTTTGCTTTCTTCTGTAAGTTCTTTAGTAGGAAAAGTTGTTTGTAAAGTAAACTCCCTGAGTGCATATTGAGGTCTCATACTATATTCATGAAGTTAAGGAATATTTCATAGACAATTCTGATTGGCTTACATAAAAAAACTTTTTAAAAATGATTTATGAACACTATTCTACTACTCATATCTATACAATTTAAAAAGAAATTAAATTCTATAAATTATAAATAAATATTTTTTAAAAGAATATGGTTAGTTATACAAATACAAAACTCAAAATTAAATGTAAGGATATTGATTACAATGAATAAAATTATTATTTATAGAGTTAAAATAACATAATGATTTCATATAAATATTTTTTAAATCCAAGCTGTTTGTACAACAGATTTATGTACACAAAATATTTATATATTATATGACAAGAAATAATTTCTCTAGTTAGATATCAAAACAAAACAAACACTAGAGCAAGATGTTTTGTAACTTATACTCTGAAATACTATATTAATATAAATACTGTATTAATTTTATAAAGTTACATAATTTTATTAAAGTAATAGATTTTATAAAAAATAATTAAATAAAATCAATAATTTTTTTTAAATTTTCATAGTATACTTATTACCAATTTACATAAATCTATAAATTCAATTTATTATTTAGGAAAAGGATACGTTATGATGTATCGTCTGAGATCTCCAATAGTATGTGACAGATTAAATTGAGCCCTTACATTGCTACCATCAGCTAATCTAATCTGTATTGTTGTTAAAGGTTGTTCAGTATTGAGATTCAGCTGATTTCTTGCTAATGCCTCATTTGCAGCCTGATCAGCTGGGTCTGATGATATTGTCATTCCTACAGTTGCTGGAGATGGGCTATAATAACATTTTTCATAAATTATTTGAAAGGTAAATAAAGAATAAAAAAATTTGTTGTTAATAATTTATTTTGTTTTTTAAATAAACAAACCTTCCCAGCATTTGGCCTTTGCCAGTAAAAGCTTTAACTTTGGCTTTTAGAGGAACATATTCTTCATGTCGATGATCTTCCATATCAAGCCGCACTTCTCCTCCGTGCACTTCTTGTCTTATTTCCATTGGAATTTCTCCTCTTTTAATTGCTGCCAGAAATTCTCTATTTGCTGGATCATCATATGGACGAATTTCTCTATCATTTATGGTAAAACCATTTTTCCATAATTTCAAAGTTATCTGACCAGTTGATGGTCGTCTCTCTGATGATGGTGGTGTTACAACTATAAATAAAATATAGTTTAATATAGACATAGAAATTGATAAAAATAATTTATATAATAATTACCTTCAGTATCGTTGCTTGTCATGCCCAATTTGTATCCAGTACCAACAAATGTATTTGGTCTGTGTTGGGCAGTTGACCTACTTGGTTCACCAGCATTAGTAGATTGTTCTTGACAAGATTTGAACATATCTGTTATAATATCATTCTTTTTTGCAGGTCCCAAAATTTGTTGTCCACTTCTTTCTGAACCACCAGCATAAAATGCTTGTCCTTCTTCTTCATCAGAACTGCTGTCTTTATTTTGCAAGCTGTGCAGTGTACTGATATTTGATTTCTTTTTGGGCTTAGATGCTTTCGACTTTGATGCCTTCATTTCTGTAGGAGTTGGTTCTTTTGGTCTGGCCAGATCATCTGCATCTTCATACAAATCCTCTTCTTGTACTCTTTCCTCCCCTTGCTCAGTAGGTAAACTTATAGGTTCTGAATCGTTCTCGAAAAAACTAGCAAGGGCAACCTAAATGACATGATATAGATTTTCAACATTTACACATTTCCTAACTGCAAAGGCAGCTGTAGTCTAAAAATATTCTATAATCAAAGGCTTTGTTTCTTTTACTAGAATAAGGTTATAAACATATTTCTGAGTGCAATGAAATGAAATGAAATGGGTGTCAACAACTTGAAATGATAATATTAAAACAATCGTAAAAATGTATTTAATAATGAAGTTTTATAAAATTTTAATCCTCTTACCTCGATTTGCCAAGCCGAAGACTCCAAGTAAAATTGGGCTCTTTCGGTATCGACTCCCGTGACATCCTTAAAATTCGCAATCATTGCTTCATGATCAGCCATTTTTTCTACTGTTTGTTACGTTAAATTATTTAACACTTCAACCCTACACAAAGATACATTAAATTTATCGTAAATCTTTTGAAAGTACTTTCTTTGTGTCAAAATTTTGCGCAGCTCTCCAATTTATCGTTTGTCATCGAGACACCCAGTTCAGTTCTTGGTAGACCTGCTTTATCATTGTCAAATTTGTTTATGTTTCGTGTGGTAGTCTTGACTTTGAATCTGTTTCGCGCCATTTTTCTTCATATTTTGCCTTTCAGCAGTTTGATTCCTTACGGAGAATTTTTCTGACTTATAAAGCTAGTTTTATGAAAAACTAGCATTATTTCCTTTCGAAATTATTCAGACATAATGAAAAAAAAATTATTTAGATAATAAAACCAGTAGTTAAATAAATGTATTGGATTTATAGATAATCAATGGACATTATACTTGTTGAGAACTTGAGGTTGATCAGATAGGTTAGTATATATGCAAGAATAAGGTTATCTTTTATAAATATAAATGAAAATTCATTAAAAATATATTTATATATATTTACATTTATTTTATTATTATTATAATATAGTACAAATAACAATTTTTTTCTTTTAAGTTTATACATACTACTTATTCAACCTGACAATACAATGCAGTGCCACGTTTAATCCATACTTTTGGATTAACTTCTGATTTCAAATTTACTGATAAGACATAATTGTCTAGTAAACTTTCAGAATTACATTGACTACTGTGTAGACTTGGTGTAATATATAAAGGACACTTATAACTATTAACAGAAGTCACATTTTTCTTGAGTGTTAGTTCAAATAAAATTATTGGCATGTCATTATAAAAAACTTTTGGTTTTGAATTACTTAACGATTTATTTTGTTCATTCCATTTTGCTCCTATTAAATAAAGACCATAAACACAAATAGAATTTTCAGGTACTTTGTAATCATCTGTAGGATTTTTGAAGTCCAAGACAGTAAATTCAAATGTTACTTGATCAATAGGAACTTGTTTTTGTTTTGCAAAAATCATTTTTAAAGTAGATAGCAATCTCTTGCAAGACATCAGTCCTCCAAACCAAAAAAAACGAGGGTGTCCTTTGTTAATCCAGGCATTTATAAATTTGACACATTCTAACAGATCTGTTATAAATTTTGACAGTTTTTTTTTACAAAGTGAAATATGTATTTTCCATGATTTAGGAACAATTCCTTGTGCAATTTCTTCTGCCAATTCTTCTAACCTTTCTGTCCAAATCAAGTATCCATTATATGCTTTTTTAAGTTCAAGTAATGAATTTCTTATAACATTCAAACATTTATTATACAACTTAATTTCTTCAATCAATACAAAGTTTAATGCTTTTAATTCTGTTATATCATACTTTTTTTGTACCTCTTCAACATCAATATCTTCTGGTATTACTTCAAGTATTTCAAAAATTATTGACTTCACTTGATTATTTTTACTTTCAAAATCTTGAATCACAGCTGCTTCATTCAAACTTGATAATGAATTTAAAAAGTCTTGAACTTTGTTATTATTTTTTATGAAAGCTACATTTTTATCAAGACCAAAATCTTCTGGTGATGTATAAGCAGGTATACTATTTCTAACATGTCTTGTATAATCCTTATAATCTATTCTTTTAGGTATTCTATAAGCACGAGCAGTATCAAAATCATAATTAGAATCGTTTATTACTCTGTGATTACAGAAGTCTAATGCTAAAGTATCTAAGTAAATCTTATCTTGACAATCAATTATT
This sequence comes from Torymus texanus, assembly GCA_036873485.1. Classification (NCBI taxonomy): domain Eukaryota; kingdom Metazoa; phylum Arthropoda; class Insecta; order Hymenoptera; family Torymidae; genus Torymus; species Torymus texanus. Next base: position 10,188,192 of record JAYJLV010000046.1, read on the forward strand.
TTACCTCCATAATTACATTCACTTAAGAAATATGTTAAAGCTTTAAAAGGAACTTTATCGCATTGGTTAATCCAATTTTTTAGTTGAATAATTGACATCTGTAAATCTGACTCATCAAAATCATATTCAAAGTTCCAACTTTGGAAGCCAAAATTCTTCCTTTCTCTAATAACAGCATGAAAAAGACAAAATCCATAAAGTAGTTTAGTAAAAGATTTATCTTTTCCAGGACACCCTTCAAAAAATTCTTTATCTTTCACAGGTTCAGATCTATAAGTCCAAGTCAATGTTTGTTTTACATCATAAGGAGAGTCAAAAGCAATTTTAATACTGTTTTGTAAAATACCTATTGGAAATTTGTTGTTTGATTGAGTACTTATCCAAAGCCGGAAGCCCAAAGATGTATTAGATATATTAAATTCTTCACACATTTTTTCAAGTTTCATCATCCATGATAAAGCAAGATGACAATTGTGTAGGAAAACCCATTCTCCATTCTTGCGTGCTACTTCAATTAGTAACTCTGCTTTTTGTTCTTGTAATGGGCCCATTGATAGTGAATGTAATTTTGCAGAGTACCCAATACTCTTAGCATGCTTATTAACAATTGCAAAAGGCGAAGAGTAACTAGGCAATATAAATATTAGTGGTGTAAGACAAGTGGATTCTGAATATGGACGAATAATATTACATGGCGTAGAGGAACTGTTGTTTTGTCCCATTACAGATTCCACAAATTCTGTTATTTTGATAATTATCTTATCTGGAGATAAAATTCTAATAAGAATTAATTTTTGAAAGGGACTCAACTTATTGTCCCAAGGTGAAGGCATTAAACAATCATCATTATCCATTGAATTACAATATTTTCTCCACTTTGTATTATTTGTTATAAAGCTACTTACGTAATTATGAAATATTACCAAAGTGTTACTGATTTTGCATATTTCTCTCCATGATTTATCTGGTAGCCAAGATGATGCCGGGTTTGAAGTTGTCTCATTATCACTTTTACTTATTTCATTGTCATCAACAGTCATGAATGCATTGAATTCTTGTTCAGTAACTTGCTCTGTATCTAGTAAAGTCTTTGCACATAGAATAAATGAATAAATAAGCTTGTGTTTTTCAAAAAGAGCAGTATGGACACTTTGATGAAGATTCTGAATAGAAGCTATTTTCAAATAATCAATCCGTCTTGTTGGAATGGCACTTCGATTAGACGTTTCGATGGACTTAATATATAATTGCGTAAACCATGATAGTGAAAATCTATACATGTAATTTAAATTTGGTAGGATATTTAAAGTACTGTAAAGATCCGCGCAATATTTTGTGAATTGACTATATGTTTCGCGGAAGGCGTCAATTTCTTCTTTGGTAGTTCTTGTTGCTTCTTGCCGTTTCATAAGGTCGATTGCAAGGCTTTTCGATGAATCGAGTATTTTAATAGCGGCTTCATCTTCAAGAATATTTGCACTTGAGCCAGAAAGAGTATGTAAAATATTATCTTCTTGCTGCTTGAGTATTCTTTTATTATTGATATTTTCAATTAAAATTTTTTCAAATTTCTCTTGAAGTTCGGGTTTTTCTCTTGATATTACAATGTCCAAAAGACGGTCTCGAAGAGCATCACTAGGCAATAGAAAATCTGTAACTGTAACTTTATTAAAAACATCGGCTGAATAACAAGGATTGTGATGTTTTGTAGTTAAATAAAATCGAAAACCTGGCCCATAGGAAACGTTCCCTTGTTCAAGGTTCCAGATTTCTGATACTTTATGGTTTCCTTGATTAAGAAGTAGATCGAGAGGGACATCAAGTTCTTCTTCGAGATTTTCTAATAAAACAGGATTACCTATTTCCATGCTTCTCTGAATTATTTCAATATAGTTCGGATTAGTAGTTTTTAAAACTTGTAAATCGTTCGATTTTTCCATATTTCTTATCCATTCATTTGCTTGATTTTGAGGATCAATGAATAGACACCATTGCAAAGAATTTTCCATAATTATGGCATTTTGTAGGGAAAATTGGTTATTAGATAAGCCACACAAGTGCCAAGTACTTATCTTCATTTCTTTTCCTAAATTTAATATAAAATCATATTCTTCAGAGAAAGGAATATCACAACTTTTCATAAATTCTTTCCATTCAAAAATAATTTTTTCGCGATACGTTAGACTGAGAGGTGATAAATATGTTATCATGGCACTAGATAGTAGTATATCTCCAGCAAGATTGTCGTAGCATCTCCCTAATTTATTTGAAGATTCCATCCAACGAGTTTTTTCACCACCTAAACTCGCTATTAAACCTTCCGCTTTTTTTAGCTTAATAGTACAGTTTTCTACTTCTTTTTCTAATTCTAACTTTTTAAGAAGCGTCGCTTCGAGTGTGCTTTTTAAAGCTGCCAATTTCATGTTCAAATCGGCTAAAGTTTTGCGCTTGGCATTTAAAAATGCTTCTGTTTCGTCGCATTCTTTCTGAGCAGCTGCTAATTTCTCTTTTTTAGGCGCTACAACTTTTGCCACCTCGTCGTAAGAGACCATTGCTCGAACCCATTTACACAATCCTTCTGCGGCACTAGAAGCTTTTGCAACAATGTGTGGCATAAAATTTTTATCCGACATGTACGTTTTCTTTATCGTAACCATTATAGCTGGGGCGATGTTGTCTTTGTCGTAGTCTTTCAAATTCTGTAAAAAATTCATATCACCTAAGATTCGTTTGCTTGGTCCCCAAAAGTCCATACTTTTTCTGCCAGTTACTGGATCTATAACTCTTTCAGAAGGTACGCCTAACATAACACATACTGCAGCCATCACAAGTTTAACAGTATCAGGAGGATTTTTCATGGCTTTGACCAATGTGATATCCGCTGGTTTTAAGGTATTCAAAGCTCCAATAGCATCTTCCAAAATTGGAATTGCCACTGCAAGTTCAGCTTCACACTCTGCTTTTAAGATACCGGCAATTTCAGCTTTTTTATTGGCTATTTCTTCGTCTCGTTTGACAAGAATAGTAGCTCTTTCGACGCTCACATTTTCACTTTCAATTTCTTTCATTGTTGCTTCTGTTTGTCGAGCTGAAGCCTCCAATTGAGGTCTCAGTTTTGTCAAAGTATTTTTCATTTGCGCAACTTCGCGAGCGGCTAATTGTAGTTTATCCAAACCAGATAGATATCGTTTCCTTAATGTTTTGATTTCTTCTTGCTTTCTTGAAATAATTTGAATGTAATTTTTCATGGTTCGAACAAAAGCCGAAGGTATTACGTGAAATACTTTTCCTGTTTCTTCATAGTATTGTATACTTGTTTGTTTGGCCTTATCATAAAAATGCTTACTCGCGAGAATTATCTGGTCTTTTGTAGAGTCCTGCATACTAACATCTTTCATGTACTGAATAGCGATTTGTTCTAAGGCTTTTTGAGGCCAACAATCAAACCAATTAACAGTACAATGATCTATCAAAGTAGGATATTTGCGTAAGTAATCACGTAATGTTTTTCCTAGTGGACTCACGTTAATGATAAAGTGCATTCTTTGTTTACATTGGTCGAGGAAATAGTCAAAAACACTTGACATTTCCATTTCCATGTTCCTGTTGCCTTTTTGGGCATCCAATCTAACTTTCTTAATTATTTTTCTTTGTTCATCGCTGGAAAATAATTGAGGTATTTCTCCAAAGCTAAGTAAACTACAGATATCTTGAATAAATGTCGGCCTCATTTGCCGATCTGTTATTAAAAAAGTATAATCTTTTTTCAGTGTACCACACTCTATCATTATAGACTTAATATCACTTTTCCAAGAAGTATCGTCATACTTTGTATCGATTATTGGTTCAAACAAGCATTGCTGCTGAATGTACGCAGCCAATCGTGTAAGTGATTTTCTTCCAGAGCCACTTGAACTAATCATTAATAAATTTCCTCCTGGAGTGGCCAAAATACGGCAAATTCTTACTAAATGTTGAACAGTATGACACGTTATAACAATGTTTATTTTTTTCTCATTATTCTCATTGTATTCTTTTATATATTGTAAAAATTTATTTTTTAAAGCATCCATGGAGTTTATTTCTTCATATCTTTTCTTATTTGACTCTCCATCCATGAAATTACCAAAAATAAGATCTTTAAAACTGTCTTTTGTCAATTCATCATTTCCATATTTTGGTAAGTAATCGAAAACAGATTCGAATGGATCTTTAAAGCAAGATTTAATTGAATCACGAACATTTAAAAAAAGCCATTGTTTGTCATTGTCATCTGTCATTCTATCTCCTAAAACTCGAAAAGTTTCATGCGCCCATAGACGTATAAACGTTATTTTGGTCTCCACTGATTCTTTTTGAACTAAACTACAACCTTTTATAATTCTGTTAATATCTCGCAAAGAAAAGCGATAAAGAATTTTTGAAGGTACTGGTCTTAATTCTTGAACAGCGGCTAAATATATTTCTACCGTAGCATTTGCAATACCATTTACACTGCTTAAAACATCGGTGGAGAAAGAATTCTTCTTTAAGTCGATTAAAAGTTTGTTTGAAAATATTCGAAAGATGTTTTCTTTTGCTTGTGGATGAAGACTAAATACATGAAAGTGTCTTAAAAATCGCGAGCAGATGTTAGTTAATGTACTTCTGCCATTGGTCAACGATGCAACAAACATAGTATTCAAAACATGTACTTTTTTTCTGTCTTTTAAGTCATACCAGAAACCATAATCCATATATTGTCTAATTAATTCTAATGTAGAATTTGTATTTAGTGGTTTATTTGATACGACGTTCAGGTCGTCTATTAAATTTATACAACATCTATTTTTTGATGGCCCGTAATTGTACCGTTTAATTTTATTCAACTTTGAAAGAAATAATTCTTGAGCGACGTTTGATTCAGTTACTGAATTAAAATTGAATTGATTAACAACATATTCTGATTTTGGAAGCTTTGAAAAATATTCTTGAAGAAATAAGGTTTTGCCGCTCGAACTTTCACCACATAAAATAAATGGCTTTCGATATTTAATATGCATATTAAGTATCACTGACAATTTTACACTATCTATAGTTGGAATAAAAGGATCTCGGAAAAGAGTATCTTCTTTGATTTTTTCTGATTTTAAAATCTCTCCACAATATTTCCAGTTACCACTTCCTTTAAATAAATAAATATTATCTTGCAACCTACCTTCAGAAGGTAATGCTACTTCAAATTGTTTAAGTTCTGCTGGCCGAGGATATCGTTCATTTGAATTAGTCCACAAAGACGAATAAAATTCTTCAAATTTTAGTTTTGATTCATCATCTAAAGTTCCAGTTAAAGTCCAATTTGTTGCCATTACCATGGCTGCCTGCGACCAAACTCCGATGTGATCTTTCGTATCTTTTTCTTTCTTATCTAAATTTTCTTCGATTGCGTAATTTATATACATCTTAAATAAGTTAAGTGTCGATGTAACAAGGTGCACGTCTGTCAGTAATAAATTTACTATACAGTGACTATGTATAAATTCTAAGCACGGATCTATCGTCCAATCAAATAACATATAAATTATCTTTTGATAACCTCGGAATTGATCTACATTAATAATATCTGCTAATAAGAATGGTCTCCATCCTGTTGTTTGAAGATCAATATGAATAATTCCGCACCGCGAGATTGTTGAGGGTGAAGCATCTTGCAAATTTAACGTTTCGAAAAATATTTTTATTTCTTTACTTAATATGATTCGTTCATTTGACGATAAAAATAATGTTTTGTTATCATCCAAAGCTGTTTCTAATTTTTCTATCCATGAAAAATGTACATTACTATCTATTATTACCCACTTTTGTGAAGAATCTTGATTTTCCGCAAATCGTCGAATTATTTCTGAGCATACTCCATCTTTCCATTGTCCCGTTACGTCGTCAATAAATCCGTATATCCTATTGACACTTAAAGCTCCTGGATTAATTACTTCACAGTCTACTTTAAACTTCTTATCTTGATTGTCTTGTTCATGCATTAGTAATAAAGCTTCTAGAAGAATACGTAATATAGTTGATTTTCCACTTGATGAATCTCCTACGATAATAATTGCATGTTGTAAATGAATCATTTCATATAGTTGTATTATTTTTAATTTGAAAGCATCATGTGTACTTAAATTTTCACTTGCACATATCTTTTCAACTGCCTCTAGAAGATTGTCATAATTAGGTGGAGGAAGCGCGATACCTGAAAAAGACTTATTTATAATACTTTGGAAAATGATAATATCGTTTCCAATAAATTGAGACATATTTAGATCAATTAAAGCTCGAAGTAATAAAACTTGCTCCTCTTGATCTGGATAACTAAATTTTAATTTCGTTGCTGTTGTGATGACAGACTTTAAATTTCTTAATTTTAAATCGTATTTATTTTCGGAAGACATTTGTTCATTACAGAGATTATAAGTTTCTGTCAGAGATAATGCTAAATTTTTTGCATCATGAAAACCTCCAGCAAAAAGTTCGACTTCGCAAATCTTTTCAAAATCTGGATTCATGAAACATACTGTTCTAAAATGTAGTTTTAAATTATCAGGCAAATCGTATAATTTAGTACATGTAGGATTTACACTGAAACTGATATAACAACTTGGATTGAAAATAAGTTGTGTACCGTTAATGTTTATGGAACTTGAATTCATACTCCGAGATTGTGAAATGCGAAAAATGTATTGAGCAATGACAGAAAGTAATTCTTCCCTTATTTGCGTAAAATTTTTAAAACATACCCATGCTTCAAATGTTACCAAACCTTTAAATATATTACCCACGCAATTATAGTCTTGTCCATCTTCTCCAGAAAACATAAAAAAAGGAACAGCTAATATTCTGGTTAAATTTTTTATTGTTTCAGTTTTTCCAACGCAGGATAAACCAGCTATTTCTCCGAAATAGTTTTGATAATAAGCTTCCATCAAACTTCTGTAACATCTTTCAGTAAGTGGTGTATTAACTATTATTTTTTGACTACTACTGTAATATTCGTATGCGTAATTAATACAAGTATTAATAATAATCACTTTGACCTGGTCTTCTTGATAATAGTAACGAATTTGAGCTTTCCAATCAAAATCTGTATCCTCGTGAATCTTTTTTTCAATTAGCATAGTCGTTATTTCTTCTTGGTGGCTAAATAGAACTATTAACGATGTGATTATTTCTCTATTTCTTCGATTTAAATTTTGTTTTAATAATTGATGCGCGCTTTCTTTATAACCGCTAAAGCGATCCAAGCAAATTTTTAATGTTTCTATGTTTAAAAGTAAAAAGCAGCTATGAATTTGTGTTGTCCAAATAATTTGCCAAATGCAAAAGATTACCATTGCTGGAGTTTCTGAAATCCATTGAAGCGTCAATTCATTATTAAATTTTTGTACTAACTCATCAATTTCGCGTCTTATTACGTCACTTATTTCTATTTTTAAACATATTAACCATTCTGCAACAGAGTCTGATTTTGACCTAATTGGAATAGTTGTCTGTAAAGGTAGTACTTCTCCACCGTCACCAACGATTGATAAAATATTTAGTTGTTGATCCATTTTTAGACGAATTATGTTGGGGAAACATTTCTGAATATGTGTTTTATTTTGAGAAAGATTTTCATATTCGAATAAAAGTTTTATAATTTCTCTATCTGAAACGAAAAAAAGCCTCGTAAAAGAAAGTCTTAATTGTTCTAAGTATTCGTGCACTTTTGAACCTATAAGTTCTAAAGCGTATTTGCCCTGCTTTAGTTTATCTAAAATACTTGATGTGTCAGTGACATATTGGAAGGTTGGCGTTGACGAAAGTGATCCTTCAATTGAATCCAAAAGTATTTTCAGGGACTTGTATAGATCGACTTCTGTTTCTAGATGGTTTTGTATGATTTCATTGGAAAAGAAAGAATATAGATACTTATACTGTTCTTGCACGCAATTCCAGTATTCAATAGTATCGCGAACACGACACAACTTTTCATAAAAGTAAACTACTTCTGATTCAATAGGTACGATGAAATTAGATGCTCTCATTTTTGTAATTTTTATAAATTGTTCTTCAAGAAGTATTTCTATTGGTTCTTCTTCGTCAAACACAGGTAATTTCGTTATTTCGTCAATGGACATTGAAAAATGTATAGCATCCCACTCTTTAATCATTGCTTCTAATTTTTCTTGAAGAGCTAACTCTTTATTTGCTCCTATACTTATTATTTCGTAACTTTTGAAGTCTCTTAATAAATTTAAACTGATTATTTTTTTTAAGGTAGTTCCTCGATTAGGGAATAAATTGGTTCCAGCGATCGTCGACATTTCATCCCAATGACGTTTTTTCAATGCACGATTGCACATGCAAATTATGAGGGGAACATAAGTTTTAAATTCATTCAGATCTTGTAAAGCTTGCCAGCAGAGTTTCAGGGGAGCTGGCTGTTGCAAAGGATCCGGGTCGTCTACTATCCCCGAGAATTTAAACGGTTTATTAGACGTCAAGTCTGACTTTATTTTTACTTTGAAGGTTTTATGCATTTCTGTAATTTTTTCTAAATAATTCGTTGTTTTCTTTTCTATTATTTGTGCATTCAAATTTTCAAACGGTCCATCCATCCACACTTCATAATCTTTTCGCCATAGATAAATGATTTGTATTAAAGAACAAAATGAACTCATTACTTCCTTTATTTCATCCACTTTGGGAAATGAGGTTTCCGGAAATTTGAAAAGTCTTTCTTCAAAATTTATTTGTTCAATTTGATTGTCCACTTGTTTAATTTTTTTTAATATTGATGCAAGGAATTCTTTATATTCGATAACTCTTTTGGCATCGTCCATGTCATCTATGATTACCAATTCTGGAAAAATGGCGTCTATTTCGGCGCTAAGTACACCAACTCTTCTTTGAAGTTCATCTTCCAATTCACCTTTCTTTGCTTCACAAAATATATTGTGTTGACTAAAAACTGGTTTAATTAATTGTAACCAATTAATTGTGATTTTATTTAGTTCTATGTGTTCATTAGATAATATAGCAATTCCTAGCAAAGAACACAACATGTTAATTGATTTTTGAATTTTTTTCTCCAACTCTTTAACTAAAACTTTTGAAGCGTAAGACACATAATCAGTCAACTCAAACAACGACTTGGTATCATCTGGAATTGTTAGAGCCCGACTTTCAAGGTTCTCAAACTCTATGCATATAGAGCGATTGAGTTCTTTGTGAATATTGATAAGTTGTCCAATAAGCATGTTTATTATTTCGGTAGTGTTTTGTTTTAAATCATTTATGGCCAAGGTCTGATTTAGAGTTCCAAAGTTGTAATAAATATTTGCTACCATTTTATTTATTTCCGCCAAATGAGCGTTAAATTTATTTACTTCCGAGCAGTAAGCTTCGAAATTTTTTTTTTGCTTAATTAATCTCATAATTTGTTCTTTGGTCCTAGAAGAGCTAAGTGCACTAATACATGCACTAATAAATTTGTAATGTTCATGTAAGGACTTGAAATTATTTTCAAGAACTTCTTGCAAATCATCATGCGCTTTATTTAAAAACCATTCTGGTAGAGCTACTTTAATATATTTAGGCTTTTCACTCATTTGCAACCATTCACCGAAAGGCACGAGATCTTGAGCTATACTTGTAATATTATCTATGATTTGATGGAATTCATTACAAATATTTTCAGTACTTGGTTCTAATTCGATCGTGTTGTTTCTACAAAGCAATTGTATTTTTAATTCTACGCAATTTTCCGAACTTTTTAAAACTTTAATGAGATTATTAATACTGTTCATCATACTGTTTAAAATTTGCTGCACCATAAAACTTTCCGCACAGTGTAGCAATTTTGGCAGTCTTTTTTCATTTTTCAAATGATTCATTTGAAGCATGTTTTTAATGATTTCATTATAACACTGGTTTTGTACTATCAAAGAAGACTTTTGTAGATCATTATTTATTAATTCACTTAATTTGGATATATGTAATCCTTCAGAGCTTTTATACAGTTCAAAATTAATGAAACTTTCAGGAAGATTATCAAACATTGTATTAGAAATATTTCTAATTAACCGATGTGATAACAAATATTTTTTAAAAATAATTTTTCTATTTACTTGGAACGATGCACTAAAATCTTCATTTGATGTCCTCCGTTTAAAGTAAATTTCAGGACATTTTGGTTCTGTGGTTTTGTCTTTTAAATTTACAATATTTTTTACACTAAAATCTTGCATTTCTTTTAAATATTCTTGTTTTATTTCTTTCATTAAAGATAAAAGAAATGCATTGTGCTTTCTTTTAGAAGCTGTAGGAATCAATTTTAAAATGTTCTCTTCCCATTCTGGTAACAAACCTCGAATAGTAATTGACTTTGCTAATTTAATAAGCTCTTCTGTGTAAAATGTTTTTGAAATACGATGAACACTGGTTCTCCATTTATCTATTGATTTTGGTGGAGGTGGTCTGGCCTTTACAAACTTCATTGCTTGAGCACGAAATTTTTTGAGATTTTGCTCTAAACGTTCACTTTTCAAATCTTCAAACTGAGGTATTGGTGTTAAACGAGGCACTTTGGTCTTATCATTAATTAATTTATAAAATTCTTGTTTCTCTGCCATTGTTGCACTTACTTATAAAATATTGTTTCTTGAAATTTGATGTAAGATGGTGAAAAGTACAGAAATAGAATAGAAATCTATCAAGTTTTATTAGTATCCAAGGAAACAAGTCAATTGCATGTCTGTAATAGTATGCACCTTGTATAGGTGTCAAACTATAGTATGTATGTGTACACAGTACTGTTCAATATAAATTTTATGTTGCAGGATTGGAGTAATTAATATTTGAGAGAATTGATGAATAAAACATTGCCTGATAAAGTCACAAAAATGTTATCATAGAAAATTATTTACATTATAAACAAACCAATCTAATAAAAAGTATAAAGTACAGATAAGGTTATAATTTGTGTTCATAAATAATTAAAATAAAATGAGTAATATTTATATTCAAGAACCACCCACTTCGGGAAAGGTAAGATATGATTTTATGAAAATATTTTTTATAATGAAGTGTTTTTAATTGTAATTTCTTTTTCTCTAACCTATAATTTTTCTAAATACAGGTTGTTATGAAAACAACCTTTGGAGATCTTGAATTAGAATTATGGACAAAAGAAGCACCTAAAGCATGTAGAAACTTTATTCAATTATGTATGGAAGGGTATTATGAGAATACAATATTTCATCGTATTGTTAGAGGTTTTATTGTCCAAGGAGGAGATCCAACTGGTACTGGTGAAGGAGGTGAAAGCATATATGGGGAACCTTTTAAGGTTTGTTTATATAAATGATTTTTTTATTTAAAATGAAAAACTGTACTTACTTTCTAATTAATAATTTGTTAACACAGGATGAATTCCATACGAGATTGCGGTTTGTTCGAAGAGGTTTATTGGCTATGGCCAATGCCGGGAAAGATGATAATGGATCTCAATTCTTTTTCACACTTGCGGCTACTCCAGAATTACAAAATAAACATACGATTTTTGGGAAAGTGGCTGGTGAAACTATATATAATTTGATTAAACTTGAAGATTCTCTCGTTGATGAGGTAATATTTTTTCAAATCATAACTAAATCCTTATTGATGTAATTTACTATCATTTTATTTCTCAATAGTTTTTAATTAATATTCTAGAGTGATAGACCTATTTATTCGCAAACAATATTAAAAACTGAAGTTTTGACTAATCCTTTTGATGATATTGAACCAAGAACAGTTCCTAAAAGGAAAACTGATGAAGAAAAAGCAAAGAGAAAACAAAAGAAAGGAGTCAAGTAAGTGTTAAATTTTTATTTCAGAGATTTTTCATAAAAAAAATAAATTAAAAAACTTGCGTTTTGTAGAGATTTCAAATTGTTATCTTTTGGTGAAGAAGCTGAAGAAGACGAGGAAGAATCAGTAGTGTTGAGTAAAAAATTAAGCGGGAAAAGCAAATCAGCTCATGACAATCTGGCAGATCCAAAATTAAGTTCACAATCTGTTATTGAAATGAGTGAAGAACCTCCTAATAAAATGTTAAAAGAAGATAAAAGTGAAAGCTCAGATAGTGAAGATAATCAAATTACAGAGGAAAAAGTTGCGGCAGACAAAGAAAAACAGTAAGTTTATAATTTAATAGTCTTCCTTTAACCATTTGTCATTTAATTAAAATGATTTTTATTACGTTTTAGAGAAATGACAGAAAGAATCAAGAATAAATTAAAAGATTCAAAAAAGAGTCCTCTCAAAAGTGAATCAGGAAAATCTAAAGTTAATGATAAAGAGGATAATGAATCTGAAGAAGAATATTACCTTGGCAAGGATAGAGTGGATGAACGAAAAAAACAAACGTATGATTAACACAATTTCTTACTTTTCAAAGTTTCTGGTTGAATGTTTTTTTTACCTAATACTATTTTTATATTTATATTACAGTGAAGAAATAAGAAAAGAAATACGTGATCTTAAACGTGGAATGAAAAATGAACAAAATAAAAAAATAGCTGAGGAAAAACAGGTAGCTGAAGAAAAAAAGAAGAAAGAAATAAGTTCTGAACTTATTAAACAGTATCATGAAACACAAGAAAAATATAAAGAAGAATCTTCAAAACGTCCTAAAAAAGGTATAATTTAGTGAAATACAAAAAGTTATGTTTAAATCTAAATTATATGGTACGTTTCTAGGTGTCGCCAGAGAAGATTTTACTCTGCAGCTACTCAACAAATTCAAAAACAAAGTCAATCAAGCTAGAGAACAATGTCCGCAGAACCAAGAGGCTGAATCAAGTGACAATAAAGACACAAACGAGGACGATCCAGATGATGAATCTTGGATGACACATTCCTTACGATGCGAAGAAAAAAATCCCGTATTAGCAAAAGATGCAAGTACAAAGAGTGATGACTGGTTTGAAATTTATGATCCCAGAAATCCCATAAATAAGCGTAGACGTGGTGAAACTGGAGATAAATCGAAAGGCGATGGACGTAATAAAAGTAAAAGATAAATTTCTAAAAAAAGATTTGTAAAAAGTGATGTAATTGTAAGCCAGTTTTAATTGATTTGTAGATAGTTAATTAATATACTGTAAATTAAATTTTTGTGTATTTGTATAATTTTTTTTTGTAATGTTATCGGTTTACATATTTTGACATAAATTTAGTTTAAATTTGAAATTTCGATTAGTTTTACATGAATACGTAAAATCGTGACTTATCAATATGATTTAACAGTCCATAAATAGCTTATGCCTTTTTATTATTTTTTTCTATTTAATCAGGAAGTGGCTTTGAGTAATTTTTATTACTTTATTACTAAAGTTTTTTTTTAAATTATTTTGTAAAATTCCGTGAGATATGATTCAATAACTTACATAATTAATGTTAAGATTGTTTTTTGTGTTCCTCTTGAATCTGTAAAAGTAAAAAATTAATATATAAAATACTTTACAAAATAGTATGTTGTATAATAGATTTTTGATGGTCAAATATTTATTTAGGATGCAAAAATTCCTCTGAAATAATTTTGTATTTTTTTAATTGCAAAGCTACATTATGATAGATATTAATAAGCAACGTAACAAAATTTATTATCGTTTTTGGACTTCCGATAGCGAGCAAATGTCTTTGATATAAATTTCTTTACACATTATAATGTGACCGATCCTTCTGTTGTTCAGTCGTAGTAGCTATATAATACTATGACAATGCGATCGAGATTAGTACGAGAAAGGCCAGGAAGAACAAGAACCATTAGAAAAACCAAATTTGCACATTGACAAAACGTCTGTCTGTTATGACTCGGTATCAGAGACATCCTCAGCGCCTCTATGTATAGCTGACTATATAGCGACACTGAGGAAGATAAGACAGCGCACAATATGTAACGCGCGCCCGCCGGCTGCGTTCGCCAGTCGATTATTAGCTACCGATTGACGAGATACGTTAACTTCGTCACGCCGTGCTGCCCATCCTCAGATAAGGAACACACGTCAACGCCAACGCTTTGAAGGACAGCCATCAGGAATCAGTTGTGCGCGTTCCTTTATTTTGCTTCTTCTTCTTCTTCTTCTTCTTCTTCCTGCGGACGCTCGCATTATACGAGCTCGTCCGATCGTATATAATTTACTCACGTTCGAATAAGATATATACATGCGTGCGTGCCGTGGTTAGCTTTACATATATCGCGCGAGCAGAGACGTCGCTAGTCTGTTTTGTGCGCGCGAGCTCCGAAAGCGCGCGTGTCTCGCTCTTGTGCTGGCTGGCGCTCTGAAAGTCTAATATATACGCGTGGGCGACGATATGATTTTTGTCAGCATGCCGATCGACTCCTAAGCTATACGTATAGCGTTGCTCGTATGCTACTTCGTCAGGAGAGTTTTTATTATTGTTGCTGTTGCTGTTGTTGTTGTTCTTGTTGTCAGTGGAGTTTTTATTGTTAATGCGATGAAGAAGAGGGAGGATTGCGAAAATGGCTTGGCGATGCTGAAAGTGCCCTTGAGACTAGATTCTCTCGGTGAGTGGTCATTTTTTTTTGCTTATTCGACTTATTTCGCTTTATCGTCGTCTGGGAGACGATAAAATGAAGAAAATAAAAAGAGAGAAAGAGAGAGAGAGAGGCGAAGTGCGGAGGGTCGCACATGGGTTAAACCGGCGCGATACGGTGACATGTGGGAACGAGGATTTTTTCCGCAAATTATATCGTTAAGTGACGGCCAAAAGTTTAGATTGATATATGAAAAAGATTCAAAAGTATATTTGTATAAAAAAAATGGAGAAAGTCGAAGTAAGCGTTTGAGACTAATCTTTATAGTTTTCGGTGATTTCGTAAAACTCATTAACTATAATATTTAATATCATTGCAATGTCATCTTTGCTACCAAATAGAAAACATCGATCTCATTAGTATGATAATTATCAAATTTAATTAATGTCACTTGGATTTATTCTTTCGATCATCACTTCAATGTAGTATGATTTCATTTCGCATTTGGTATTTCGTCTATATATTATATTGTCTATAAAAGCTTTTTTGTTGATACGATCCAGCAAGACATATTTACACAAATATAAAATGTGTCAATGAACTTCAACTGATCTCAAGGTTTAAAATACTGTGTTATAACCAAACGAATAAAAAGATGAACGGGCCGACACACGCCAATGTATACAAAGAGGAGCGCAAAGTGTATTTTTAAATGATATATAAACGCAGACGCAGTAGCATTAGTCGGCGAGTCGCACGTGTGAAATATAGTAACTATACGAAATTTGCTTTGTTTTGTCCTGTATATATATAACATGCAATGTGTCGAATGCAGTAGGCGTGTTGGGGTAAAAAAAATAGATGTATAAATGCATCTTGTAATTACCGATAATTGTGATGTTGTAATTTACGCTGTTAAATACGCTAACGTGATAATTTGATTTTACTTCGTTTTCTTTCTTTGATTTTGATCTAAAAATTGCTGTTATCATGAAATGAAAATTATCCTTCAACTAATTTATAGATATATTAATTTTTATATTTAAAATTTTAAATTATGTTTGTATTTTGTTTATAAAAAATGCATTTTAAACCGGTATATAAAAAAAGATCATAAAAAATTTCGCATTGTTGGGGCTTAATCTAAAGATCTTTCCTGATATTTAGTTAGCAGAGAAGGATGCTATTAAATAATGTAACTTTATATTATATGATTGTGCTTGTTTGTAAGCTACGTCGACTGTTGCATACATTAAAAAAATATATGTGGTACAGTGATACGTATATATGTATATAGAAGCAGTAAAAACCAGTTTAGACTGTACAAAATTATTAAGGGAAAAATCCTTTATTAACTGATCCCAATCTCTGCTGATGGAATTTGCAAGCTAGAATATATTATTTTATATTTTTATCATAGTTTGCTTGAAGTTTTTTCGCATACGCCAGTTCGAAACAATTTAGTACAATTTAAATTGTATTAAAAATTATATATAATCGAATTTTGGTTTACAAATGTTTTTGTAGATGAAAGTGGCTTTCGTTTGGAGCGCACGTGTGTTCACGAGTTAAATCAAACGATTAAATAGGTGTGTTATTTGCCAAGTGGAAAATTCTGAATTCAAATTTATGCTAAGATGTTCAGAGCTAGTCTGATAAATATGCATGGCCACATAATCGTTGAGTTACTTTTGATTAACCGATGACACTTGGCGAATAAAAGAGATTTTTAAATTCGTATACAAAATTTTGTTTTGATCCGTCGAAAGAATAGATTTACGGTCGAAAAACACAAAACAACTACAAAAAAAGTAGCACGGTGAGTTTCTCAATGTTATTTCTGATGTAAAGTAAAATTGTATTATTATTATTAATCAGCAGTGGGGGACGTACACATTGAGATATTTTATTTGATTTTTAATGAAACAAATAAATATCAGATTTATCGATACATTAAGCAATTAAAATCGAAATAAAAACGTTCTTACATCCTAACACGTGGAGTTAATGAAACTTTAACTTTATCGGCATGAGTGTAAGAGATTTAATTTCACAATGGTTAAAAATAGTAGCATATAATACTCTTAAAGCGTTTTATGATTAAATTAAGTGGAACTTCCTCTGCGAGTGGTAAGATTATTTGTCCGCTATATACATATGAAATTATTTATTTCATGCAAGTTATTATTATTATTGTACAGTCTATATATATATACACACACACATCCACACACACCTATTGTTGCGAGGTTGACAGATTGAAAGCTATAGCATTATAGTCGTCGTCAATCAAATATTCGAAGAATCTTCAAATCAATACGCTTTCTTTATCGTGCGATTTAACATGCTCCAATTCATATAATCATTTAACCGTATATACGTAGTAAAACACAATATAGATATATATGTATAATGAGACGCGGAATGCTCGCAATGCTTATACTAAGCTAAAAGCCAAGTGATACGATGAGCGCTGCTAATCGATGTTTGCTCAGGCACAAATTTGTAAAGCTGTCTCTTTAATCCATTGGAGATTAAACTTTATAGTTGGAAAGATTGTTTCGGCTTTCAGTTATCGGCATTCGGAAGAGGAAAATTGTATTTACACTGGTATGGAGCGTCATCAATAGAGGTGATAAGAAGGCGCAGTTGCATATATGTACATATGTAGAATCATTAGTGACTTGTGTGTAGGTATATCTATGCGTGACTAGACAACGACACCGCGTCTGGCGCAAGATAATATGCTGCGTCGTATCTATAAGGTCGCTGCATTAAGCGCATTCTCGAATGAATTTACAATTCAATTTTTCATTTTTAATTGCTATACAAGTTTCATAATTGTCGAGGAATTTTTTTTTTCAATACTTCAATTTATGCGAATTTTTCAGCTATTGAAAATTACAGTACTTACTATACTACTAAACTATAAATATGTTAATACAAACAAATTTAAGCAAAAACTGAGATTTTTTTGACTCACCCCATGCGGTGATGAATGGAAAAAGTGTCTTTACCAGATTTGGCATATTCTTTGACAAGTTTCTTTCTGTTATTACTCTTCGGTACATTTTATTTTTGGTTTTTTATATACACTTCAAAATATCTGCTTTGTAATTATTTGAAATAATGAAAGAAAACATAAGAATAAAAAATCAGAAAAACAAAAACGCAAATCAACGTTTTTTTGTTAATAAAGTTTATTTTTATGTTTATTTTAAATAATTATAAATATATATTTATAAAATAATGATGAAAACGTTAAATTATACTATTGCATTTGCATTATTTAAAATAATTTCGATTTAAAATGATATTTTAATCTACAAATTTGTAAAGTTACTGGTAATCGCCATGTATTCTGTTTCTAAACAAAACTGCATAAACATCACCTACAAGGCACAACAATTATTTTTTATTACTGTTATCTTAAGAATGCATTTATCAATCACTGTGTGCAGTTGTCACATGAAGAGACGTGCATTTTCTTTTACAAATATCTATATTATAGAAATTATGCTAGCTATATCGCTTATCTTGAAATTTATATATTTGAAATATTTTGTAGGTATACAGTATCCGATATAAAAGAAATGTATTATAACCTAACGTAGAAAAATTGGAATACTGATTTCTGCAACTATTTGCCATGTATAATATTGCCGTAGGATAAGAAAACCAAAAGTACATCAAGAATAAAATTTTTGTATGCATAATTGTTTTATTTTTACTTGAATTATAAAAAATACTTTCAATTTGATTCAATTACCTCCAATTTTTTACATAAATGTGATGGTCTACAAATTTAAAATGAATGTTATAGTTTTTTATAAGATCTTTTATTTCGTGATTACAAATTTTTTCTGCTATAATATTTAGCCAAATTACTGATTTTGAAAAATCAAGCGGATAATTTTTAACAAAGTTGATTATTTGATGTTTGACATAATTACATAAATCATGAATGTTACCCATATAAATACGCATTCAACACGCAAACAATTTAAATTCTCACGGTTCAAATCCGTAACATATTTTCGTCCGAAGGATCACTATTATTAAACAACCGAATTCTGTGTTGTACGCGAATTTCAAATATATTCGGGCCTCAAAACATTCGAGTTAGGAATGTCGAAAACGTCGAACATTTTCTTTCCTTGTAGCCAAACCGCGCACAGTAGGCTAAAACGTCTCTGTCATTCAGCACCTATTGGCTCAGAACTCGTCGCACGCATTCTTTCTCTCATCTCCTGGAATTTCGTTTCTCTCGCGACGATCACTTTCGCGTGATGAAATTTTTGTTTTCTCTCGTTCTTGCTCTTTCAATCTGGCAGCGCGTCAAGATTTTCGCAGCACCCACACGTGCGCATATCTATCATCGCGTCGTCTACCAAGAGGCATACAATATCTATATATTTGTGGCTTCCTGGAATAACCGAATACGTCCACTTTTCGAGTTTCCGAGAATAACGGGTTTTAATGTTCAAACTTATATGTGTAAGATGGGGAGAAACGAGATGAATCGCGATACTTGATTAGTCATAATTGACACATTCAAAACACATATTTTTACGGTGGTTTGAACAAATTATACATTTTCTGATGCGTTAAAAATGAGTAAAAACTCCAAAAAGTATGGACTTATCTCGTTATGCCGGGAACTGTGGACTTATTTTATAGTGCGGTTCGCGTTTATTTTAGAACGTATTCTGTAATTTTATTATGAAACGGATCAATAAATTACAAAATTAGCAATTGTTCAATGAATTTTTCTAACTTATTCAAGAAATTTCTGTTTTTCTGACATTTCTATTAAATTTACGACGATTTGTACTGTACTAATATTGTCAAATTTTAAAATGTTTATAATTTGAAAGTGAATAGGAATTTTTTAAATAAACAGATAAATACATATTAGCCATCGTATTCACATTCAATTTGAATACATAAAATAAACTATAACTACGATAAATGAAACAAATGATGGACTTATATCTGGTTATTCAGGGCAGAAAATTTTAAAAATTGACTTATCTGGTTACGTTTCGGGTGAATTGCAGTTTTACGGCAATATTTTTTCTACTACTAAAAGTGGTAAATGAAAAAGGCCTATTTGTAGATACAAAATCCGGAGTTACCTCGATTTTCAGAAAAAGTAGACTTATTCGGTTATTTCTAGAAACCACAGATATAATAAACGTATTGAGCTATGTATACAAAACGCGTGGTTCTTCAACGGTCGGAATTTTTCGCGTAGTTTTCCGCCAATCGCGTGTCGCAACGCTGGAAGGTGCGCCGAAGTCGTATCGATGTATGCGGCGATAATTAAGCGCGAAGGCACGTCTCCAGTAAATTCTATGTCAAATATGGACGCTGTATGCTTATATCATTATATATTACTGATATCGCGCGACTGATATTAAGAGATACCTTTTTTAACTTATACCAACAAATATATATATATATATATATGTATGTATATATGTATGTATAAAACGAGACAGCGCTACATAGCGTTCGCTATTGTTCAGAAGGCGAAGGAAATTTTTTTCAACTGCTTTGTCGTTCTTTCTGATAACGAATCAGAGTTTTGGCATGCTTGTGTAAAGATACTTTACTTTATTGTTAATTCTGTTAATTGGGTCGATTGTAATCTCATTTAAATTTAACTTCTGATTATCCTTTTAATTTAAACTTTTTACCCTGCAACCTCATTATTACCTATCGTATAGGCTTTCGTTATGTATTTATTATTACGTGTTTGATAACATTTATATAATATTTGACAAGAAAAGAAAAGCAGTGTAAAAATCAAATCATAGAAACAGACGCACGTACGTCATCCGAATGGTAAATATAGAACATAGAATAATAAAAACATAGATTATATTGATACATTCAAAAAGAAATATTTAAATGTAGAAAAGAAAGCATTAACATTGACAAAACATACATAACAATAGACAAGACATTCTATGACTGTTACGTGCCAGATAAAGATAGCAAAGACTCTTTTACAGTTAAAATTGAGTTCATTGAATTCATTATTATTTATTTAAATGTAAGTTTAGAATGATATTTTAAGCGAGGCATACGACAGAAATGTCATAATACTTAAATAAAAGATTAACATTGATTACTTACTTCCTACAACAATGGTAATTGTTCAATATAGTATTCAACTTTTGTTTGGTAGTACATTCATGTGGGATTTCATGCACTGAATCATGAAAACAAAGGCTAATAACATTTAACTTCAATAAAAAAAAAGTACTCAAGGAGCTCAACATCCCAACAAGCATCATGAATAACGAATCGCAGCTGACTTTCTTCGATTCTCATTGAGCAGCGCAAATCGCCTTGCGAATCAATATCACGCGACCTCGTCGATTATTAACCCACGAATTCTGGCTCACGGCTAACGACGTCGTCGTCGTCTCTCTCTCTCTCTCATCCTCGACAGTGCAATTCCACTTTATATATTTATTTACAATACTCATATACCGACCCCTCTTACCTTTCGTCTTGTTTATTCTCTGTCCATCCCAGATGACGGCTTACGCCCACGAGATTGGGACCCAAGGCCTGCGCGTTACAAGGTGACGCTGCGCCTGGCGCGGCTCTGCCTCCTGGGCGTGTTCCTGCCGTCGTTGCTCGTCTCCCTCCCTGTGTATATGAGATACCGGGTGTTTTCTGAGCAGCTCTATCCGCTGGCGATTTCGGATCAGCGGTTGATTGACGGGAAAATATCGACCACGTGGTGTCAGGTAGGTTGAGCGTATGGGAGATATGGTATAGGGTGGCTTTTATCTTTCTTGAAGCATGTGGAGAAAATCTCGAGTAAAAAAAGGCCGTAAGATTCATTTTATATGATTGATATATAACATAAAAATAGTATAAAGATAATGTTTATAATTTTTTTTCCAGTCTAAAGTTCTGATTAATTGTCTTGAAAGTAAATGTAAAAAAGTACTATTAATGGCGAATAACTCCTCACCTCTTATCTGACGAAGGTTCTAATGCTTTATTTAAATAGCTATGATTTAGATTTCATATTTTAAAGACATAATATAAGTGGCCATAAATAATTTTATCATTATAAGCTATATCTCGAAAGTTATCTTGTAAAGTCTATTAAATAAATTATTAGTAATATAAGTAATAATATTTATTGCTGGAAAATACATGAGATTTTTCAATGATTGAAATTTTTTTTCATCATAATTTTCAATAGAATATTCTTTTTAAAAATAAAATTTATAAACTAATAAGACGTGAAACTATTTTCATCACACTGCAAATAATTAATATTTGCATTATTTATTTTAAGCTTGTTATAAAATAATTGATAAGATTAAACTTATTATATTATATTTGTATGCGTGTAAATATATTTCTGTAAGTTCATTTATTTTTAGTTTAAATATGCAAGTTTCAAGTGTGTTTCACCTTCGCGTTTCTAAACTTTCCGTGACGATAATTTATAATACTATTTTTATATTATTTTAATTTAAAATTAATTGTGTCTGTCTCTGTGAGGACAGGCGAAGTTTTATCATTGAAATTAATATCTCCCTGATGTTTATCAGAAGTGGTCACATAAAAACTATTTATTGTAAATTGATAAATTTTGTCTTCGAAGTGATAAGATCTTGCGAAATAATCTATCTTATTATGCGTTAAACTCATTATCATTGTGACAATCGCTTTCTTTTGTCTTTAATCAGTCGAAAATGCATGATGACGATAAACAGAATCTTTTTCTGATGTTACCGCAAAACAATATTAGACAATAGCATAAGAAGAAATTGAATTCACACGCGATAAGACATGGTCACATGCTCACCGAGTATCGTCAATAGGTGAAATATAATTGAGTATCATAAGGCGACTCAAACGGAAGATAGCGAATAATTGTTCCTTATCTCTTGAAAATGCTTTTATCCATCTATATATATATCATACCCATCTAAACACGCGCTAACATTAAAGCACTGCTTTGGAATTTATTGCACTGTATTTGATTTTGAATGTGGAAAACAAGTTGAAATGTGCTTAGATTTCGCGAGTAAAAATTGTGTCACGTTATATCATTTTGAAAATTTATTATATGTAGATTTTAGCTGAGGATTTTTTAATTAGTACGATGTTAAAAGTTTTCTTTATTTAAATTATCTGTTTATTTAAAAGTATAAAATTTAGACGTCTACATTTTTATAATCAATTATTTTAATAAATTAAGGTTTAGAATTAACAATGAATTGATTCCTGGAAGTCTTTTAATGTATAATTTTAAGCTTATTGTATATATTGTATTCATATGATATACTATAATTACAGACTCAAATAGTAAAGGCCAATGCGACATTCAACGCGTATTTGATGAATGGCCTACCGAAGATTCGCAGAGAAGCGATCCCCGTTTCAATGACGAGACACCTCGTGCTTGAAGATGATATGAAAGAGTACTGGGGATTTTACATGCTCCGAGGTAGCAGCGTCACCGTTTCCACTTGTGTAAGGTACATTTTTCATTTCGATGATTTTTTTAATTTTTTAATAGATATATTAAAAAAAAATGTTTGTTATACCTTATCAATGAAAATTGTCTGTTTATTTGAAATAGTTTACTGTATTTGGTGTCAGGCTTAAAGCTTTTATATCGTATATTTACCACTCGATTCTCCAAATGTGTATATTACAACGATAAATCTGAGGGTATTAACTTCTTATATAATCGTAGCTTTTACTTAACTTGAATTTATTTTGAGCATGTGGTATAACTGGAGAAGATTAAGATGTTATATAATATTAGTATATCATTTTATCAACAATGAATGCGCGGAAGGTATGTATGTACTAGTGTGAAATGTAGTCTTCGGTATATATATTCGTTGCGATAAAATTTCAAATACAATAAGCTATATTGATATATAGATTGTGCTATATATGTTTCTGGTCAATGCTCTACCTTAATTATTTATCGTAAACGAGCAGTTACAAATAAATTGATTACCAATATACAAATAATCATGTTTGTCAACTGCTAAAATGATAAGAGCTAAATTCAATAATTTGTGCTTGCTTTAATGATCAAATCGTTCCTATTATAATCAACAAACAATTGCATGGATAATGAAATGTTTCTTTGAAAATTGTATTTTTCTAATGCAAACCAGGGTAAATGTACCAATTACTGTGTTCCCTAGACGAGTTTCAAATACTGAAAATTTGAATGTGTTTAAATATCCAGTAATTAAGGGGGGAACAGTATAACGGGCACACTTATCCTAACAGTTCAAATATTGATTAAAAATCGTTGAACCTACTGATAACATTTGCTGTATCATTCGTAAAGTGAAGTCCCATGATAAAATGATTGTAGTCAACCGATAAACACAATAAATTGCAAAAAAGTGTATGTTTATGGTAAACAAGGAAAGAAGTTGTAGTCTCTGCTTTCTCGCATTTTTCAACGAAATTATCAGCGCCGTAAAGAATATAAAAATGTTTTGATGATTTTAGCTATCGATAAAATGAATTAGTTACATAAAATTTATAAATTATTGTAAAAATCTGCGCAGATGGCCAGGCGCTTCACTAACTGTCATTCGTGGCCACAAGCATCTACATGAATGTGCATTCATCGGAGACGATAGTAGCGAGGAGCTTGAAGAATTAGTCGAAGTCGCAGAAGAGGAAGGCCTCTTACAAAGAAGTAACGTTACCACTTCGGTAAGCTGTATAAAATGCTAGAATACTAATTTATATTTAGCCAATGTTTGTAGCTAATAAATTAACTAGCCTTTATTAAGTTATGGTTCGAAAATAAAAATATAATTCTTGACCTACTTCGACGCACTTGATAATACGCGAAAATGTTATAAACGAAGGCTAAAATGCTGCGAAAGGGTAAAGTAGTATAAAAAAAATTTTCCCAGTCAACAATTTGATATATATATATATATATATATTCTCTTTTTATAAGTCTTTCGACTGTTTTCCGGATACCGAAAAACTTCCAATGTTTGCCAACAAAAGATCGTGGAAAAAATGCGTAATGGTGGAAGTTACTTTTCGCGACAAAAATACTCAAGCTTTAAATATATATGCGTATCACAAGCAGCGCTTGTCTGGCGCCTTGTTTGCACGCGACAGTCGTCTCGGTTTTACGATGTGGCCGTTGGTGTGCGAGTAAATACTGCGCGCTCGAGTTTTACACTCTTTTCTCTCCTTTCTCTATATATCAAAGCTACAGATTCGCGTATGTTAATAAAATTGCAATGCACGTGGAATCAAATTTTCTAACGCGTAAACAAACGGGTTTGTCTCGATCTTTGTTTGATCTTTGGTATAGTTACGCAATATTTTCTTTTGACTTTTTTGTTTGTAGGTTTCGATTTACGCAGTTAGGAAAAACGTGGGTCTGTTTAATTGTAATTTTTAATATACGTAGTATAGTCTTTTTTGTGCGATAATGCGTGACGAACGACATTTTTATCTGTTTGTGTTTGTATTGTGACTGACTGCGATTATACAGATCAGCTTTTCGCAGAAATTCAAATATGAAGTAATTTAATTTTTTTCATTTCTTTATTCCGTTTAAGAATCATCGATAGGAGCAAACGAAATTATGTTATGTTATTTTATTTAGTATTATATCTGATCGCGATTAGTTAAAAAAACAGATAACTAATTTTAATTGTTCTCAATTTATTAGCATCATATATATAACCATACGTTTAAAAATTATTTAATACACGAATAATAAAAGTAGAACACACGAAAACAAATAAAAAAAAACAATTTAAAATTGTTTATATAAATATATATAGAGCTTGCATAATTATATCGGTGGCTTCCCGGAATAAGCGAATAAGTCCACTTTTCGAGTTTCCGAGAAAAACGGGTTTTAATGTTCAAACTTATATATAAGATGGGGAGAACGAGATGAGTTGCGATACTTGACTAGTCAATTGATACATTCAAAACCCATATTTGCACGGTGGTTTAAACAGATTATAAATTTTCTGATGCGTTAAAAATGAGTAAAAACTCAAAAAAATATGGACTTATCTCGTTATGCCGGGAACTGTGGACTTATCTTATAGTGCGGTTCGCGTTTATTTTATAATGTATTCTTTTATTTAATTATGAAACGGGTCAATAAATTACAAAATTAGCAATTGTTTAATGAATTTTTATAATTTATTCAAGAAATTTCTAGTCTTCTGACATTTCTATTAAATTTACGACGATTTGTATTGTATTTGTATTGTACAAATATTGTAAAATTTTAAAATGTTTATAATTTGAAAGTGTATAGGAATTTTTTAAATAAACAGATAAATATATATTAGCCATCATATTCATATTCAATTTGAATAGATAAAATAAATGATAACTACGATAAACGAAAAAAATGATGGCAGTTATTCCGGGAACAAAATTTGAAAAATAGACTTATCTGGTCATGTTTCGGGTGAGTTGTAGCTTTACGGCAATATTTTTGCTACTACTAAAAGTGGTAAATGAAAAAGGCCTATTTGAAAATACAAAATTCGGGGTTATCTCGATTAAAAAAAAAGAAGAAAAAAATGGACTTATTCGGTTATTCCGGGAAGCCACAGATATACCTATAATTATTGGCTATTCCAGAACGTCAGCGGCCCAAGCAATGGACCGTCCCGAATGAAGCGCGTCCACCAGGGTATACAGTTCCATCAGAAGCAGCACCCTAACGATAACTCCAGTGCACTACTACATCCGCAGCACCAACTAACGAGTCACGAGCTCGATGCCAAGGACATGCGCGTCATTCTTACGCAGCTGTTCGTGAAGACTCTAGACATGAGAAGACGCCAGAAGGAAATGCAGACGGCGCCCCATCATCATTACGAGGGTGTGTTCAAAGAAAGCGCGAACATCGATAAGCCACCCACGAACTTTGACGACACAGAGTTCATAAAGCAAGAGCTCAAGAGGCTACAAGGACAGACATCGCAAGCATCGGCCGCTGCAAGTACTGAGAAAATGGACGCTGTATCAGGTACATATATTTAATTTTCTTTTTTACGTACATACATAACACATATGGAAGATTAATAGCAAACTTAATTAACAATGCATTCTTTGTTGTCTAGTATTATCTACTACGGAAGGAACTACGAAAGCTCCAGAATCTACGTCGACACTAGAAACGCTGATTGCTGAAGCGACGACCGCGACTGAACAGTCGTCCGTGGAAGTCTTTCAAGACGCACTGAAGAAAATAAGTGCATTGGGTACTCGAGGGAAGAAGGTTCTGGATAAGTTGGTCCAGGAGATCGGAAGCCGAGATCCCGAAACCGAGAAAATGGTTAAAGAGGTCATAAAGGAGGCCAACGAGAAAGTGCATCGTAGGAAAAGGGATCTCTTTCTGTCCTCGCCGATGGGAGCGAATTTGTCTGAGGACGATGAAGACGCGGATGCTGCGATTGAAGAGGTAAGACTGAGTTGTTGTATGCATTATTTGAAAGTTTGATTTTATTGTGGATTATAATTATCGTAATATAGGGAGTCTTACATCCTGACGAACACGCAGAAGATCACGCGACAATCAACGAGACTACTTTGAACGATCGGAGTAACTCGGAGTTTTGGAGTTCCTTTAGCAGTTCGGAAGAGAGATTGTTGGAATGCAAAGGTTTAATCTTGAACCTACCGTTGACACCTCATCGTTTTTGCGACAGAAACCTTGAAGACCGCCATTCAATGGCTTCTAGTGCAAACACTGTTACTTACAGGTACAGATTTAACTTATTTACTCTGTTTTGTAGAATATCGTATATTTACTTTGACTTTGATGTATATTAATTAAACGTCATAGGGTACCGACAGATGGCTATTACTTCTTCGTCTTCAGCTCGGAGAATGAAATCCAGTCGAACTATTTACGTGTCAAATTCGACTTGCTGAAGACAATGTACAACACGTCGGAATCTGTGTTCGAGTGCAAGAACACAACGGAGGAATGTTCATTGCCAATTAGTTTCTTCAGTAGTGAGCGCACGGTTTTGGAGTTGCCTATAAGTGGCAACGATTCCCAGTGGAACGACGAGTATGTGGTTATATCGACCTGCGTGCCTAGAATGTCGATATACCTGTTTTGCTCGATTTCGGCGCCGCTGTTCGTTTTGATGTTCGCTTTTTACTGAGGGCTGTGAAATGATGTTGAAGCGAGGGCGGATGTATATATATTTTTTTAACGATGAATTGAGGAAAATTTTGCAATTGGTTTTGAAGTTTTCAAATTGGCTTACAGTTTGAGATTTAAACAGTTGTAAAGGTATGAATGAACAAATTTTAAATGGTTTACGAATTACTTTAATTTGCAAATTTTTTTTAATCAATCGATTATATTTCTTACAAATAAAATATTATGCTGATTAATTACGATACTTTTAGTATTTTACGTAGGTATGTTGATGAACATATTCTGGAGATTTTATTCAAAAGCAATTGATAAGCAATTCACAAAAAATACTTCCAAACCTTTTTTAATATAAGGACATTAATTTGTTCCTTAAAATTATTGTTATCTTGATATATTTTGGTAATAAATATATCTTTTTCAAGCATTTATTAATCTTGATACAGAAACTCATTTTCTGAATACAATAATCGATTAAAATATATTGTTACATATATCATTTTATTTTTATTTTATCCGTTGTAGATTTTACTGAAAACTACAGCGTTAAGTATTATGTGCGCTAGTGTGCCTTTTTTCTAATTACTCATATGATCATATGATGAAAATGAGGCAGTTACATTAAAATAGTTTGATGTGATTTCTAAGAGTATAACTCTTTTAAAGAACAGGAGTGTAATTTTTTTAAACAAAAATCAGTGACCATTGTGTATAAAATTCATGTTAGTTATTATATTGTACAAAGAGATTGTTATAGCCATTACTTATAAGTGCCTTTTAGAATAAGAAAAATTGTTCGATTTGCGAATTAAGAACATTAGAATCACTAGGATTATTTTAAGGTTTAAAAAGACTGTTTATCGTATAATGGCTGAAAAGAGCATAATTGGAAATGAGTATTAGATTTCTACTCTGAGGATTATCTTAAGTTTAATTTTAACAGAATAGGTGAATTGTGGAATGCATCTATTGTGAGCACTTTGTGAATTCAAAAGTGCCATTACACTTAGAAAAGTTTTGGTAAGGATTATATTTTTTATAATAATTATAAAATTTTCTGAGGATGTATTATGTGTACTTTTTATATGCTACAATTACTGTACCAAACTACTAAGCGATTTTATAGAATAATAGTAAAAAATAAACCAAGTTGATTATTGATTAAATAAAGTGTACCTTCTACAAAATAATGTGATAATTAATGCTATAATATATGTGTAATATTGCAAAGTAGTTTGTTTTGATATGTGCGAAAGTAAAATGTATCGGCAATATTGTGCCATTATCACGATAAAATTGGAATCATTTTTCATTATTCGTGATTTCACGTGTATAGAGCAATTCAACAAGGAATCTTATTACCAAAACGATACCTGGAAAGTAAGATACTTGATATAACTAACTTTAACTCTATTTCTAACAAAGAACGAAACTAATATTTTTATAGAATAAATTCACGAAAAAATCCTCTGATTAACGCTTATTATTCCTTGTATAGTATACTATTGATAGAAACCCTGTTAAATAGCGAGTTCGATTTTGCTCGATTTTTCTCTATTACGAGTCTGATTTATAAGCTCGATTTCGGGCACATTTTCAGAGAAATTGTCGAGATCGATTTCGAATACTTTTTCAGCTCTATCTCGAGAAGTTGCTAAAAATGAACTCGAAAATGTGTTGAAATCAAGCTCAAAAAACTTCTCTCGAGAAAAAGAAAATGGTCTCGAAAAGACACTAGAAATGAAGCAGCGGGTCTTCTGGACATCGAGAACGAAAAAAAAAAACTCGTAATCGACGAAAATCAAGGAGAAATCGAGTAGAATCGGGTGAGCTTTCGAATCGGGGTAGAAATCAAGCACGATTTCGAACTCGCTATTTTTATAACAGAGAACATATCAAAACAACGATACAACATGTTTTTAAGAACATTCTGTATTCGAACAAATTTAGAAACAAATAAAACCTTTTTTACGAAAAGAAAAACCAAAAGCTACATCATTATTCAAGCTACATTAAAAAATAAAATCCCCAACTTCTCATAAACCATTGTCCTCAATCCTTCCGTTTTGTAGAAATAACAATTCTTCGAAAGACAATCAAAAAGCAATCATAAACCAACATCCTGCTCCTTTCCTTCTCAAATCTCCGTAATAGCACCAAGTATCCTAACAAACGAAGAAAGTATTATTACAATAAACGGCTTGAGGACGACGATGATCCTTCCTCGATTCGTCAACCTCTCGCGTATCTAGAGAAGTAATCTGCCAAGCGATTTGTAGTCAGCTAGTCTTGGAGATTAATTTTTCATGCCGCGACCGTTGTGCCTATACCTCCTCCCATCAGGGTTGAGAAAGGCGGAGCGCGAGCGAGGCTTCTTATCAGCTGAAAACACTCGCTAGTGTACGTCGAACCTCCCCTTGTATGTATATATATATATATACACCTATACGCACGCGCGCAGTTGCGTATCGCGTCGGTGGCAAGACTCTGCGCAGAGGTTCCTTCGGAAGTGCGTCTTGGCGAAAGGAATCGAAATAAAGAAATATATTATTCTGTTGGTTATTTATTTGAAAATATTTACTGATTTTTGTTATTATTTTTATGTTTATTTATATGGATTTATATATGTTACAGAGAAATGTATCAATAAAATATTTATTATTGGGATACTATACTTATAATAGTGTAAAATATCAAAATAAAGTGCTTAATTGCAATAATGAACCCAGTGAATATATCTACAGGTTGAAACTCTCTAAACGGGATAATAATCAATTTGCCAGTACCGCGCGGCTTGATGCCTCACAGTCGAAAATCACCCTATCCGTATGGCCGCATGCGAAGAGTAAACACTAATAATGGCATTAATATGGGACGGCTGCTCGACAGTGATAAGGAAAATTGATTTCTCTCGCTGCTCGCTCGCAGTCATCCCTTCTCTAGTTTCCCCTCAATTTCTCTCCTGTTCTTTCTCGTACATATGCTCGGGTGCACTTTTCATTTGACTATTTTTGGTTTTTTCTGTTATTGAATACTTATTCCCATTGGGACTGGTTGAAAAATATCCGAAAAAGTTACAATTTTAATTCTTTTTTTTAATATTTTTGTGCCAATGTTTTGTAGCAATCTGTTCTGATATACATATAATATACATAGTTTTATGTTTTTATCCCAATTCTAATGCAAATATTCAGAAAAAAAATTAAAATTGAAAATAAAACAAATATCTCTTCGTAAAATTAGTCCAGCAGCATTTTTCACTTGTCAAATTCAGGTGCTGTATATTTTCCATATCTACGTTATCGCTCGCGATCGCAAACCTTTGTCGCCTCTCGTTCTTCTTAGATCCACCATATAATACTTCGCACGCGCAAACGCGATTCAGTTGTGTAACCAGCAACTTGACGTTCATGGGACAGTGGGCAAAGCCAGTCGACACGCCCCCGGCACGGCATGCCACCAACCCTCTTTGGCACATGCGCCGATATTCTCGTATTCCACTCGACCGTATTTCGATGATTCCACATCGGCGCTTCTAATATCCCTATATAATTTTTGAACGGCAATGCCATCGGCGCGTGTGTTTCTCGACGAAGAGTATTTGTATGAGATTATATCATTATAAGTACCGGTCTGACGGCTGGATTCGCATTTAATTGTTTGATTTTCATAATCAGTATGTAAGATATTGTTATAAATTATTTCAAGGAGAAGGTAAATTAGATTTCAGGATAAATTTATTGTGGTATAATATTATTGAATTGATTGTTACTTTTTTGTGAATTGTTTCATAACATTTGAATGGTAAGTATTGTCAACACAACCAATGGATATATCGTTCCCTACGAAAACTAACACATCTCAAAAAAGTACCAGAATAAATTCGTCCAGGACTCTATTAACTTGAGGTGTAATTATTCGTATATTTTAATTTATCTGATCGTGGACACATTTATTTGACTCTGGTACTCTAAAATGGCAAATTAAAATAGGCCTTTTTTGAGTTGTGCTACTCTTCGTAGAAACTGACGATATTACCTATATACTAATGTTTGTTATAATTTAAATTTAAATTTCAAAAAATGGAATAAAATGTTAAAGAATCTCAGTTAATCAAAAAAAAAAATTGTAATTCTCAATAACCGTATATGATATACAAGTAGTATAATCTTAATGACTAAACCTTTGAGCAAATAAAACCCTTCGGAAAGGATTAACCGTTATAAGGTCATGCACAATAATTTGCCACTATATAAATATCACGACATTTATCGCTCTCCCAGCGATTAGGGGAGCGAAGTGATTTTTCGAGTTTCCTCCGCGTGCACGTGTGCATCGTGCGCTTGAGTCCGAAAATTTATTCATCCTCACGAGTTCCTGTGGCTGTCCTGTGGGAAAAGCTGCGGCCAGTTCTCGGGGGAGATCGAAGTCACCGTATATACAGGATCCTTATCGGTTTCATGAGTTTATCGATTCCCAGCTAGTTTCGGAGAAAAAAAGAGAGAGAGTGAGCGAGAATTGATATTTGGTATACACGTATATAGATCAACTGCGTTAAAAAAGGAGTCAGGAGAGCGAGTTAGTGAGAGAGAGAGATGAGATTTTGGCGCCCCTCATATACCGGGGATTGTATAAAGGCGCGTAGAGTAACAATGGGGCGCGCGCACACGAGGCGACAGGGTGCCGAAAATAGTGCTAGGCTTATGGGGACAATTAGACTTTTCGACACAATGCGGTTTCACCTCGATATCAGGACGTGATGTATTTATTGCCCCTGGGAGTGTGTTTCTCGATGCCGTTTAAAGTCGATTTTTTTTAAGCTTTTCAAATTTAATGCGATAAACTTCCTGAGAAAGTCTTCGATAAAAGGGGGCTGCTTTGATGGTGTTTGCTATTATTACCACATGATTTAAAATGTAATTTAGGATAAATTACTTTTTATGTTCAATATAATTTTTTATTATTTTTATGAAAATATATGAGGCGGTATCAATATAGATATATACGCCAATGAGAAAATTATTTTATGCATTGCATATTTATTTCCGCATTCTTAGCTACCCTTTGGGTTAAATTAATTTTTATAAACAATGTCATTATCACCACTAACGTTACATTTTTAATTATAGGATATTAAGAAAATAGTTTATAAAATAAATTTGAAACTGCGATTTATTGCTATAATCAACCTCGATATAAGAGTAACGTTTATTTTCAACAGTACTCTTATCATTTGATCAACATCTAGATATCTCGTGAATGGAAAATACGATATTTTTAAGCCTTTCGGTAACAAAGTCAAATGAGAGCGTTCAAGCGTGTTGTTCATTGTAAAAGTGACATGCAACGCACCTATTTTAAAACTCAAGGAAATCCGATCTGCAAACTCGTCTCCCACGCCGATTGTACTGGGTGATGGTACTCGAGAACGATCACGAACGACACCCTCATCCCCTAATCGAAAATAATCATCATCATCCTACGTCGAGTGTCACAATAAAGCGACGGCGGCAACACGCGCATATACGCACGACTGGTGCGGTCACTTGACGGCGCTATTAGGGGGAGAGAAAGAGAGAGAGAGAGAGAGACTGGTATCACTTTCCACCCTAACGCGTATTTGACTGCGGCACGATGGCCTTTTTTTAGTTTGGCTTTGCCGACGCGTGTGAGTTGCTTTTCCGAGGGTCATATTTGAATTTAATTAGCTGGGAAAGTAGGGGTTGTTCGGGTGTGCTTTTTGAGAAAGCGTGGTATTATGGTATTCATGGGGCTGTTTGCACTGGTAAAGAAAAAATTGGGGATTGAATAATACTATATATAGTGTTATGGGTTTTGAAGAACAAGGAAAAAATATTTAATTATAAGAGCTATATAGAAGATATAAGTAAGAAGTTTTATCCTTTTACAGATAATGGTTTCTGGTTAACACAATATCTGTTGTAATAATAACTAGGGATGATTAAGAAGAGTTATCTTTACAGGTTTCCCTTGTTGAAATTACAGGATTAAAAGTGAAGGAAAACTTTGTCTGATCGTAAGATTTGATTTTTAACATCAAAACAATAGAAATATTGTTATTCAATCACAGTTGAATTGACAACTATTTGTTAAATATTTAGTATTATGTATTTTTTAAACATAGATATCCACATATGTATATAAGCTATTCCCCACGTATGTCTCGAAAACAATAAGAAAATTTTTTTGAAGGTGTACTAATCAGATAAAATTTTCTTGCTCTGCAAGCCTTTTTTGTTGATAATAATTCAATTTTTTTTAAATCAGTAAAAATGGCTCTCATTTAGTCCTCAATCATTTCATGAACATATTTTTTTACATTCAGAAAGGTTTAAAGAACTAGAAAAATCGTGTCACATGAGTGTGCTTTTAAAAACTTTTTTTATTGTTTTCGAGAGATACGAGGAAAATAATCCAGGGAATAGATCATATAAACACAGAAAAAAATAGTTTATTGTGGTTACTACTAATTGTATATGTGAACTATAGTAAAATAATAATCACAAAAACTCATTTTAGCAATCTGTTAGTAACCGTAATTGATCACTTTTTTCTGAGTATTTTTAATTTAAGTCTACGAAGTTGTTATAAAAATATGTAAAACTCTGCTGTTGCCAAATTAAACTTCACTTTATTTTATCATGTTTATGAAATATTGTATAATTATATCTTTTATACCGTCCTCAATAAACTTGCAAGGTTGCACTTCCACTAATTTATACGTTACACATAAATTCTTTAATCCTAAACTTAATTGTTATTTGCTTAGAAAAAACACATTTTCTCTCTAGGATTATTTTGTTTTAGAAAAATATTCTATACTTTCTCCAAAGTGCAGCGACCTTTAATGTATGCAGCAACCCCTTCATAATTATACCAGCTTTCGCCCTAACTATATGCACATCTGAAATATTGAAACATTATCGCAACGAACAAATCCGCGAATATGTATTATACAACATATACACAAGGCGTCATCGATCCCAGGGTCCCTTGGCGATGGTTTATCACTGCTCCACAGTTAGCCAATGCCGAGCCGGCGATGTGTCGAGCCGCGCGGCCAACTGGCGGAGGGATGCTGCGCGTATGGAGGCACATGACGGGCGCCGCCCACGCGTCCTCGCCGTTGTTACTGCTGCTCCGCCCCCGCGCGAATCTCGCAGCTCGCGGGGTAGCTGGACCGGGAGTGCGTCTGTCTGTCAAATGTTCCTTGACTCGACTGATCGTCGCATTCGATCTCCTGGCTTTACTTTTTCTTTTCCTCGTTTAAGTGTAGTTGGACGAAGAATCGCGTACTTGTGAGTTGTGTGCTGTTCAGTGTTGTTTGGAACTGGGAAATTGTGCTCGAGTGACGTGGTGCAAGAATGGTATACTTTTAATTTGATTTTTAATACTTTTATATGTGGATTGGAGAATGTTATTATATTATATTTGTATGATAGTATAAGTGCAGTTTGAGTGAAAATATTTCATTTCATTGTTTGGAAATAATCCACATTTTTTAATTAATTTAAAATAAGTTTTGTAATTTTGATAAGTATAAATCTTCTCATTTTATTCAGTCATTAATATTCTTTTTAAATCTCTGTTTTAAATAAAATTTTTTTACTGTAATTGTTTCTACTTATTATTTTAAATAAAATTACAACTATATCGTAAAATGATTTTATTATTGTTAATTTGAACAAAAGATCTTTGTGTTTTATGGAGTGTAAACAAATTTTAGATGAAATCTGACTGAAATTTAAGCACGTCTAACATTTGTATCTATTATTTTTCTTATGTATACATAAAAAGTTTTAATTTAAACACGATAATTATTATATACATTAATCTTTATTATTGTAACTTTTTACCTGTCCTTAAGAGCAACAAATTTTTGTTTATTTATTTTTATTAAATATTATTTGCTGAAAGTTATACAAAATGTTCTGGGTATTGAAAGAAAGTTTAAGGAAGCTATGATTCTTCGTAATAAAAAAATAAGAAGTCTAAATCCAGCCCGTCGCTAAGACTTAGTCCAAATCTTTCGCAGACTTCAATTAAAATGAAGCTGGAGACCATCCAGACTTTTTTACATGGAAAGTTTATCTAATACAATAACATGTTTTATTGACACAATGAGCTTTAGATAATATACTACACTGCTGATCTTTCATATCGTACGAATGTCAGGGACAACAAGCTGATGAGTTTTATCAACATCCGTTTTCTCATCTTCTTTGTTTCTATTTTTAAGCTGTAATTATAATTAAAATAACAATGTTCAATCACTATTTAATTACGTTGATTACATTTTTGTGGATTAAAACAATGAAATTTTTTTTTATAAATTGTTATTTGTGCAGCCTATGTTAACTTACAATAATGCAAGCTGTGGGACGTCAGAGAATCAAAACGGTTCGCCGGCGGATTCGTTACTTTCTGGGGAAGGCGAAATGGCAGAAGATCCTGGAGATTCACCGGAAACCCCAAGAGATACTGAAGAAGAAGCCACGCTTTCTGACGAATTTTATTCGCATGATACTGATGACGATGACGATCAGGGTAAAAAGAAACAGGACAGTGCGAATTCCGTAAGTTATCAATTGATAATTGTATTTTATGTTGAAATATTTCTCTTTTATAATAGTATAATTAAGTACTAAAATAATTATAAAATACTGAATTAAATTCTAAAATAAATAAAAAGAAAAGCGATAGAAAGTTATTTTTGTGAAAGACTATTTGCACTATTCAAAACATAATAACCTTTTTGTAGAACGACGGAGTTTCTTCATCCACAAATGGCATGTTAGGGTCGCCCACATCGCGCCCGGCTGGCCAGGGAGGCAGGAAGTATTTCACAAATACCAGAGAGCGATGGCGACAACAAAACGTGAGCGGCGCTTTTGCAGAATTGAGGAAACTAGTGCCAACGCATCCCCCTGATAAAAAGTTATCTAAGCACGAGATTCTTCGAATGTCAATAAAGTGAGCACGTGATTCTCAAATTTTTTTATTCTTCTGACTATACGTACATTTAAATCAGTTAATGATTTTAAAATTTTAACTTTTCTATGTAATCAGATTTGAAATTTAATAATAATATACGTTTACACAGGTATATTCGTCTTCTAAGTAACGTTTTAGAGTGGCAGAAATCTCAGGAACGCAATGGTATCACAAATCAAGACGTGCGAGTTAAAACAGAACCACAGTCCCAATTACCAGCATTGAACCACCACACGACAGCCACAACTATATATCAAGCCAAAGCAGCTATTGCGTGTCTAAAGCAAGAAGGTTATTCACGAATTAGTGTGCCAAATTCTCGTCATTTACAGTATTCGAATGCAAACTCTGCTAGTTGTGACAAGAATCGCAATAATTTGTCGATAACTACATCAAATGTGATCAGTGCCAAAAATCCGACAACGAGTGTATTGTCACCTGTCAATAATTCGTCATCTCATTTTCTTATAAGTCATCATTCTCATTCGCTGACAAATGGAATTGTTAGTCCGAGTCGGATAGTGAATGGAAAATTAAGCCCTACAAGGACTGGACCCATAAATGTACAGGCAAATCAACAATATGTGTCATCTAGTTCTTCAGTGTCTTCGAATCCAGTTAGTAACGGCTGTACTATTCAAAAAAGAATGAAAACAGAAGCAAGGGAAGACGATGAAGTGGTCTCTCAAAGCAGAGATTGTAACAGAACAACTACTGCACAAATAGTAACAACGAGAAAGAGATTGAAAATAACGTTTAACAAGGACACAGGAAGAACTTAAATATATGACTTTATTGTTTAGAGTTACTAATATATAGGAAATTAACACAACTCGTTTCCACCTTTAGAGAAATAGAGTTTAAATAATTTTATTATAGTGTTAAATCAATCAATTGATTTTTGTTTATAATACATTGATGATTCCTAAAGTATGTAAAAGTGGAGTGATGCCAAAGACTAATGGGGATGTGTAAGGAAATGTAAGTTATTAGACAAATTAATAATTAACATCGTGATTTTTTTACAATAATTTTTTTTTATATTTTATTAATAATTGTTTTTGTACATTTCGTTCATCGCCTCTCATTAAACATTAATTATTTTATACAATAAGTATTTTGTATTTCGTTAGTTTAAGTTAAACGGATATTGTACTCGAAATAGTGCGAACAAAATAAATGTCCATTTAACATTATAACATTTTCATAAAATTAAAAAATATTTTTAATAACAATATTTTCATATGACAAAATACTTTTTATCTAATTTAGTACGTAGAAAATATAGCACGAAATTTATATAGTTTCAACAACAATGATTTCTGTTTTTATTTCTAATAAATTATCGTTTTTCTCATTTCATTATTAAACAAAATAAGTAATTTAATATTTATCAGATTATCTTTTGGTTTATTCGTGCAATACACCGAATATTATAAACACTTAAACGTTGACAGTATTCAGTTTAGTTAATAAAGTCATTTGTAATTATTTTACATATGCTGTTAATTGGTTGTACTTAATTGTGTCGTATTTTTTTGTAAGTATTTTTACATATTCTATTTAACATAAGCTATTTCTTTTTAAATTTCATCAGTAACTTACGAATAATATTTTAAGCCTTCTGTAAGTAATTTTGTAGCTTCAAAATAAAATTCTGATGCTGTTATCACAAAAATCTGAAATAAACAAATTATGTTGTTAAAATCATAAAAAATCAGGAATTGTGCGAGTGTCGAAAGTGGCACCGTACCTGATGTTACTTTATCACATTACATTCGATTTTTCGTATATATTTTAAACAAATCCGAGATAAATTTAACTACGATCTTACGAGAGCATTATAACATAATGATTCTCGTTGAAAATAATACTGAAAGACATCGTTCCATTGGTAAGCTTCGTACGTGTTTAGACATATGACGAAGGTAAAATAAATCTGCCATCTTGGGCAGATTTCGCCTCTAACTAGGTAAGGTATACTTTGTATCTGGTACTGTTTCGTCTTTGTCGCGAGAAAGATCCACCGCTTTTTCCAGGAGACCTGAAATCCCTATACAGGTCTTCTATTTCAGGCGGTGGCACTGGTGTCCTAGGTCTCGGCTCATAATGGCTAGCCATTTTTGGTCTAGATTCGTAAAAGCTGTTGGTCCTTAATCTTGATTCGAGTTGACCTGACGTTCTTACTCTTGTGTCATACTGATTTAAATTTGTGCGTGACCTGGGCTCGTATTGGCTCATTGTTCTTCTGTGTGAAACTTCAATCTTTCTCGTATTTGTCTTAAATTCAACACTGCCCCTCTTTGTAATGTATGGATTGTACATCGACGATGAGCCAATGCTAGCGAAACTTGCATCGCTAGCAATGCGCGAATTTCTCAAGATAGATGACGTTGGTTCGTTTTCCGAATAACTAGGTCGGTTCATTTTGACATTGGTATCAGAATTTCTTTTATTTTGCCTAAGAACATTTTGGCCGGCAATCATACTGTCACTATACTTTCTTCGATTTGGATTCTCGTAATCATCCGAATAGGTTCTGCGATCTCGTACGCGTGTAACTTTGGCAAAAGTAACTTCGCCAACTTTATCATCGTCAGTCTTACTGAGATCCTCGCTAAAACGGAGTTGTTCCCGAAATTCACGTAGTCTACGTTTATTAACATCATCAATTGATTCAAATACTTGATCAGCATTTGAGTCTTTTCGTGAAGAAGACCGTTCCGGTAATTGTCGGTGAGTTGGCGTGGATTGGCTGGATTGATTGTTGGTTTTGTTCGAAGAGCGATCATTGAATTCAAGATCTTGACTATTTCTCCGTACAGGTTTAGGTTCTGTTTGTTTTTGTGACTGTGATTGTAGAGATTTATCGTCTTCGCTACTGCTTTTGCTAATCCAAGGAGTTTCACGAACTGAGCTTCGTATACGTTTTGGCCATTCTGTTTCCGTTTTAAAATCGTATAATTCTTTTAGGCGCTGCTTTATTTGGTTAACATCTGGTGCAGATTCTTCTTTATCGCCTGGGCATGATTTTTGATCTTGAAGCGTGTATTAAATTTATACATTATGAGGTGAAACAAATGCATACATAAAATAAATGATAAAGAAACTTGCAATTTTGATAAAATAGTATAATATAGTATAATATTTCACTTGAATTATAAAAAAGATGAATTATAAATTTATATTAAAGAATAGTAGAATGCACCAAGCATATATCTTGAATTTTTGGCCATTCTTATTTCTGAAAGAAGTTCTTTTTATGAAATATTATTTAAAAATGATATAATTTTAATATTATTAACATTTAATTCTTAGTACATTCTGCATTTTTTATTACATATTCGAATAAAAACAATATAAAAATTCAATCGTGACATGCAACATAGAAAAAATAAAGTGTTTTGGGTTGTGCGAATAATTATACAATAGCATTAATTGTATTTACAAAATTTTTATTTGGCAAACATTTATACGGATACAATACGCATATATTATAAAGTGTTTTGACGAAAGACAACATGCGTTTTCGATTAGTATTTATTAATTTTCCAGTAGCAATTTATTTAGTCATTTTGACAATTGTTTTAATCGAAAACGCCACACATATCTTAAACGTTTAAGATAATTTCAATATAACAATTCAATAATCACATAAATTCTTTTATTTATCATCTAAAACATATTACCAACAGTGACATATATACGTTGCCAGGTATGTATCAATCAATTTCTCGAATGCCTAAATTCCCTGTAGTATTTTCTTCCATTTTATAAACAAATACTATATTACATTAAAAATTAAAATTTGTTAAAAAATTCTTGATTAAGGTTTAAGATTTATTAATTTAAACTGTATTAAAATCTAGTTTTTAATTAATGGCGTGACATTTACAAAACTTTAATTAATGGAAATGTTTTGTCTTTCTTCTATTAAAAAATGCTTAAAGTTTCATAAACGCCAGGTAATAAGCCACATACAAAAAATGTGTTTTATAGGTAAGTCAATTTAAAATATATTTATTAACCAATGAATGAAACTTAAATCTGTACCAGTGCTTAACATGTATTTATAAACGTGAAACATTGTATATTATATATCATGCGCAACTTGGAAATATTTGAAAATAAACCTATTAGTGATAAAATATGGACAGCTCATAATCAGCAATAAGTAGCACTGCATTTCCGGCGCATACTGTTATAATTGCACGAATAAGTATTCTGTGTATTTCATTTATAATAAAATTTCTTATTTTTAGCAGTATTTTGACACGAGGAGAAACATTTAGAAAATATTTAATAAAAAAAAAAAAAAAAATTTCAGTTTTTTAAATTAAATATTCTTTGTAACACATGCAAGATTTTCGTGATTTCTCGGTTTAAAAAGATATCGTAAAATGACTTTTTTTTTTATCAACGGAAAAAATACATTTGCGCACCAGTGCAAATGTATCTTTTGTTAGATACTTTTGTGCTCGCTGCTCTAATAAAACTGCGTAGAATTGAAAAAATTAAACATAATTCTCCATAACTTTGTGCGTTTTTTTTTTATTTGAAGATTAATACAATTTTAAGAAAAACAAGAAAATTGAATTAATTTTTATTTATTTAATCTTAATCTTGATAGAACTACAAAAAATCAATAAAGGCTCGCTTTTTAGCGCAAAAAGCCC
Source organism: Torymus texanus (assembly GCA_036873485.1). NCBI lineage: Eukaryota > Metazoa > Arthropoda > Insecta > Hymenoptera > Torymidae > Torymus > Torymus texanus. The sequence continues at coordinate 10,229,635 of JAYJLV010000046.1, forward strand.
AAAAATTAATACACGTGTCACAAAAAATATGGTGTGCATGCTAGTGGGCCTTTTGACCTCGTGTGTTTGCAGTACTCGTCTTCGGTTCGCAAAACGCACTCGCATTCGGTTCGAGCTACCTCACCTTCACCTCGTACTGCAAACTCCATCCGTTCTAAAAAGGCCCACTTCATGTCCTAGGTATACATAATATACTATTATATCTCCCGTCAAATGAGTGAAATTACATTTATTTATTGTCATTATGTAACAACAGTATTAGAAATATATACAAATTATATAAATTATATTTACTTGTTTCTTCACTTGTCTAATACTCTATTAAGTCCTTCATTAGTAAAAGCAATAGTGCTATGCCTCGATTATTTTAAATTATATATTAATAGAAGTACACGATTTTACCAGACAGCTCACTCATATGCTCATTATTCTAGTAATACTGTAACTTTTTAACTTACAACTCTATATTTTGTATAGTAATAATAATAATAAGAATAATACTTATTTAGTAGCAGCAAATTTTCGTGAACACCGTTTAGCAATATTGATATCAAAATAAGTAAGTATATATATATTTATATTATCGCGTATCTGAAACTGAATTGGCTAAGGCCGAAATCGTGTCGAAGTAGTAGATTAAAAAACAAAAATGTCAAACAATACTTGCAAACAATTCGGTCGAATCTGATTCCAAGCTGTCCATAGAACATCTGTGTGTATGTATGTGTGTCAAAACGTCACCGATAAAACGTATAAGTACGTTCAAAGTCCTAATGTATCTTAATAGATTCCATGTAAACAACACCTTGTGCGCAGGACTTTAGCTGGCCGTCGGCCAACGACGGGGCAAACTTCCTCAGAGGCTGCCAGCCCTTGGGCTCCTCCCTCTTTTGTTCCTTCACCTCTGCCTCCTTCTTCTTCGGCTGTTCTTCCTTTGGTTTGATATCTTCCCTCTGTTTAAATTCTCGACTCTCTTCCTTAATCTTTTTCGGTAACGACGACCCCACTGCTGACGCTTGTTGTTCCGAATTAGAGGAACGTCGGTCCGACAGTTTCCTCTGTATGGGACATGGCGAGGGATTCTTAGCGTATGTCATCCATCTGACATTCGTAGCGGAAGCTGTGGTAGCAGTAGCCGTCGGCGAGTTCGTCAGCGGTCTGTATCTGTCGCCTTCACTGGTGCGCCGTGCCAGAGGCGAGGGTATGTAACGTGACATGGAGATGCCAGTTTCGGGCATCCAACGGTAGGAGATAAGCGGCCTGTGCTCGCCGAAATTCACGCAGCGCTCGTTCCAGCGTGGATTCCACATCGAGTCGCGGCGGGTGAAGGTGACGTCGGCGCTATGGCTGCGTTCCTGACGGCTGGCAGGCCGACGTTGCAGGTTTTCCTCGTCGTGGGTGTAGACGGAGCGGTAACGGTTCAGGGTTGGTAGCCATTTCACCTTGCCCGTCTCCACGATGTCTGGGCCGTCGAAGGTACGCCGTCGCTGCGAGCTGCGCTCCACTGCCGCGTTGTAATAACCTTTTTCCGCTGAAAGTTCAATTTTCGTTGTATATTATTAATGTACAATGTTGAAATATTAAGCAGCTATAAGAGGATCTTAGATGTGCAATGAAACAATGTTAACATAAAGTATAACTTATGTTAAGTTTCTTTATTTTAGGAATGTACATAGAAGAATCTTGATAAAACTGTCGATGTATCGTATAATATTACGTATATTATTAAAAAACTTAAACAATTTTTGAAGAATTTGAACAAAATTTGGTTTATCATCATTTTTGGGGATGATCAATTCAAATCTGACATCAGAATTATGAAATTTAATAAATATTTGATTCAAAATAGTAGATTACGCAAGACGTGCATAAAGCAAGTAATTTTAAAAGGATTACACACGTGTTGCGTTTACTATTTTTTATACCTGAGTGTGTAAAACTCCATTTTAAGTACTCTTTTTAGTGTGTAAAATCGAGTTTTACACACTCAGTTATAAAAAAGCATCTTTTAAGCGTAATTTTATCTTTAAATTCCAACCGATATCTTCAACCATTGTTATATGGCCTCAAAATTAATATTATACCTTTAGTAATGTTATCAACATCCTTACAAAATCTATATACATATTTAAATACAAAAAAGAAAATATGTTTTAAATTTTACCTTTAAATATTAATTTTTATAGTAAAATCGAGAATGACATTTTCACTTTAAAATATATTTTTTGTGATGGTATCAGCAACCCTCAAGAACTTTCGAATTTTGTATTTTAATATAACATATTACATTACATATTCGTATTATAAAACCGAAAATTTGTATCCCTCATTTCCAATTTTCAATGAATTTAGGTCTCTCAGCAATAAAAATTATAATATAGACTAATATAAAAAAATATCCAAATTACAATATACCATAACGGTAATAATTTCCAGATTGTTAATAGAGTAATCCACTTCTGTTCATAAAAATTTTCTTCTTCATTTAAAACTGTACTCTCGTATACTTTTTATATCAAACGATACGAGAGTCGATCAATGCTACAGGTGCTGAGATATTTTTGTTCATAATTGCATTCATTGATCAAACAAATATCAAGTCTAATCTTGAACCACGTTATACTAAAAATCACAAACGTGTTTAAACTTTAATCGAACCAAAACTTCACACTTTATCAAACATTAAATCCAACCCAAATAAATTATCTAAATTCATCCGAAAAAAAAGAAAACCCCAATAAGAGAATGAATAAAATCAGCATCTCGACGCTTAAAATTTTAGTTACCCTCTCGGCAATCGTCAGGGTCGGTGTTGCCGCAGCCGCTCTTAGCATTTGCCAAGGCCCTGCCATAGGCAAACGTATGATCCTTAGTCGGTAGGGTGGAGCGCATCGAGCTCTTCGACAAGGGTATCCATCGTGAAACTTCACCTGCTTCTGTATGCCGACGTTGCTCAAACTTTCGTCCTGTGTACTTCTTGAGGCAGTCGACATCGGCGCTACGACTGCGTTGATTGCGCGGCGACCTCGATGGCCTCCTCGACTGCTGATCCGTGCCCAGCGGGCTAATCTGGCCCTGTGATAATACATATGCGTGCATACACGTATTATAATGTATACACGATATGTATATATATGTGTCACGGTACCGAGACGAGGATATTAATTAATCTATAGCTTGCTTATATCCTCGTTTGTATATATATATAGAGAGGAGTTGCTGATTAATTAGAAAAAATTTTATACGCGAATGATTTTTACACAACGCGCGCGGAGCTAAACACGGTACTTAGCTAATGTGTTTTAATTAAACAGCAGGGGATGTGCATGATATGTGATGCATGGTAGGGGTTGTTATAGGGTGTATAATAAAGGACCCATGGTGCTTCGATTTTGAAACTACGTATACACGCGTGTTCTATATACATATACATATATATATATATACGTATATACGTTACGAGTTTAATTATTTTTTGAGCTAGCGATATCAATTTCACAAGGGCTATAGTCTGCGCTCTCCTTCTCCGCGATTATTATTCATGGTATTATTAGATTCACGCTGTGAAATCTAATGGATACTAAGTAGCCGTGATTAAAACTTGTTCTATATCTCTGCGAGCGCGCGGCGCTATACTGTTACGACGTTCATAGTATAACGCAACTGAGCGTTATGAAAAGATAATGGGAATAGATTCGAGTTCTCGAAATTGAAATTTCGACACTTTACCGTCTCCCAATTGGATTCAGAAATGAGAACCCTCGTTTACATGTTAATCATTGCGAAATGAAACTGTGTGCGCGAACATCCACCCGAATGCTGTATATATTTGCAAAATTATACGTTTAATTTTTTTTTCCTCTACGTTTGTAATAATACTACCTGTTGGGGATTCTCGTGTCTGAGAACGAGAATTTAATGGATGTGAATATATAAACAATGAATGTGTTAATATATACATACCTACGTAAGATGAAGCTTCGCGTAATCCCCTATGTGCACAATACCGTGTTCAGGGGATGCTACGTGCAAACTGCCACCGCAGCAACGCGAATTGATCCGCGGATTGTGCAGCTCGGAAATCTGGGTGCTACACGCGGCTGCTGGATCGCCGCTGGCAGTGAGGTAGTTGCCCCAGAATTCGTTTCCTGCGTGCGCGGATGTTTTTTTATTCACCAAATTAAATGTTAGTAATTTATTACAAGACTTATACAGACTGTACATTTAAACAGTTAACGTATAAGTGGACCGATTAAAACATAAAAATTATATCGATCTTGGTGTAAAATGTTTAGAACAATCTTGAACGTATAATTAAATAAAGTAAATCTCAACTATAAAGTTCTTAAAATATCGTCCTTGCATTTGATACTTTGTAAAAATGTAAAAAAAGCCCTATAGTCACGTACCTGGATAAGAATTACCATCGGCAGCGTAGGTGACGATTAGCAATTTGTTGGCGTCACTGGACCGAAACAGCTTCGTCTGGGGCTCCCGCAGAGCGAAATGGATTCTGATATCTATACAAGTATAATTAAAACACAGTCGGGTAGTAGTAGTAGTGAGCCATACATTTCGGCTACAAGCGTTAATTGAAAGCTGTCGAAGGCTATATATATATATTGAAACATACCGCCAAGGTAATCGCCGTTACCGGCCCCACCGCACTTCTGCTGCCTGAAATACGAGAACATGATGTCCGACACGTACTTCAGCTTCTTGTTCATCTTGCGTATGGCTATTTCGAAAGTCTTCAGGAAGTAAATCTCTTGGTCGTGCATGATTTTCCATACTCCTATGGGGTAACCAGACATGTAATAACATGTATTTATACACTATATGGTCATTGATCATTCATGAAATTTACCTAATCCAAATCCAACGACATGTAGAAAGGCAGTGGTATTCTGATTTTCAGCGCGAGTATTCGCTTCGAGTAGTATCATCTCCACGGACATGAGAGTTCTCTTCATATAGTTCTCCGCGTCGAATATTATCTGTCCGGTTAATGGTATGTAACGTCTGTTGTCCTTTGATTTCGCCTTACGCATCGCTTCGTCGTATAGCGGATGATAATCGTCCCCGTAGAAGCGCGCCCAGAGACAGCGCAAGCCGCGTCTGTCCTCGTTCGTACTTTCAGCCGGTATGGAACCGTAACTATATACGCACACATAAACCGTTATTTAATTAATAATCTATCGTCAATTCAATATATTAGACTTTATTACCCATTATCTATAGAATTCTGTCCATGCGTTATGAGAATATCCTGGTACTCCATGACTTTTGCCTTTTCGAACCTGAAATCAGACGTTGAACTGTATAATAACCTATATGCAATCAATTAAATATATGTTTGATAATAAAAACGAGAGGTAACATATATAG
>JAYJLV010000046.1:10235122-10257211 GCA_036873485.1 Torymus texanus
TTCTATTAAGTAAAGAATATGACCGGAAAAATCGTTTCATCACTACCGAGAAATTAGCTACTTTTAGTAGCTACTTAGTATTTTCTTGTCTATTTTCGATAGACACAATTCTACCAGGGTATAAACATTTTTAAAGATTTCTAAATTACTTAAAACTAAAAACAAACATTAATTTTATTCTTATTTCTAAGCCAATGATCATTATTGTATTAAATTTACATTTGTGGGCATAAATTTGATTTCCACAGTCAACAAGTTGCTCATTAATCATACCGATTTCGCTTAGCACCCACATTGGCCACAAACATTTACGTGTGCATTGAACGGTTATTATGCTAATATCTAAAAATTTACTTCGAGCAATTGGTATAATTTGATTAATTACATTACACTGGTATAATTAACCAATAATTTATAGGAAACTCATGAACGAAATTCGAAGAGAAATCATAATTATAATTTCTAATGCTTACTAAAGAGAAATTATGATTATTCAACAAAGAAATTTTTACTGTAAATTATTAAATTTTATAATATGATTAAGGTATAAATATAACTATTTTAGTATAAAACCAGTTATAATGGCGCGTTTTGAACTCACAAATCTGAACCAATAAAATGTTGATATCACTCCAATACGAATGAGAAGCATGCAGTTTGCTTGAATTTCGTATCGTCGTACCGTACGTCAACTCAATCGTGCGTATCATCGAATTAATTCTAAATCGTTCCCCGCCAAAAAGAAGTCCAAGCAATTGTCTGTAATCGCGGACGCACGCGTTATGTACCCAGTGCCCAGTGATGCGCAGTCGTCGACGAGTAATTCAATTTCAAAGGCACAAGAGAAAAGCCATCGGAGTGGTCGACGCGGCGTCGAAAAGAACGATCGGGGCGAAAGGAAAACAGCGGGGTGCTGTCTCCTGGCCGCCTTCCAAGACTGCATTTTATTTTCCAATACAAATTTTCGATCTATTGCTTTCGTTGGAAATCCAACCGCGAAGTGCTATATCGAAAATTCCTTAAATAACTAGCGTACTTGAGACCAGCGCTGAGATTCGCTTACTGACGAGCGGACATTCCAGTGGAGTCAATGCGAAGGCGAAATATTTAATCGGTCAGAGAGAAACGAATAAATTGGTTTTAAAACAATGCAATATCTGTACCGTGTTCTTTTTTTTTTCTTCCAAGTAGAAATATATACGGACGTCAAATTTTATAAAATTCCTAAAGATATCTATTATTCAGACTATATCAAAGCAAAGTTGAAGTTAAAGAAAATCTTATTTCACAAGTATGTACTTTATATGCATAACTTTGAAACTTTAATCGGACCGAATGAAAACTGAAACATTGAGTAAGGCAGTTGCTAAAGTGTCATTTCGAAAGGAACGTCAAAAGTTTTCATTCATTCATATTAAAAAAGTAAGTTATTCCGTGTTCTTTGGCCATCTTGGCACATCATTTTTTTAATTTAACTTTCATATTCAAATTTATATGCAAATAAAAAGCAAGATCGTTTTTTCAACTAACTATCTCATACTATTTGACAATGTATTCCAAAAACCTTCATTAATATTGTTTGGATAATAATTATTATAAATTCTGTGTGTAATTATTTAATTATTCAGTATTTATGCTTTATTGTAGTATAATCAATGTTTCAAAGTTTACATAAAACAATGCGTACCACTTTAATTCATATTCCGTCAAATGATCGCTGTCGATACAGACAATTTAATGAAAAAATTATACATATAAATAAATTACAATATTCTAAAAAGTTTAAAAAATAAGTACCTTACAAAAAAAGATCGATCGCATGCTAAACGCGAACTTATCTCGTCTTGGCCCCGTTGAATTCCATCTCGAGCGAACTCTTGCCGGAGAAAAAAGTTGCACCGACAAAATAAGAGCATTTCGGGAAAACGTCGAACCAAGTGAAAAATACAGCGGGAGAGAAGGCCGAGTTGTAAACGCCAGTGAGATCAAGGCAGAGAGAGAATATATATAGCAGTGACTCTGATCTCGTCGTCGTCGTAGTTGTCGTCGTCATCTTTAGCAGTACCTGTGTGTAACTACATAATAGTGCTTTCACGCAGAGAAAGAAAAAGCGGTCCACGTCGCAAGTTTTCGCTTCGACAAAGTTAAAGGTAAATATAGATGCTCGATCGGGCTCTAGAAATCTGCCAGTCTGCTAACTGAATTCTTCGAGCTTCTATATATATATATATATAGGATGGAATGTGGGTGTATGTACATCTGTTCACTGGACTATTAATGCGCGACTGGTGATGGGTACTTATTTTAGAAGGATGTACGACAAAAAGGAATAAAAATTGAAAAAAATTGGGGCACATTGCGGGTGGTATTTTCACGAGGACTGAATATTTTTACGAACTGGGTTACGAGTTACCAGAGGTCGATAAATATATCAAATATTCAATACTGCAGTAGACTAATGATAGCTTAATAATATATTATTAAATAAATTATGATTATTTAAATAGTAGAAAATCAATTTAATATATTAGTAATTTATTTGATTGGTTCATACAATTTTGCAATTCAAAGACATAAAGTGTAAATAATACTCCATATGTATAGATGTATCTAACGTAATTTCTTAATGAATAAATCCGCATGGCCAAGAAATTATTCTATTTGAAGTTAGCTTCTGTCCTTTATTACGAAGACTGAAAGAGGAATCGTTAATTACATTCGCTCTTATATTACTTTTAGATGTATTTAATTAATCTTAAATCGACCTCACTCTTGGATCAAAAGATTAAATACTAATTAAATTATTCGTATCACTCTAAACATATTTAGCATTTATATAATTCAAAATATCATATATTTGATATTACGTTTGCAACGTTTAAATCCTAAAATACCCTTCTACTATGGGAATACAAAATATCAAATATTATAATACCCATGTCATTCCATAACTTAGTAAGACCCCATTGTATTCGGTACATGATATGATATCGTAGAATGACACGGAGGATATAGAAATATCCATATCCATATCTATATAATTTTAAGGTTATTCGCCTGCGAATAAAATGCCTTATTTTAAATATGTCAAACCCGATCTTACATAATACTTACTGCTTTATTTTAAAACTTTTATTTAAACTAATCTTCGAAAAGAAAGACACCGAAAATATAAAATAAAATTTTCGATGCAGAAAATTACAAAACTAATGCGAGGACAAAAAAATACCTTTTATCAAGAACGTTTGAACAAAAATGTTTTATTTCCTACAACATAAACAATATTGAAATATAAATAGTTGTGACGTTAACTACTAACTATTAAATAAAACCTTGAATTTTCTCACCTGTTTTCTAAAATTACAATCTCATCATACAGAAAGTGCTGACGCTTCTCGTTAAAAAACATTTTTTAATTATCATATTTTGACAAATTATAATTAATATTATTAGTTTTGTATGTTTAAATACCTTTCAAACTTATACTGCATACTTTAAAAAGATTAAAAGATTAAAAAATAAAATATTATTGTAAAGAAATTTTGTTATCTATTAAGCATTTTAAATTTTATAGTTAAGATTTATTTCTGCTAGAGTAAGGTTACAAATTATATTTACACAGAATTAAAGTTCTATAGGATTATAATTGCTCGTCTTGGGATATATGCTAATTATATTGTAGAATTTATATCACTCAATTGCTATCAATTATAAATTTTACGATTGCTTGACAGGCTGTAATATGAGGAAGCTTAATTATACTTTTAATAATTATTTAAATGAATAATTTTGAGTGTCATATAATGTTTTCAGTAGTTTTAGTCTTTCTAAACCAAAGCATCAACACCATTAGATCATATAATTATGATTTTCTTTACATTGATTGCATTTACAGATTGGGCTGTTTATAAAGTTTAAACAATTAAGAGAGGCTCCTAAACGATAATGACATTTTATTTACAGTAACAATAAATTATCGGTGGAATTTCGTGTTATAAAAATGAGCAAAATAATGTATCTAATCTAAAATATTCAAAGAAGTATGTTAAGAAAATTAACAATATTTTAATTGCTTTGGTAAATGTGGCGACAAAGATATTGTATCTTCAAAATCTAATGAATATAATTGTCAACCTAACATGCCAGGATTAGTACAATAAAAATAATAAAACAAGCATTACTATGTACACTGAAAAAATTCTAAAGAAAATATTAACGGAGAACGACAGTATAACGGTCACAACACCTGATGAAAGAGAAACTGCGCGACTATCGCATTCATCGATATTAGCGGTGTCTTAATTATTAATTAAAATAACAGCGTCTTAATTATTAATCAATATACATTTATCTATATTCCAACGTTCATTCACTGTTTAATGAGCTCTCTGAACGACAAAGAATCCCTTTCTTCAGTACATTATATACACTTGATATAAAGTAACATTTTAAATAAATAAAAAGCACAATTACGGAGTATAAGTAAATCATAGTTCACCATATTGAAAGCATAACAGTCATAGCTAATATATACAATGTATATTATATTGAAATTCCTGTTTCATATAAGCAAAGCAGTTATGACTATGTACTCACGTCAAATAGGTAAAATGACTAATATTGCAAAACGCTAACAAAATACTAAATAAACTTCTGAAATAATATCAAACACTAATAGAACATTTGATAAATGCTGATCCATTATTATCGCACAAATCAACGTCAAAACATAGCATTAAACTTTCATCGAACCGCCAGTCATTAACCAATCATCATGCGGTTGGTCGGTGCCGTCAAACTCATGTTGGTCGAAACTATACTTCTAATCAGGAAAGAGAGAGAGAGAGAGGAATAAAGCGAGAGAGAGAGAAAGAGGGAGAGAAAGAGAGTGAGAGTGAGAGTGAGAGGGAGAGGGAGAGAGAGAGTGAGAGAGAAAGAAAAAGTGCAAAAGTGCAAAAGAAAAAGAATAACAAGAGAGGTAGCGTGAGAGAGAAAATGAACGCTACTCAAATTTTACGCGCGTATACCAGCAGTTTACCAATTCGTCCATTGCGCAAATTAGTTTTAAACACGCAGCTTGGTCGCACGCATCGACCACCCCGGGAGAGTTTCATCCACCATGCGGTATATATGCCCATCCGTTCGTATTTATCCATGCCTCTGTGTGGAGGTCCTTTTGTGATATCGATCGCGACCATTTGTTTTCGCGTCCGGGCGGCAGTGCGTTGCTGCAGCGACGCGGCTCTCTTCTAATCGGATGTCGCTTCCTACGCTGACTTATTCCACTGCGGTGAATTAATAAGGCGCGAGATTTGCACTCGGAGCGAAGCAGCGCGAAAGGGACTTTCAACGATGCGACTTGTCACTGGAAGGATGTGTGAATGTATGTGGGTTGTGTACGTGTATGTCTGCGTTTGTATCTTACGTGCGTGTGACCCATTTACGAGGTGTAATTCGTGAGTGATGCGTACCTAGAGAACACTTGGATGCGCACGTAATATCGCAAAGCATATGCTATTGTGTAGAACTTATCAGAATATGAAAGTTAAAACAAAACTTTAATTGAAATGAACATGGGTAAAATTTGCTAAAATAAGTAGAAAAATTAAAATTTCACGCGAAATTCAGTATTAAAAAATGTAAAAATAACTTTTAAAATATTTCCCCATTTATATATAGGTAAATTTGTATATAAATGCATAAGCTTGCATGTATTTTGTATGCTCCTATTTTAGTTCTATATATTTCTTAGTGATTTCTTATCGATATTTACTTGGGAGAAGAATACGTTTTAATACACACAAGGTCTATATTCCACAGAGTTTTTCTTGCTTTTTTTCGCCGAATAAAGTAGGTTACATTAGTTGCAAATAGTAAAAAGTAAATAATGATTAAAATTAATGCTAATGTTAAAAGCTTTTTTAAATATGACATTTGAATGAAAATTCAATAAAGAAAAGTAAAGGGAAGGTTGTAAGAAAACTCGGTAAAATCAGTTGAAAAATCCCAATTTCATCCGACAGTCAACAGTAAAACTTCAAAAAATATCTATTCTAATATTTTTTATTCATATCAAAATAAATCTTTGTTTGAATTCTAAACGTTCTATGAATTTCGTAGTAGTTACATAAAAATTTTATAGATGGCCTATTAATATTGTACTTGTAAATACATCGATTTTTTCTTTTGTACTGACACTCATGAATGCTTTGTTTCCCAGGTACTTTATTGTATTTAATATTTTTTATGACTTAAATTTTAATTTTGTGGTTTCTTTTCGTAAAGAAGTCATTTCAAAATTACATTACATAAGTTATTTATCACAATCAGATTAAACAAAAAAATACTACATTTTTTGTAAAATATTATTTTTAAACAAATTCGATAACAAGACATATATAAAAAAATGTCTATATTTATATTTTTCGGGTGGCAAACTAAGAATCTTCTGTAAAATTTTTAAAATTCACAATAACTGATCCAATATTTATAAAAATAGCATGTACAGATTTTTAAAATGCTATGATCAAAATAACCTCAGTAAAAATAAATATTCTATAATTTCCATCATAGGGCATATAGTTTATTAAATTTATTATAACATTATCCTAGATTTCTATTTAAAATCATGTTTATTCTTACGACTTCAAAGTTAAATAAATATTTCATCGATACGTCGAAAATATTTTAAACCTCTCACATATAAGCTTTTTCCCGACGTTTACGAGTTTCAAAAGCCATCGTGCCAAAAGAGCCCAGATATGAAATTAATTACCTCTTGCATTTTGCTTTCGGCCGTGTTTCAGATTCGACTGCGGCAGTGGTGTGGGCATTGTGCGGAGTTCTGAAACCGTCAGGCTGAATGAATGGAACGTTTTGAACATCTACCGACATCGCTGGGATGCGTGGTTGCAATTGAATCAAGAGAAACGAGTTCAGGGCAGATCAAAGGTAAGCAAATGAAAGATGCAAAGATACAGAATTTCGCGAAATGAATTTCTCATTGAGTTTTTGACTTGCGATAGAAGTCACGCGAATGTTTGGAATTAAACGAAAAATTGCTTATCAGATAAACATATCTAAACATCTTGATCTTCGCGCTTTATAAATGCTCGAATTTCTGATTTTACATTCATTTGATTCTTTGTCTCTTGCAAAGCATAAGGACAATGTGTATATCGAAAATATCAGTATTATAGTACTAAATTGCTTTAGAAGGAAATTTCGATGACATTATATATTTCACTTAAGGTATTGAAAACATTTGGAAATAAGAACATTGAACCAAGTTGATTTGCAATGCAATAAATAAGTCAATATTAAGAATTTAATTAATAAATTGAGTATAAAACCTCCATAAAAATATTTTGCTATACGATAAAGCACATGATTTTTCAATGTATCGTCTATCTATTATCCGCAACAGCGTTTTAACCTTTAGTTACCCTTTTAAAAGTAAAATGATAATCCAATCGACTCTTTATTATTCAATTCCTTTACATTTATTGCCTATGCAGACCTATACACATCACAGAGGAATATAATTTTAATTAACAGTAATATTGCGCGTGTGTCTGGCCGTACGCAGGCGTGATGAAATTCGGAAAGAATTAATTACAATGCTCTCTACACGTGGTTAGCGAATCTGGCTCTTTAAAAAATGCAACTCAGAGCTGTCAGATTTTTTTACAACCTCGTTAAACGACGCCTGCTCGCACTTTCCTTTGTCTCCGCACGCTCACACTCGTGCTTTTTTCTTCATCCACGCGTGTTTAGACATATATACGTATGCATATAACTCTGCATACGCGTGTGTATAATATGTGCGCATATATACGTTAGAATGAGAAAAAGCTTGGCGTAATAATCATTATAGCTACGCGTGAGTCTGTGGCGCAAGGCTGGGCTTTCCAAGAGCACGCGAAAGTTCAGCGAGCTCTTGCGGTTCTGTGTTTAACGAAACATGAAATGAGATGTTCTGATATATAGGTATATATATATATAGGAGATAGATAGGAAAGAGAGACGATGATACCGCAGGCGAAGCTAATTGAGAACATTAATTGAGCTTGCGCGTGACGAGAACATCGGAATCCGATTGCTGAGCGCAAAGTGTGGTGCGTCGAGGATTCGAAAAAATTCGTTTGATGTTGTATTGAGTGCAATTGTTTTGCTTCTCCAGCTCTTTAATCAATTGATGCAGTTTCAGCTATCCAGGATTTAGCTTAGCAGCGTTAATTATTGGATTGCACTTGCGTTCTATAAATATACTCCTAAATTCTTCTCTTAATAAACGGAAAATATGAACATATTCACGATAATTCGAATGAAATTCTTATTCCTCGTATTCTCGTTGTTAAAATATAATGTATAATTTTCCACATATTTTTTCTTCGAATAAGGGAAATCATGTTTCCCACATAGCGAGCATAATGGTACAATATATATATTTTTACTGTTTTATTTTTCATATTAACGGTATCTGAATGAATACGTTATAAACTTGTGGAAGTGAACAGAAAAATATTATTGAAGATTTTTCAAGCTTTGAGATAATAATATTTGTAAATAAAATGATTGAAAATCATACATTTTGTTGAAACACTAAATATAACAATAGAAATCATTTTCTACAAAATCATGTGAATCAAACTCATTTATTTAGAGGAAAAATTCTATTAATTTATTTAGTACTAACTTTACGAGCTTGTTTACTTGTTAGCTTAAGTATAAAAAAAAACTTTGACGTAAATTAATGGTCTGTTTGAAAGTGAAAACACATGTATCAGCAAAAAAAAACTGAAAACTTTCCAAGCAGGACAATCAATTTTAACTACACTTCCGTAACAGCACACACACACGTGCTTTTTCTTATTCTTTCAAATTCCTCGTTCGCGCGCCAGTACAACACAAGTTACAAGGTCGGCACGAAATTAAGAAATAGCCTTTGAAAAAGTGAGAAAACGACTCTCTCTCTGTCTTGGCCTCTCGCCGTCCCTCTTGCGCCGGTTATCCTCCTAAAACTCACTTCATCCGCGATAAGTCACAAGTCTCTATCTTTTATCACGAGCGCTGTAACTCACGACAACGCGGCCAGCGGCGCACCCCCTATAAGCCCTGTTCTTTTGAGATTTTTCTTTCTCTCGTTCTCCTAGCTCTCACTTTTCCCCGCGACGCAGCACGCGCAAAGTCGACAATATACAGGCGAAAAAATTTCTCACGCTCGAGTGCAACGAGTATTAATGACGGCGAGAGAAAGTTTTTCTCGATATCGGACGGTAGAATCGAGGCCGCGAAAGGGAAAGCTCGATAAGGCACGGCCAGAGTATATGTAGTGTGTGTGTATATATATGTATATATACGTGGGCGCGTCTATTTATGGCCGAACCTCGAGCGCACGCGAGTTGGGAAAAATTATGTTGAGCTATTTGAGTTGATGGAAAATTGGCTGATCGATGTAGCTCCGCGTCCAAAGTACTTTCTCATAATTTGATGGAGTGAGAGAATTTTTCAAATTTTTGGATTCGAATATAGGCAAGGCGATGTGAAAGATAAAATGTTGTTACCAAAATAGAATTCTTGATAAATTAGTATTATATATATCACCGTATAGTGGAAAACAAATATATTAGTTTCTCCGATCAAGAGCATTCTGGTGTTTGTTGGGTAGCCTGCATTCTCTACTCAAGTATCGCTATCGCTTTAAATAATTCGTCGGAATTCCCTAACGTTTTTGGCCCAACGAATTTCAAGCTCTCTTGCCACAATTCTGCGGTACCTTTCCTTCTCTTTCTCTTTCTCTTTCTCCCTCATTCTCGCTTTGTCTTTCTCTCTTTTTCATTCCACTACGTATGCCGTCAGTAATTTCGACTTCTAAAAATGAACAATATTCCAGTCTATATTTACAGCATACACTTTGGGCATCGGATTTTCTTCCGCTATTGACTTCTAACGATTGTCCCGATTACACGATATCGACCATCCTGTAATTCCTGAAACGAGCGAAGCGAGCAAAAAAAGCGACGAAGATAAAAGAAAGGCCGACGAGCATCTTGTCGCTGGAGAACGAGGTCGAAGACGTGACTGCCGATCTTTCGGGTGTTCCAGTGGCCGCGCGATTTATATATATAGGTATATATATAGAGAGAGAGAGGGGGAAAGAGAGAGAGAGAGAGAGAGAGAGAACACGTCAAACTGCTGCGTCGTTCGCGTGGCCCTCGAGAGCGCGAAGAAAGATTAGCCCGTCAAAGTGGCGCGAAACTTGTGCTTGCACGCGCGTCACTCTTCTTTTATGTTCGACCTCCTTCGACTGACAAATTTTTGTACATTTTTCTATGACCAGAGTGAGTAACGCGCCGTAGTACTTTTTTTTTTCTTAAAGAGGATGCTTTGTATTTTTACAGTCACTGTTCCCGATAAACTTCAGATGTATGGGATAAAAAAAATAGAATAAAAATCATTAGAAAACAATAAAACTGTAATAATAGAATAAAATATTTTTGTATTGATATAAAATGTTTGAGCGAAGTCTTGATGAAGTCGAGTTTAAAAAATCTTTTATATTTTTTCTGTTCAAAGTCTTGGAAAAAATTTGCAGCTCTTTTCCAAGTCTTTTCTTCAGACACATGTAAAGTCTAGTAACGGAAAAATAAAAAGTCTGGAATAGTCCTACAGGCGAAATTTTTAGACCAGATTTTAGCAAGACTTCAGCAAAACTTCACCTAGACTTTTTTTCAGCAAGTATTTTTATTTAAACAATTACTCAACTTTATGTAAAAACGTAGATGGGAAGATTGTAGCAATAGAAGTTTTCATTTCACAAAGTAAACCTCATCGCGCCATTCCATCAAATCCAAAATCCACTCAAACTTCGCGTGAAATATTCATATCCGATGAAAAATTCACTTTAATATTCTTGAATTGACCGACTCGAACAATTATTCCCGCTTTCAGCCAGCTCCAATCGCTTTCATAATATCATAATCAACTCACTCCCTCAGCATCGACCTCGTCCCCAAAAAAATTCATCACCATCGTCTATGCCGCAGACAACGACTCGCGTACGTCCACAGTTAACGATTATTTCACGCGCCGCCTCTGTTCGTTCATCCCTGTCTGCGTCTCACTCTCACTTCTAGCCGTGCAAATAAACTTTCAAACACTTACGCGCGCGCACACTCGAACGAGAGTGAGACTCATTGTCTCGGTGTTGTCGTCGTCGTCGCTGTCGCCCCGTCGGACAAGGGCCTCTCTAAAATTCATGATGTGCTTTCTCTCTCTCTCTCTCTCTCTCACATTCCCTCAGCGCCCTTTATGTAGACACGCGCCTCCCGGCTACGTACGCGTACATATATATATATATATATATATATATATATATATAAGCGTACGCGCAGGAATTAAACGATCTATATATACGCTAGTCCGCCCAGACGTACGTTTCGACTCGGGACCTGCAAATTGTTCCCTAATAAGTTTGCGGCGAAAGGGGGTTGGTGAAGGAGAAGGAGAGACGGAGGAGATGGAGTAGAGGTCGAAAGCATCGGCTCTCGGGCTTCGGGAGATTGTTTGGTAGAGTAATTGAGGGGGGCCGAAGATGAGAAAGGGAAGAGCGTAAAAGGAGCCTTTATGGAATTTTAAAGAGTTTTTAATTGAAAATTATGCAGATACAGAGCTAAATTTGGAAAAAATTCGGTATGGTTACCGAACGTTTGAGATGTTACTTCAGGGGCTCTAGAGACGTAGCTCCTAATGAAAATGTCAAACTTATTGTATATAATTACGGAAAATTAATATAATCTAATTAACGGGTTCTTTGAAGCATTTTTCAAAATGAGTTAATTATTTTATAACGAAGCACATTTGCTTTTCTGAATTTTGTTGAAATTTTTTACTAATTAGCGAGCTTTTTTTCTAAAAGTCTTTTTCATAATCTCACGTATATTTTTAACTCGTACAAATGAATACAATATCTATTGAAAAATCTTCTTCATCATATTTCGCGTCACGACAAATATTGCTTTCTGTTTTCAAAAATAACACACAATGTTCGAGAGAGAGAGAGAGAGAGAGATAGAGTCTCTTCGCGTGCACGCAACGCGCGTGTACACACATAAACACTCGGCGACCTCAATAATTTCTCACGCGATGCTTTATACCTCGCCTTTGTTAGTCAGGACGTTCCCTTTGCCGTATATCTACATATACAAACGCGCTGATAAACTATCAGGTATTCCAAATAACCGAGTAATAATTAACGAGCGTTAAAAAGAATCAAAAACGAATTCATCACACCATCATGTAATTAGTCAGTGGCTCGCGCCATTCACCCGCTATATGCGTACGTCACAATGGAAAGCCCGCGATGATGTAAACGATATGAGCGTTCCCGCCTCCACACCGGCACATTAATAAATCGCGATACCTCAGGAAACTCGATAGCCCTCTGGCTCCACGCGCAGGATTATTGATCAGCCGTTCCCTTAAGCTGTCGCCCGCTACCCTGATATATATATATATATATATATATATATATATATATATATATAGGTGTGTGTATATATATGGGACGTTTCAAGTGAACCGATCCACTCAAAAAATTAAAATCGCTGAAAATGTATTTAATGATAGTTTATCCCCATCAATATGAAAATCCTGCAACAGCTAAACCATATATGCATAAATAAACATGTGAGATTTTTTTGAAAAATATGATTTTTGATAAATTTTGGTTGAACATCAACATTTAACATTTTTTATCTCAGAAACTTGAAACTTTTTGTATAGCATGATGTATGGGAAAAAGTTTGCATTTAGCAATTAGAAAAAAATGTATTTTTTTTAGGACTTAATTTGCAAGTGTCTGATTGGTCAATATCTATGGTACAACTTTATGAATCAATATTAGTAGTGCGACAAGGACAATTTTTTTAGTTTTATTTATATTAAAACTTTACAGTAAGATCTTCAAAGTGAGCCCAGACCCATTTGTTGCAGAGCATATTGAAAAAAGTTATAATTTTTTTAATAATACAAAACACAGATTTATGCAACTTGTGTTACTCTTAATTGGTCCCACTAAACTTCACAATATACTATTCACTATAATAATTATCTTTACACCAGCTTAAGTACAAACTGAGTGACTCGAGGCCAAGATTGAACATTATGTGTATCGTGCAATTATTCATTGGATAATATTGTCAGTAACATAAAGTTAATTTTCTTCATAACACAATTAGAATATATAATTATTTATCGAGTGATAAAAGCAGTGGAATAGAGTAAAACAAGCCACATAAATTACAAGTAAATAATGTCCATTATGTATGGAAAAAAGTTTGTGAAATTGATTTGAGGTTTCAAGAAACTAAATAATAATACACAGGCAAGACTCGTATTATTTAAGATTTTGTATCAAAGAAGTTAAAATACAAAGTAATGCTGAAAAGTATGAACTAAATGGACCAATATAACGAAAAACATGATAGGAAATAGATATGGTACTAACATAACAATGTTAACACCGCTTGATTTTATAGAGTGATAGAAATGTGTGTATAAAAAGTTATATTGTAAAGTTTAGTAAAATCAATTAAGAGCATGAGTAAAAAAAGTTGCATAAGTCTGACATAGCTATGGAGGTGTTTATATGCTATATTATAAATATTTTTTATTATTAAAAAAAATATAACTTTTTTCTATGTGTTTTGAACAAATGGGTCTGGGCTCATTTTGAATATTTTACTGTTAAGTTTTAATAAAAAGAAAAACTAAAAAAAATTGTCCTTGACGCACTGCTGATATTGGTTCATAAAGCTTTACTAGGTATTGACCAATCAGACACTTGCAAATTAAGGTCTAAAAAATAAATTTTTTTCTATTTGCTAAATGCAAACTTCTTCCCATACAACATGCTATACAAAAACGTTAAATGTTGATGTTCAACCAAAATTTATCAAAAATCATATTTTTCAAAAAAATCTCACATGTTTATTTATGCATATCTGGTTTAGCTGTTGCAGGGTTATCATATTGATGGGGTAAACTATCATTAAAAAAATTTTCAGTGATTTTAATTTTTTGAGCGGATTAGTTCACCTGAAACGTCCTACATATAGACGTGCCTGTTTCAAACGAAGCTACACCCCGCACCTACTTTATTTTCACTTGAAAAGTGTTCCGAGTCGTCCGCGCATCAGACCACTTCTACGCGAGCTCTCGAGAGTCGACTTCCTCCCCAGCATTTTGCTCGAAGAGCTGTCGGAAAGGAGTTAAGGTTCTTCTCCTCACATCGGACGCCGAATATATATATGTATATACATCTCTCTCTCTCTCTTTCTCTCTTTCTCTCCTGTCTTCTTCTTGCGACGCGTCGGGCCGCGTTAGCGGAAGTAACGCACGCGGCCGGCTGATTGCTCACGTGCCTCGAGATTCGAGTTTCAGTGTGTGACGTGACTACTACTATCTCACATGAGACTGCATGCAGCGGACACGACTCTGACTCTATCTATATTACACACGTACACATCCACATACACGCACAGGCACACTCGCGTCTCTCCCTCTCTCTCCCTCTCTCTCTGTGCACCCACGGCTTTCTGATTGCGTCGAAGTCGAGGACGCGGAAGAGCCGCGCGTTTCCCTCGGAAACCGCAGAGTGTTTTCTCGCGAGGAATGTAAAATTGATTTTCGATGAGGGGATTTGCGTACGAGAGGTTGGAAGTGGGAGAGAAGGCGGTAAAGTACGTGTGAAATGCAATGTTTGAAGTCCGAGTGGTGGATGAAAAGTGAGTTTATATAAAAATATATAGGAATATGCATATATAAACAGCTTATTATACATATATTTGAAAAAGTAAGTGCGGATATTGGTGTAAATAAATTAAAAAATAAAATTTATAATTTTATGGAAAGTTCTATATAGGAAAATAAATTGAAATAAAAATGTAACATGTATAATGTGTTGTAACGGACGAAACGAAAGCATAATTTATTGTAATGCTCGAGAAAAGTACTCTTCAAAGAAACGCATTTCCAAGAACACAAATTAGCCTAGGTAGAGGACGAACGCAACGAAATGCGTATTACATACCAGTCCCTCGCTGTGGAAACCAAAATATAATCCTCCGCTCATCCTTTTCCTCCGAAAAATCGTGAGCCAAAGCACAAGCTTCTCCTTACCTGTCGCTGTAAAATTTATGAAGTTAAAGCCCCCTGAAAATGATGAATAAGCTCTGTCGTCCGTGGCGCGTCTCTCGAAATTCATCGTTATACTCGTGACAAAGCGCGTAAAAGACGAGCTGTAGGTTATATCCAGTAGAGGAAGAGTTGCACAGTGACTGGCACCTACAGTATTTTCAGCCATACCTTTTGATGTTATTGGTTTAAATAAAAATAGCAATAAAGAGAATGATTCTTAAAAGCTTCTGCTTAAAGAGGTGGATTAGTTTTTTATAATTAGAGGAAGTAACTTGAACAAATAAAAAAGTTGGGTTTTCGTAATTCTTCCAAAGTATTTCCGGCTTCTAGTCGCTTTACATTTCATAAAATTTTAGGTTGTAAACAATCATTAGTTCATAGAAATGAACAAAGTATTTTATAAGTATGCTAAAATATCTATATAAATTATTAGAAAATTTTCTATTACTGTTTTAAAGTAAAATTAAAAACCGATAAAATTACATTATTTATACAATATAATTCATATACATAGTTATTCAAGTTATAAATGAATTTACGTTGACAAATTTAAATAATACGATTTATTTTTGTTGGCATCAACGCTCAACTTCTGATTACATGTAATGAAATAAGTTATTATTTTAGTTTGAATAGTATACAGCTACCAAGAGGTTTGACCAACTCGGAGACACATTAATTTATTTCTGAATATTTAAAGAGGAAGTCGGAATCGTTAAAAAATATGGCCTGAACTGAAGTAAAGAGACAAAAAAACTAAAATAACTCTTAACATTATGATTGTTATTACAATACTTGAATCCTCATATAACTTTTTTAATTCCGTATCTAAAATATTTGGCACGAAATATATTCAATGAAATGAGATTTTACATCCAATTATATAAATGTCCGATCCTTAATATATCGTCAGGTGTGCGAGAAATGCGCGATGACTGGCTTTGGACGCAGATTTTTTGTCATCATACAATTCCAGTTGGAGTCTAAAAGAATCAAAGTCCTGACTGCTACAAACACCGAGATTTTTTAATATAAAAATAGTCCAACTCTAGATTATTCCCTATACCACTTTTCTTTTCGTCACTAACTGTGTAACTGTACAACTATCGCCTATATATATTTCTCTCCCTTTGTATACATTCCAACTCTCCTCTCCATCCAGATATTGTACTGCATATACATATACGAGCTTAAAAATCAAGCACAAAACAGTTTACATCCGATGTGAATTCACTTTAGCCAAGATTTTTCGTTATCCTTCTCTTATTTAACAAAGAATAGTGCACGCGCTGCAATTAGTGAATGCGAAGCCTTTTCTCCGCACTAAGAAGACGATGACGGTCGGCTGTTTCGTGTCCTCTAGTCTTTTTGCGCGCGCCGGTCTCAGCCCTCGACACTTTTTGTCCTTCTCACGCTAGAAATGTAAACTTCACGGAGTAGAGGCTGTGTGTGAGAAAGAGAGAGAGATATATAGCAGAAAGGTTACAACCACTAGAGTACGAGTGCGCGAAAAAAACAGATTTAATCCTTTCAGTTCGTTCCTGCGCCCCTACTCTGTCTCTCTCAAGCGCCCGTCTGCTATAATGAATTACTCACTTTTGGCCCATTAGATGTGTTTGTTGCTTTTTTGTAGGAAGAACGATGGAGCACGCGGGTAGCGTTGTCTAGTTGCGTTTTACGTAATTTTTCGAATGCCTAGCAGGCATGTAAACTAATCTTTGCTCTATTTAAATTAGAAGATTATTTAATTAAACTGTAAAATGACATTTTTAAGAATTAATAATGTTATGATTCTACTGAATGTAAAGATTAAAATTATAATGAAAACAATTTTTATTCAAATGCGAGAGTTTTCTTTTGGTTATACGATATTCTATCTCTCCAACAATTCAACTAAGCGTGTTAAGTATTACTTGCACGCTTTCTTTACTTCCAGGACGTGTGTCTTGCTGCACATAACTAAACATAAAAGTATCATGCTCTAATTAACAGTTTATCGTTTCATAAAAACAAAATAAAATAGTGTCATGCTTTTGAAAGCACAGTTATGTTGAAGTTTAATATTATACCACTTTGTACTTCTTTTTTTATTCGTTTAAAAAGTTTCAAGAAATCATATGTATTCTGGACATAAATCATTTTTTTTTCTTGTTTATAATGTCTTCAAATTTAATTTTCTTACTGACTTAAAAACCTGCCACTTCAAGTTTCTTAACCACGATTAGTTTAAAATAGAAACTTCCAAAGAATATTTCACACTACTTTCAGGACAATTACTAATTGAATTCTCCCGTACACGCCTGTCACACCAGAAAATCTCCAACGTCGCTAGTCAGTCATCCCCTGCAGTATACCCAAAATACTATAAACACCTTTACGTCATCTTAAAATTGTCATAGTAAGTAAAAATAAAGCCAGACGCTGACTCTTGCGACGAGTTAATTAATCTGACGTGGGGAAAGCTTATTCGAGTTGTCAAAAAAAATTTGTCATCTACTGAGGTGAACTCTTTAAAGAAAGGTTTTTATCTTTCTCCTCCATAAATCCTGCTTCTGACCCCTCCTCCTCTCTTTTTTGCCTTGCTCGTCTGGCTCTCTAATTTTCGCGTTCATGTCTCCGCTTCGTCGCCTCCTTCCTAAATGCCTCTCTTTTTCTTCTCTCCCTCTCTCTCTCTCTTACTGCCACTTGTGTGTTTTTGTTGGGGGTAGACGAGAGAGGAGGTACCTTACCTACTCTTGCAGTCGTGTACTTTTTGGCAATGGTACTCGAGCGGTTTTTTCGTTCTCGATTTAAGTAGTTTCAAAGATTATTTTGGTCGTTGAGTTTAACAATAGAACGTAACTACAGATATACTCGGTTGCTATACTCAATTTATTAGTTATATTTTACATGATTACGTAAACGAGAAATTTAATAACTTTTTGTAGAATTGTAAGAAGTTTTAGTATTTTATGTTTGAAAATGAAAAAATTAAGTTAGTATTTATTTGATAACTGATTAACGGTTCTATAGTTTTAAAGTCTATATTGAATAGTATTTGGTTAAAAAATCGTAATACAAAGTAAAAGTGTTTATGTCTTGTCTTTTAACTTTAAGAATCGTTTTTAATCTCTAAAAGATAGTTATTAAAAGTTGTTTCTGCGTTCAAGTAGGTAATTGAAATTTATGTACGACGTAAAAAGTTTGAAAACTACATCAAAAGTATTACGCGTCAAAAGCTTACCATAAAAGTATTTTTGTCGTAGAAGGGAATATACGTTCCTTACCATAGCTACATAAAATGAGTTTTCTTTTGAATACGTATAAAGTTACCTGTCAAATGTTTTGTTCTAAGCGAATGATATTCGTTAATTACTATAGTATTTGAAATACAGCTAACATTTTTGTATGTTCACTTTTGGAATTTAAACTATCTACTTCTATATATTATACAATATACAAGAAAAATATCTAATCATTAGACAAACCTTAGTGACAAATATTTATATATCACATAGTTTTTTTACAAAACAATTATTATTCAAAAATAGAAACGAGCCTTTACTACAGTAACATTAAGCGTCGAATAATACAAAGTTCATAACTACTAACTTCGGAAATATGTAACTTTAAGAAAAATCAAAAATTTTTAATTTGATGACAGCAAATAAAAGCTCGTTTTCTTTGGTTCTATTTTATTTGTTCAAAGCTTATGCATGATCATTTTTAGTTGAATTATTGCTGTCTAGAGTGGAGATTTATTTTAAAATTAAACTTTTAATATTTTTGTTGTGTATTGTATGATATAGGTGCTCGTAAAGAGAGCTACCATCTTTTATAAACCTATATATAACAAAAACTAATATCATTCACAAGTTTGCATCTAACATAAATACGATTTATGAAATTTTGAGAAAAATTATTACTGTTTACGGTTTTCCAATGAAAACTAACGTGATTTGCAAACTTGCGACAAACACTACAGAGTACAGTAGTTTTCGACACAACGTGTCAAATCGTGCTAATTTCTACCGCAAACCAAATATACGCACCGACCTTTGCTATACAAACGTCGAAATAGGCTAGTGTTTATCGAACCCAGAATCGTGTTACTTTTCGTATAGGAGGCGTCGATACGCATAGGTACACAAATCAATTGAAGCTTAAAAAAACATTCTCACTTATACGAAAATTTGTTAACATTTGTGATTTACTATATAAACATACAATCAGTATACCATTCAATTAACCCCGACCCTCTTCAAACCTCTGAGTACAATTAAATAACAGATCCAAAAGAAAAACCGTCAAGGCGTCCATTAAGGGACAACCTCCCTCTCTCGCTCTCTCTCTCTCTCTCTCTCTCTCTCTCTCTCCTCATCCCGCAGCAGCAATTAACGAGGCCGCGCGTGCGCGTTATCAACGAGCTGCAAAAAAGCCGCAGGCGCAGCGAATATATTTCTTTTTGTAGCGACAGCTTTTCTTGAGTGACCTCGGCGACCGCGCACTCTATATACATATATATACGCTCGCACTCTATCTCCCTGCTGCACTCGGAGAGAAAGAGAGAGAGAGAGTGAGAGAGAGTGAGAGAGAAGCTTTAACTAAGTAACTCGTACCACTTAACGACATCGTAGTAGTCGTCGTCGGTGGCGTCGCTGCCGTCGCCCTCGACGTCCGGTCTCTCGCGTTTTGCATATTTCTGCCTGAAATCCGGTAATTATGACGACGTTATGCGCGCGCCGGAAATTAACCCCCCCGGTGAAAGTTACTTGCCCGAGCGTGGAAAAGAGAGAGAGAGAGAGAGAGAGAGAGAGAAGGACTATGTGCGAGCGAGCGTGTATGTGTTGTCGAGGGCGCACATAACAAAATTGTGGGCTTTGCCGGGATTCCGCAGGCAAGAGTGTTGCTTTTTTTTCCAGTGGCACTATATAGCGTCTACTCGTTTTAAAACACGAGAGTATGTGTGGTATATGACGGGTCGAGAGTTTACTAGTTAAATATGTGCTTAATTTGTCTCGACATTACGTATATATGGCTTTTCAGCGGTTTTTGATATGCTTCCGTGAAAATTAATTTTAAAATTTCATTATAATGATGGTTAATTGATTGTGCTGGATTGTAAACAACAAAATAATTGTGTATTGTTCAATTTACTATTACAGTGAATATTAATTGAACATTTACTGGATGATTTATCTCTATAGTTTTGTCTAAAATTACATTATGCGCCCCTGCCGTGACTCATATAATTACAAACTTGATTATTACTTCGCTTAAGTAGTTTTATATTACGTTTAAATCTTGTGCAGCTTTTATTATAAAAAAATATAGGCCATTATGAACGTGATATTATTCAACTTGGCCGTATAAATGATTGACGTTTATCACGCTATTTTCCCCGTGTAACAAGGCATGTATAATTAAAGTAATTTGATTCTGATGAGAGCGATTGCAAAAGTTGTAATTTGATTCATCGATGTGAACTTTTGTACATGAATAGAAAACTTTCAGTAAAGAATCTCTTTTTTCATATTTAACTTGAAATTTTCGTCTCATTATACAAGCAACTTCGGCTATATACGATTAGACTATGAAATTCCAAAAGCCTCGTAAACACACTCAAGCGGAATCGCTTTTCGTCAATGTCAATCTGTCTCTGAAAAGAAGCACGCAGAATCGATACACACACATACACACATGCACATACACAGCCTCTCGTTCTCTTCCCTTCGGTGGACAAAAGCGATCCTCATTAAAATACGTCATCGGTCTATACGCCCACTGTCGTCGTCCGCGTCCCCTCCACCTATATATATATACATACACAATACATAATACCGCTCGTGCCTTCGGGCACTACACGCACATAATACGTATATCGAAGAGCAAAAGCATCAGCAGCAGCAGCCTCTAGGCTACCACGTGTACATATAATATATAAGAAATCGATCCAGTCTCCACGATCCTCTAGCCAGCACTTTTTCCCTTCTTCTTCTTCTTTTCCTCATATATAGCCACTCTCTCTCTCTCGCGCGCGCGCATCATGCATTATACATGCCCGTGAAAGTTGGCTTCTACGTGAGCGCGCATGTGCATCTGCATAACAGGCCGTATATAAAAGCCGCGAAACTTTACCGGAGAAGTCCGCGTGCGTAGTGTTGATGTTACGTGCCGCAACAGTTACAAACGAGTTTCCACAGGAGGGAAGAGAAGGAGGAGAGAGAGAGAGAGAGAGAGAGAGTTTGGCTTTATGCAATCGAGCCGCGCGCGCACGCCCGTCGAAACTCGCGCGCATTCCCTCGTGCGTATACGGAGATCTCTCTTCGGTGGCGCGGTGCATCAGGGCGCTAATCCGAAAGCGTTGCGCGCACTGCTGTGTGTATATAACGCGAGGAAGGGCTTCGCGTGTTGTGAAAAGCAATGGGGGAGGAGGGAGGAGGGTGAACGAAGAGATGTATGTGTGTGGGTGGATGTTTGCGTCGAGGTGACCACGGTAAATAATTGGTGCTGAAGCTGGCGTTGAGTCGGGGCTGGGTGAGAATGCAAGTAACTAGGTACTAATTTGTATAGGGGTGCAAGCAGCATTGTGGATTTATTTTTAGGGAAAAGGAAAGAAAAGAGAATAGAAATAACGTGAATTCGAGAATTTAAAAGAGAAAAAAAAAGATTCATATTTTGGGTGAACATTATGGGAAGCGGTTAAAACACAATGAGAAATATTGTGTAGGAAAAATAGTATTTTTTTATAGTAAACGGGGGGCAAGCTCATTTTTTTATGAAAATTACTACAATATATAGTCAAAATTGTAGTAGTATTCATGAAAATTTACCCTGGTAGAAAATTGAGCAGATTCTGGCCAAAATTTCTGGTCATTACATGTTAAAATGGCGCTTATCTTAAAATTA
>JAYJLV010000046.1:10265026-10279191 GCA_036873485.1 Torymus texanus
GTATGATCAAATGAAGTTTCGTTTGACTAAAAATGTATACAAAAAATATCGTTATTATTTTAAAAGTACACAGCCAAATAATAGAGAACAATCATTATCGACTGTAAATTATTAAAAAAAAATGCATTTCCTTCAATTTAAAACAAAAAAAGGTCGTAACATTAGCAAATGCGGTTCGTTCTCATGCACAATCCCCTTCTCCCAAACCTATACTTCTCAAAAGCATCGGCCTCTATACATCGAGGACACAAACGAGTAACTCAACGCTCCCTCTTGTGTTCGCAGAGAAATGCACGGCGGACCGATGCAGCAAGGTGCCCTGTTCCCACGGAGGCAAGTGCCTCACAACCGGCGGCGACACGGCGGTCTGCCTCTGTCCCCTTGGCTACACCGGCGACCTCTGCGAGACGAGAGTCGACCTCCAGGTAAATATCACGACGACGAAATTCCAGGAGAAAATTCTCATAGCACTCGTATTTGAACGGTCCGCTGACATATAGAAGGGAAAACATGTCGGATAGAGCGAAAGAAAGCCACGCGATGTTTGATTAACGATAAAAAGTTTGAAGTAATTTGTTCTTTGTGCGAGGAACGATCTTATACCGAAAGTCCGAACAAGGAAATGCAGCAGTAGTGGGTTGAAAGCTCTCCAGAGCTTTTAAGGCGATTGGATGTTTACATAAAAATGTACGTTTAGCGTGCAAGCACGGGGTAGTTTTCTCTTTACAACGTTGCGAAAGTCTTGAAAAAAAAAATAATCAAGAAGTTAGGTTAATGACGAGTAAAAGACTTTAATATAATCTTTGACATGCCGAAGATTAAACGCTTTCACGCTGTAAAGCTCGGTCAATACCGAAATATATTGCAACTGACGACGACGACGACGACGGCGGCGGCATCGATCTTACATTAATTAAAGCGAGCGGCTAACACGTCCTTAAGAGCCTTATAGGGGCACATATAGAGCACCGAGCATATTGCCCACCCGCGCGAACTGCACTAATCTGCAGTTCAATAATGATGTGGCCCATAAACGGCCCGATGTTTATTACGTCAGTGATTAGAACTTCGATTATGATCATGACCGCGTATAAAACGGTCGCCCTACTCCCTTCTCTTCTCCTCCCTTTCAATAATAGCCACGTGCGCGTGTATGGCTCCCGCTAAGTGCTGTGCGCAACGCCGCAGCAGTATATAGCGATCGATTTTCTCTCTCGATTCAGTGCTTTTAGTGTCAAATGCATCTCTTATGTAAACGCCCCCACGACTCTGCGTGTAATTCAATGATATTGTCCTTTGTCGTTAAGGGAGTAGCACGCACGCGCGCGAGCGCCTGGTGTATAATACGTAACTATATAGAGTAAATGCGCGGCGGCTGAGTGCAGCTTAGGGTACACATCATCGTTTTATTTTTACAAGGACGACGGGTTATGTCGATATATCGAGGTGAGGTAGATGGGCAGTGGTATATAAGGTGGGAATCGAGATGAGAAAACTAAAGAAAATCGACTAATTAAATAATGGAGAAATAAAGTTCTCTAGGTGGGGTGGAAAATAAGTAAGTTCGAGAAGCGAAGTATGCAATTCGTATAAGGTATTGTATATTCTTATCGTCTAGTCGAAAAGTATTAAAGGGCTCGTTTTAAATTTACTTGGGTTGCCGGGAGATTCGTGTACTTGCATTATTAAATACAACGGTCGATATATCTTTTAAATGAATCTTCGAGTGAATTAACGAAAATTCATTTTATATATAAAAATGCTTTTATAGCAACCTACCTACGCCTGAAGCTTTTTCGTTTGTTCAGTATAACATTTTTACGTTCGCCTGCCATTGCACTTTAACTCTTAACTGAAAGTGCTGGCTTTTTAAATGTAATTCAATTGACAATCACATTTTTCAAGTATTGGAATTTTAATAATCATTTTATATACGATAACTCATTTATAATTTTTTTTTATTTCTTTAGCATCCATCCTTTTTGGGATACTATAATAATTCTCATTATTAGTAATTCGTAATTTGAATATCTTTAATAAATTAATTTTATTTCACACATATTTTATATTACTTTAAAATATAAGACTTCGCGTTAAACGTATATCCTTAATCGTTATATATTTGATTTGCATGATTAAAAATGTCATGCTGCTCGAGGATTTTAACTGCTATAATAATTACAGCGTCTTAAATTATAGATTTAAAATATGAATACTATTCCGTATAATATTTATTCATTTATAACTTTTTTAGGTAAAAAGATTTAATTTATGCGAAACTTATTTTAAAAAATAACAAAGTTGGTAGCTAAATGTCAAAATGTTTTTCAACCACTGATTTAATCATTAACTTTAATCGCTATAAAAAATGGACATATATTATACATTTTAATTCCATAAAAATAATTATCCGGTGAAATGATTTAACTTTGTTAAAGTTACTTGTAAAAAAGCAAAAATATCGTTGAAAATCCTAAGGACACATGATGCGGGTGACGCAACATCGATAAGTCAAATTTGACAGGCGCACACACGTGCCAGTCGCTTGTGATTTAACACATGTCGATTTCAACACGACTCCGAAACAACGTATAAAAAACGGGTTTTCAATCACGGGTAATTCGGGTCAACATTCGAACCTTCATAAACTCCCTTTATACCGTTTTCTCTTTTTTACATTCACATACATACGCACATAAACTCACTCGTTATACTACTAAAACTTCGCTGGTTCTCCATCAAGACTTGGATAATTGGTTCACATTCAAGGTGACCAGTCCATGAAACTTGGACTACCGTTTACACGACCGACTATTCAGTAACGGTCATTCAAATATTTTTCAAATAACTTCAGAATAGGTCAAAAGTGCAATGGTATCCAGCATATAGGAACGTTTCTGAAATTATAGTTTTACAAAGAGACACAACGTGTTTATATGTATGGCTATATCATTCGAGCCCTTAATGGGATTGACTTTTAGCGCATTTAGAGAACCAGTACGTGTACTTTTTCTCACTTTGTTTTTCGTGCGCTTATAAAAAAAAATCACACGAGAAACGAGAGCGAAGGGATTCAGGAATAAGGTTTATCCGATACGTATGCGCTTGATGCGCGTTGTATGGGCGCGGTGCCACCCGATTTCCCTGTTCGAGCGCATGAAACGCGTATCGAAATTTCCGCCGTGTGTACTAGTATATATATATATAGTGACGCGTGATTTCTGCTCGGATGGCCTATGAATGGCGCGTTTGCTTTGTTTTCTATAGCTGTGGGTGGATGGAATGAAGCGATCGGAATAACGTTTCCTGTATTCGTTATTTTCAGTGTCCCGTATTCGTTGAGAAAATATTGATGAACAATAAAATCTAATAGTCCTCATACCTAGTTACATGAAATACAAGAATAATTCATTTGATGTAAAAAGGAGCACAAAAAAATTGTATAGTTATAACGAATGCTTTTGTTACCGGGAAAGACATTGAAAATGTATGTATACTGTTGGACTTTTAATCGATAGCAAAAGTATACTTTTTGCGAACATTAATATAATTATAATAATTTTAAATATTTTTACAAGTTTTAGAAGATAGACTATATATGCAACACAAGCTCTGTTTTTTTTCAGTAGATAAATTACAAGGGAAAAATTTTCACTGTTCACCGTGAGTCGTTGTGAAAATTTTCCTCCAAAATATACACGTTTTCGCAAAACCCCTAATAAAAGTCCCATCAAATTATACAAATTTAATTCGGTGAACAATAAAAACCGAATCCCTCCGTCCGACGTCTTGCGTATTTTCAACACTTCCATTTTCGCAACGCGCGGCCTTCGAATTTCTCTTCGCGACACGTAAGAGCGCCGCGAAATTTCCCCCTCACCTAAGCTCCTCCTCCTCCTCCTCCTCCACCCCCTTATAAAGAATTCATAGGACGAGTAGCTAGAGCACGAGTCGGACGATAGATGCATCTAATATACGTGTTCTCTCCCTCTCTCTCTCTCTCTTTATATATACATATATGCACTTGCAGGTACCGTCGTTTAACGGATCCTCATATCTGAGGTACGCCGGATTAGGGGAGACGTCGCTCTCCTGGCTGGAATTGGCCGTGACGCTGAAGCCAACTGCCCCCGACGGTGTGATCCTGTATAACGGCCATCACAGCGACGCCACCGGCGATTTTATTGCCCTCTACCTAGCACAGGGCCACGTGCAATTTACGTTCGACCTGGGAACTGGATGCGCGACCTTAAGGTAAGAGTATATAGCATCAGTAGTAGTAGTAGTAGTACCGGACGCGTTATATCTGCGCTGCAGTGCCGAAGGCATCACACTGACGCAGTGTAGTACGCCTGGTGCAGCCTCTCGAGTATACGCTCGACGACGCGGTATACCTTCTATATACATATACATATAGATATAGATGTACGTTCGTATAAACAAGATAGCACATCGCCGCGCGTGCTGTATATATGTATAGGGCGATTGCAAAGTTTGGAGATGGCCGATCAACCGGTAGGTCAAGTGATAAAAGTAGAGGGAGACGGGCGCGGATATGGTGTTATAACGGGTTGAAATTTCGATTATATATATAGTTACAAATCGACACGGATATTGGAAATATAAATGAATATTTGCTGATGATGCTTTTAAAATTCTGTGGCTTTCCAGAATAACCGAATAAGTCCACTTCTCGAGTTTCCGAGAACAATGGGTTTTAATGTTCAAACTTATACGTAAGATCGGGAGAAACTACTCTCTAAAGTTGAATTAGTGAAAAATCCACTAACTCAACTTTAGAGAGTAGTCAATTGACACATTCAAAACACATATTTACACGTTTGTTTGAGCAGGTTATGCATTTTCTGATGCGTTCAAAACGAGTAAGAACTCAACTAAAGTATGGACTTATCTGGTTATTCCGGGAACTGTGGACTTATCTGATGGTGCGGTTCATCTTTATTTTAGAGCGTATTCTTTAATTTAATTATGAAACGGGTCAATAAATTACAAAATTAGCAATTGTTCAATAAATTCTTATAACTTATTTTAGAAATTTCTATTAAATTTACGACCATTTGTATTGTATTTGTGTTGTAATAATATTAAAATGTTTATAATTTAAAAGTGTATAGCAATTTTTTAAATAAACAGATATATATATATATATATTAGCCATCATATTCACATTAAATTTGAATAGATAAAATAAATTCTAACTACGATAAACGAAAAAAATTATGGATTTATTCGGTTATTCCGGAAAGAAAATTTGAAAAATGGACTTATCTAGTTACGTTTGGGGTGAATTGTAGCTTTACGACAATATTTTTACTACTACTGAATGTGGTGAATGAAAAAGGCCTAAGTATTTGAAGATACAAAATCCCATAGGGTTATTTCGATTTTCAAAAAAGTGGACTTATTCGGTTATTCCGGGAAGTCACAGAATTAGTATTCGGTAATTTTAGATTCTCGTTCGATGCCACTTTGCAGCACACGTATAACAGTAAAGAGGTTTACGAAATTAATCTGTCGGAAGAAAGAGTGTCGAGAAGATAAAAAGAGTAAACCAATCCGCGCTCGCTGTCACCATTCGTTTTATATACGTGCGCACAGCTCGACGTATACGCACCAATAAAGTACAGGATCGCTTAATTTCGGTCGTAATACAATGCGATACATACATTATAAAGGCAGCTGTGTTTTGTCTCTCATAAAATGAATTACAATGTAATGAGCGCCAGTCGAAATTACTCTCTAATAATGTCACTTCATAACCATTTTTTATTGAATAATAATGCAATGGCTTTTATAATTATCGAAATATCATTTGAAATGATTCAATGGATAATTTTGTTGAGCAAGAAGGGTTTGGAATAAACTAATGAGACGCGGCAATTACCTCGGACACTATTACACTATGCACGTTATACTCTAATTTATTAAAAATTAAACAAGAGGGATGGATCGAGTTTCATTATGCTTCGAGAATATAATTGCGAAGCACCGTCTAATAGCGTTATATATATACGCGTATAGGATTTCCTGACGAACACAGGAGGCACATAACTAAGGAGAAACAAAGTTACGTTTTTTTTTTATACGTGGAACCGTAAAATACTTGGGTTCTAAGCTGACGAGGGAAAATGAGAAAGTACGCAGTCTGTATGCAGGACAGGGAGAGATGCTGCTAAGTAGTAAAAGAAGGAAACGGCCAGACGTGTTCCTCCTGGGATCGAAAATGCCACGGTTGTCCCGGGGGCATCTTTTCCGCCACTTTTTCATATTTTAAACTTTTAATTGTCGTCGCTCAAGAAGTATTATATTTGCCCGCAGAACCATTTACTTAACTTCGGAAGTGCATCCTCTTAGAGGCGCGGGATGAATTCGCATTGTTCAAAGTTTAATGTGCATGAATTTTTCCGCATGTTTCACCCACCACACATTTAACTTAATAAATCTGTATTATATACTGATGAAATTCTGTTTTCTTCTTTTATTTTTAACGATGAATAATTTCATATAGATAAATCAATAAAAATTTAAATCCCGCACATTTATTCCATACTCTTTCATAAACAAACATCAAATATATATACGTATATACAACTATATAGAGCTACATCGATGCATTCTGTACGGAAAATACATTCCTGACTCATACACTTGATTTATTAAAAGAGCGATGACTGTTCATTACACATAAAGCCTACTCTACTCGTCTGTTCATATAAATAATAATCTATTCCTATATACACATCGTTCACAATCGCCAACAAAAAAAAAGAAGAAATTCTTCGCAAATTCAAAATTATAAACAGCCGCATTCACTGCACGTACATATATATATATATATATATATACACACACACTCTGACATAAAGCACGCGCAGCTGCTATATAGCCGAACGTCAGCCTCTAATAAAGACGAGCACTCGCTATTATATATTATACGTCCGGGCCGTCAATCTGCAATATGTATATATACACACACATACACATATACATACAAACATAAACAGTCTAATTAAGCTCGTCAAACGGGCTCGCGTTCCCTCCTCCCCCAGCCTATGAACAACACAACATCACAGTAGCACAACGCGACAGGGTGTAACGGAGTATATATATATAGGTATATAGGAACACGGTGGGGGTCGCAAATCGGACGAAAAAGAAGTCCACGCGTCATTATACGTACGCTCGGCTGCATAAATTATTCATCGCTCATTAATGTTAATGACGGCATAAAGCGCAGATTCTACATGTACAGTAGAGGCCAAGCGCGCGAAGAATCGATCTCATAGCGAATCGACAGCCGCACGCCGCGCGCATATTCATGCTGCACGACGACGATGATGATGATGATGATGATGGCGGGAAGAGCAGCGAGACCGCAACACACGCGCGTATGTGTATAGTGTACATGCGGCTTGTATAAGTATATAGGCGTTCGTCCAAGCGCAACATGTATAAGCGTCGTAATACGCATGGTATGCTATATATATATATATATATATAGCGATCAGGTTTGTTCTATGCTTCATAGCCGTATACCCTATACCATCACTACAGTGCACCACACACATGTCTTTTATTGAACCGATAATTCATTCGCGCTCAGGTTCCGGCGTGTGTTCGCAGTGTGCATTTATAGCGACGTGCGAGCGTTCACAGACTTTTGCCGAGAGAACCCGTGATATTTCCTCTGTGTGTCTCTCGCTCGCGTATACGTATATATATATATATGTACGTATGGACTACATCGTAAAAGCCATGACGACTTCGAATGGACACGCTCGCGTGGCTATTATGTATATGTATTAGCAGGCGGTTGGTCTGGGTGAGTGGTTGGGTTGGTATTATGAATGGGTCTCGGATTGACGGCTTTTATTGGCTTTTTCAGAACGGTATTATAACGGTGCTCGCGGGGGGAAACGAGACGAGAGTTTGCAAGCCCTATGTGTTATGGTATACATAGAGAGAGAGAGAGAGAGAGAACGTTGCTTTGATTTTAATTGGTTTTAATGGTAATCGAAATGAATTTGTGTGATGGCGTCGAACGTTCATTCAATTTAGAGCATGTTATATAGTAGGCATTGTTTGCTTGATTTTGTTGATTCGATATAGTAAATCGGGCTGATTTAATGATCAATTAATAATCTAACGGTGCTGATTATTCAACGTCTATATATATATTATTGACGCAGTTGTGTAAAACTATTATGTAACTCTGGCATGCACGTGCGTCGACATTACAGAGCTATACTAATTAACGATATATTCGATCAATATGTACAGTTTATAATGAAGGTATATAATATATAAAACGCGTAGAAAATGTGCTTATATATAGAAATAGCAAAGCATATAGCGTGTAATCGTCTCTTATATATATATATCTGGAATTCGATTTCACACCGCAGTTCGCGCAAACAACATCAGCCGCGTCTAAATAACGTATATAGCAGAGAGTAGTGCACCATTCATTCAAGTGAAATCCTTTAACGCAACCTTTTCAGAAGCGAGAGGCCAGTGCGACTAGGCGAATGGATCGAGGTGAAGGTATCGAGGACTGGACGGCTAGCGATACTCGAAGTGGAGGACGAACCAGCCCAGGAGATCATGGCGCCAGGCGCGTTTACCCAGCTCTCGTTGCCACTCAATTTGTACTTGGGCGGGGCGCCATCCGTGGATATGTACTCGTCCAAGATGAAGACAAAGGCGAGCTTCGTTGGCTGTATACAGACGGTTATTCTGAACCGACGCGAGGTAAGTTTTATCGTAATTTCTTATATAGATATTGGTTAAATAATTGTTATAAAGATATATACAGAAATTCGAAAAGGAAAGAAAAATCGTGGAAAATGATAATTTAATTTTTCATTCGTTCGACAAATAAAGTAGAATTTCCGAAAATTGATTTATGAACTACTCACCCTTCGACTTTCTCTACGACCAGTCGAAACTATTTCTTCGAATGACGCGAAACCAAAACTCAAGTTCGAAAATCAATTCTCCCGGTCTCGTTCCCTTTGGTAAACGTGCCACACGCGTGTTCGCGATAGTTGGATTCCACTCTTGGAAAGGGGAGCAAAAGAGGGAGGATAGATAGCAAAGATTGAGTACGCACACACGATGACTCTATATATATATATATATATATATATATATATGTGTGTGTGTGTGCGGCGCACACTCGGCCTGCGAAACTCAAAGTGTATACGCGCAACGAGGGGGAGAGGGAGGCACAAAGTTTGAAGCCCAAGCGACTCTGTAGCCCACGATGCTATATATATATATAGGAGTGTGTGATATACGAAACCGTGTTTTCCCGGCTTTTCCGCGCACCGCCCGACATCGCACGTCCTCATTACCATTCTTATAACTTGCGCGCCGCTGAGGTATCGCCTCGCGTTTTTCTTCCCAAGATAAACAATGTCGCAAGCGGGTGGCTGCGATAGAGAGAAGGAGAGGGAGAGAGAGAGAGAGAGGAGAGTTATGCTGCGCGAAACGTTAAAGCGGGATCATCCGCGATAACTTCGTTAAAGTTTATGGCGGTCTTATCGCCTCGCGCCGTGTGCGGTTTATTGAAACGATAGTAATAAAATTCCAGCTACTGAATACTTTATTGGTTCGAATAGTTTGTATAAGATTATTTGTTTTTTTACGCGTGCGAATAGAGTACTACAACCATGGCGTGGTAATGTACTTTTGACACTCACAAAAATGGTTTCTTAGTCTTAGCAGACAAATCCACTTAAATATTATCTGCTTAATTTTAAATTACATCCATTAAATTTAAAAATACGTCTGCTTCAATGTAAGTCCCCAACAGTTGACTATAAGAACTATTAACGTTTTTCTGGTAATTAAAGATTTATATACTATAAAAATTGCTACAAATAAACTATAATTATAAATAAAATATTTTAATGAATTTTTTTTATATCAAAACGACAATCCACTTATTCAAAGAAGAAATCGTTTATGTTTTAGCCGATTCATCTTTGAAAATTGCCTACTTATTTATAGTAGTAAATCTAGTTGACTCTATGTTAAATAGATTTTCCACTACTATTTAATGGATTCTTCTAACATTTAGATTAATCTTTTGTGAGTGTTCACGACTTTTTCAGATATAGCTTTCTTATACTTAAAAATGTATCGTGTAAATAATATATAAGACGACTTTATTAATTACAATTACATGCTGGGTGATGTCTGACTACACCAAGTATATTTCTACTTGCTGAATTAAAAATCCTAAAATACTTACCCAATTTTTGTACTGTTCCGAGACAAAATAATAATCCAAATAAGTATGAACCAATTTTCTTAAAACCTCCCTTTATCTACGGATCTCTTAATTTCTATCATTCTACGAACATTATTACACCTATTTCATATCACATTACTCCAATTAGAAAAAAAAATTACTAATCTTCCACTGCATACACAGATCGGGATTCTAGCAGAGGCGCTGGGCGGCGTGAACGTTGGCAACTGTGGCCACGCGTGCGAAGCTCGACCGTGCGGCGACGCGGAATGCCGGCCACTACGCGACCGCTTCACCTGTCGCTGTCGACCAGGACTACCCCATCCTTGTCCTGCTCTCGACGAGCATCACCAACAGCAGCAGCAGGAACAACAATTACAGTCAGCAGGAATTGGCACAACGAGTTCGGTGGAACCGGCGACGAGGTACGCGAGCGGACTTTTAAGCTCGACTTCGCCCGAACTACCCGTGCCCAGCTTCACGGGAACCGACAGTTATCTGCACTACGATGACGCTGATACGATGAAGAGGTGAGAGTCGCGGATCGATGTTTGATTTTGGGATATCTGGTTGTGAGGAGAGTCGTTAGCTTGTAATCGTACTGATGCGGGATGAAAAGCGAGGATGAATGTTGTTATAATATGATTATGAAGATTGTTAGTTTAATATGTTTACGAATCTTCATTTGAGATGTAGAAAAACTTCTTTTATTTTCAATGAAATATAATATGGTATGAATTCTCGGAGACACACCATAGTTTTAAATTGTGTATATATATATAATACGTAAAACTTCTATAGCAGTGTTTAATAAGCACTTTGGAAAAAGTTAAACGAACACTTTCGAAGTAAGTTCTAAATGAATAATGCATGCAAACAACAAACTTTGAATTTCTACTTGATGCACGTTTAATGTGCAAAATAAAAGGGACATTGTTCCGAGAGGACATTTTTGTTATAGTTGTCAAGTCGGAAATATTAAATGAAAAAGAGTTAAAAACGTTAAAAAGTAGAATCATTAATTAATCAATATTTAATTTAATAATAATACGTTTCTACATTAACACAAATATACTTCTATATGTAAACTGTAACCTTAGGACCAGTGTTGCATTCTAACCGCGCACGTAATTGTCATTGTTCGTAGGATAATAAGCTACAAAGTGGACATAAACATGCGATTCCGAGCGAGCAGCAACAGCGGTCTGCTGTTATGGAGCGGAAGGCAATCGGATCCGCAGAAACAAAGGGATTCTAATGAGGACTTCCTGGCGTTGGGACTGGACCAGGGTTATCTCACCCTCGCTTACAACCTCGGCTCCGGCGAGGCGGTTCTTCGATACAATCTCACCAGATTGGACGACGATCTCTGGCACCGGGTCAGGGCCGTGAGGTATGTGAACTACATTATCTGCGATTCTCATAAAATGATCCTTCCGAATTCTCGTCCCTTAATGTACCGACTGGATTATTGGTCAAAGCAATACGAATAATAATGATTATTCAGCAGAATTTTCTCGTCGCAGTTTGGTTAATCGATGAAATTTTATTTGTCAGAAACGAGCAGCGAGCTTCTCTAGTTGTAGACAATGGCAATGGTGTTTCTGCCGAATCTCCCGGACAGTTACGACAACTCAACACTGACACAGGACTCTATATAGGTGAGTATGAGCCAATTAGAATTTACACACACATATATATATATATACACACACACACACACACACACACACACACACACACACACACATGTATATTCATTTAATTTTTCTTATCGACTATTATATAGGTGGTGCGCCCACCATAGCGAGGACTACGGGGGGACGTTACCTGAAGGGCATTGTTGGCTGTATAAGTGACCTCGTGCTCGACGGTGACTACTCGGTCGCTCTATCGTCGCCAGGCCAAGCGACCAACACGCACACGTGCATTCCCTGAGTGCCGCGAGAGCTGCAGCACGCCGATTCACTCTGGCATCCAACCCGACAAATCGGCGCGCGATAAGAGAGAGCGAGAAAAATGCGAGAGCGAGGGGGAAACGGTTCGCTTTTTTTGTACAAAAAGATAAAGAGAACGTGTCCCGGGAGAGCAAGAGAGAGAGAGAGAGAGAGAGTGTTTGTGTGAGAGAGAAAAAAGGGGATGGAGGTAGGAGAGCGATAAAGGGAGGAAAAGGAATCGGACTAAGACTTGGTAGGAAGAAAAGAAATGAACAAAGCATCCTGGGATTATAAATTAGATGAATTTCTAGTCGTTGACTTGTAAATATTATGTGTGAGAAAGAGAACGAGAGAAAGAGAGCGAGAGCGAGAGAGAGCACGGATTGAGAGAAAGACAGTGGAAGAATTATGAAACTATGTAACGCTGATACTACTATATAATATATATTATATATATTGCTACTGCGTGTGGCGCGCGCCCGTTGAAGAAAAAAAAAAGAGAGAGGGAGGGAGAGAACGCACGCTGCGTTGGCACGTCTACTCTTCGTTACCTGTATATCTATAATTCGCGTTGTTATATATACCAAAGGAACGAGCGCTTAATTATCACGATGCATAATAATATATACTTGTACGCATTTTTGCTGAATTCGTTTCGACGTCCTTTTCCGTGCGCCTTGTCACATATTATACTGAAAGAAAACTATATCTCTTTGCTGAAGTTTTTTTTTTCATTATACATCGCATTCACTTCAGAACTGCGCGAGTTCCAGCGCGATTATTTACCCGGCGACGTACGGGGCGATTTGCCGGCAGACGATTATTTATTTTTCCAAGTCGCGAGAGAGAGAGAGAGAGAGAGAGAGAGAATGAGAGAGAGAATGTGAAGGGAGAGAACGCGAGATTGAAGGTTTACACGTGTATAAGTATCGTTAGCTGGTGTGTTGTAATTAAATCGATGGTAGGAATATTTTCTATAATAAACGGATCAACGCTGAAAACGGAAAAACCCCTGGAGGAATATATATATATATATATATATATATATATATAGTGTCCATTCTGAATATGTATGTATATGTGAAACCCATTGAGTTTTTTTTCCGAAAAGCAGTGGCACCACCACGCGTCTACTGTTTTCCCCTCGTTCCGCATTGAGTCGATTAGGAAAAAATGCACGTTTATCGCACTAATTGTATAACACACAACACACAAACACACATGATTCTCGTAACGATCGAACGTTGATATGTCTTGTAATAATGCCGCCTGCATACGATTGTACTTTTGATGAGCTTTTACTGCTCGGTGCAATTCTATTGAGATTAATTTTCTTGCCCATCCCTCGAAGTGTAAAACTTACCATATATACATATGGTATCGACGGACTATTGTTACCTGCCATTTTATTTTACTTTTCGTTCGTATCCGTATGAGATTCCATTTATAGTCGTAGATTATGAAAAATTCCATCAAAAGTGCATATCGTATCATTGCAGACCCGCAAAGTATATATATACCAGAAATGCAGTATCAGCCCTACTAAAAAAAATCACGTGAGTAAGCACGTGAGCATTCACGTGAGTAATCACGTGAGTACTCACGTGATGTTTTCGACGATTTTCCCACGTGAGTTCTCGTGTGATTTCTCACGTGGATACTCACGTGAAATGTGGAAAAATGGCTTTAAAAAATTACATCTGAATTATTTTTTCAGATTTTTTATGGGTACACGCATTTTATAATTTAAGTATCTCATATAAATACAAGAGAAATATTTAATTTAGAAATTTAGAAAAAATTTTTGCAGACGATGGGAATCGAACACGGGACCGTTGGCACGGCAGTCGGACGCTCTAACCACTCACCTACGACAGACTTACAGTTGGCCTTTTCGAAACTGATACATAAGCTACACTATATGATGTACGTGCTATTGATTTTTTTTT
>JAYJLV010000046.1:10279291-10292674 GCA_036873485.1 Torymus texanus
TAAGGAAAAATATAATGATTTGTTAGATGTTCTTCATCTTTTGCGCCCAGAGGTTAGAGATTTTTATAAAAACTTACAGAGTAATGCTAATATTCAGCCTTATGATCCTGATATAGATGATTTAGCAGAGAACCAAGAAATATTTCAGGTTGGTCTAGAAGTGGAGTTAAATGACCAAGTATAAGCAAAATAAATATAGTTCCAAACTACCAAGAGCCATTTCAAGATCATACACAATTCAAAGAAAATGTTCAAGAGAAAATTGAATTTGCACAAAATAAAAATATTGAATTGAATCATCAAATTAATACAATCTCTCAATGTATAACCAGATCAAGGAAAAGAAAATGCAATGAGTCTTATGTACATTATTAAAAATATATATTATAAAAGTTAATTAAATATATTACAATCTAATATTGTAAAATTTTAAAATGTTTATAATTTGAAAGTGTGTATAAATGTTTTAAATAAACAGATAAATAAATATTAGCCTGTATTTTATTATTAATACATTTTTTTAATGACTAAATTACGTTAAAAATATTTTTTAACAGTAGAATGTAAAATAATTTAAATAACTGCATTTATAAAAAAACTATTTCTTTTTGACTTGAATACTTTTACAGTTTATAAAAAATTACTATTTTATATGTACTTCAATCAATTTAAAGTAATGTTATTTTACCTGCTTTATGTGAAATCATGTTTATATATTCAATTAGAATAGATAAAATAAATCAAAACATCAAAAAACCATAAAAAGATGGACTTATTTTGTTATGCCGAGCATAAAATTTAAAAAATAGACTTATGTAGTTACGTTTTGGATATATTATATATAGCTTTACAGTATAAAATTTTTGCTACTAACTGACAGTGTTAAATGAAAAAGACCTATTTGAAGATACAAAATCCGAGGTTATTTCGATTTTCAAAAAAAGTGGACTTATATCGTTATGCCTTAGAGCCACAGATATATATTACATATTCTGAAAAAAAACACAATAAGAACAAATATGATGGGTGTTACATGGAAAATAGTATAGACAAAATTTGATTCGGGGACGGTGGCCATGACCACCATATTTTCAGTACGCGTCAATAAGCCCGAGCGATATATATTTCCAATTATACTATAATCGGTATAGAATATCGGTTACAAAACTTTTTTGCGAATCCTTGGACTTATAATCCCGACCAGAATGAACAACTAGAAGATATGCTTATAATAACTCGACGATCACCGACGGGTGATCGGGTACTATTCATTCAGCAAAAAGTGCTGTGCTATACCTTTTAGTATCCAACGATAAATTTGAATAGGTATATCGTAACATCTTGGCGTAAAGAGCTTGTTATAAAGAGTTTATTACTCATCTGAAACCTATGCATATTGAACGGTATGCTATTGAGACATTGTTGACTTACAATGTTAATAAATCTTAAAAGCGGCTAAGTTCCGGTCTGTTTTTGTCATATCGATGGTAAAACTCTACAACTAAATTCGTCTTAACTCTCACTTATGATGTTTAGACTACGAATTCGGAGCCAAAATAGATTTTACTCCTGGAAACTGTACGAAGTTCTTCATAATACTCGAAACTAAAAAACGTGTTACGTTAGATGGAGCCATTCATTGATTCATCATTTAATTGTTCTATTATGAAGAAGTACTTCA
The DNA here is from genome assembly GCA_036873485.1 of Torymus texanus. NCBI lineage: Eukaryota > Metazoa > Arthropoda > Insecta > Hymenoptera > Torymidae > Torymus > Torymus texanus. The sequence continues at coordinate 10,280,973 of JAYJLV010000046.1, forward strand.
TCATAGATTTAAAACTTTTGAATTAAAAAATACTATTTTCTTAAAAAAAAGATATTTTTCAAGTTGAAAAATCTTTTTATAAGAAAAGATTCTTGGCTCATCATAAGTACTGAATGAATGAAACACATAAGTAATGTTTTAGCTTTTTATTTATTCTGTATTACATATATGTATATCTAAATCTTGCTTTCTTTAAAAAAAGAAGCAGTTATATCTATTCATCTGCAAAAAAAATACAGTTACGTCATTGTACCTGTAAAAAAGTAATTATTTCATAACACACGAGATAAGTATTTTACACTATAAGTGACTTAGTCTGCATTACAACATTTTCCCGTGCGTCTATACGCGAAGGAGGAAAGCAAAGTGTGAGAACCAGATGAAAATATGCAATAAATTCAATTCCACGAGAAAACTAAAGTTATGCCGTTTTGTCTTCCAGCCGCACGCTCAGATAATAAAGCTCCAGCACGGAGCAGAGTAGCAACAACAGCAGCAACCCGCGTTCACAGGTAAGATAGAATGACTCACGCTCTCATGCTCTCCCGTTTCACTCGCACACAGAGAGCAGCCTATCCTCGGATTCTCTCGTTTTCTTTTTTCCCATACCGCCTCTCTCTCTCTCCCTTTCGGAGTACTCAGTGTGTATATATATACATCACATACCTATATACACACTGCTCGCGTGCGCGCGCGAGAGAACGTCATGCACATAAGTGGTAGAGTGAAGTACCTGCGCTCGCATCTGTGTTGTATGACTATATAGAGAACGTGTCCCGCGAGAGCGTAGTGTGTATACTCTATACATACAGAGTGTGCGGAGGAGGTGAAACATGGCGCAGATGAGACTTGACGTGTGAGAAAGAGTGAGAGAGAGAGAGGAAGATAGAGAGCGCGCAACAGTAAGATCAAAAATAAAAACAAAAAAAAAGGCAGTCGAGTGCTGTGTGCTGCCTGCACGCGCTACCACGAGGGAAGAGACACGCAGGAAGAGCTGTTATCGTATATATTGTAGACGGATAGAGAATCGTGTGTGAGAGTCGCGTGGAGAGGATGTCGAACCGCGACCCCGACAGTCTGATGACGAAGCCGAGCGCTGACGAAGGCTTCGATTACCTGTTCAAAATCGTCCTGATCGGTGATTGTGGAACTGGCAAGACATGCATTGTCCAGAAGTTCCGGACTGGTAACTTCATTCAACGACACGGCAACACGATCGGCGTCGATTTCTCTATGAAAACGGTCCTGGTAGACGGCAAACGCGTCAAGGTATATTAAAGCTATGAGGACGCCTTCATCTGTGCGCGGATGTGCTTTTTTTCTTTTTTTTTTTCATTGATGGTGGGTGTGGAGCACCGGAGGTTAGGTCGATTGCTTTTTGTGTGTTTCGCAAAGTGTTTAGCAAAAGCAATTTTTTTTTACTCGTGGTAGCAATTGTGACTCATTTCAAATTTGGAGTTTTGTACGATTGTTTTTGTTTTCAGCTGCAAATTTGGGACACGGCGGGACAGGAGAGGTTTCGCACGATAACGCAGAGTTATTATAGATCTGCTAATGGTGTTATATTAGGTACAGTTATATTTCTATAAATGATTTAATTTAAAAGTAGTTTCTTTTTGTTTGGAATTTTAAAAAATTTATTTGGACATTATATTTATAAAAAATTGTTTACAATTTACAGTGTACGATATCACAAAGCGTTCATCATTTCTAAGTTTACAAAGGTGGATAGATGAAATACGAAGGTATACTTCATCGCATGTACTTCTTATATTAGTAGGCAAGTACTCCATTTAAATATAAAATATATATACATAAGAGCTACTTTACAATTAACTATTTTTATACAGGCAACAAATGTGATCTGGAAGATGCACGAGAAGTTCCAAAAGCTGAAGCAGAAGCTGTCTGTCAATATCTTCCTGAAGCATTTCACATTGTTGAAACTTCAGCGAAAGAAAATACTAATATTGATTCCATATTTTTCTGTTTGGCTTCAGAACTCAAGGTATAAGTACAACAGTAAAAGATGATATACAATAGAATCTTGTATTTAAATTTAATTTTTATTAAATAATTTTAGAATAATTTTTAAAATACTATTCTTCTAAATCATACTATAGTCTGATCTGTCAAGTTATTTATATTAATGATTTGATTATTTTTCAGAGACGTCATGAAAATAGACAAGTGAATACTGATGAAGATGATATAGTCAGACTTGGCAATGGACGAAATCTTTCCACTTGTTCTTCGTGTCCATTTAAATTTTCGTGAGTCATTTTATTCACTGTTCGTCTAAATAACAGAATGTCTTGTAATTTATAGTAGGACTTTACATCATCAAAGTTTTAATGAGAGACATAGTATTTCATGAAGAACTGAACTGACCAATAGCTACATTATGTATTAGAGTTGGCACACAGGTTTAATTTGTAATTAATTGAATAATTGATTTCAGAAATATGATTAAGTCAAATGAAATGAATACAATATAATGATCTGAAAAATTTTATAAAAAATTAAATGAGACTGTACATTTTTTACTATTAAAATCATCAATTGATTATATATCTGAAATCAACAATAGAGTAAAAGCTATATCAATCAAGCATTGGTCATATATGCAAGAGGTGCACTTGTAGGAAGAAAGAACAATAATTATACTACATAGTATTTGTAAGAGATTTTACAAAAGAAATCTCAAAACTATATTACCTCAGTGACCTGATTTAATTAGGATACTCAGTGCCTTTTTCTTACTTGAGTTAAGCAGCGTCACTGTACGTTTGTTATTAACAATGTGTAAAAGATTATCATACTTAATTATTGTCTATATGAGTGCATAATATTACACCCATGAAACATATTTCATACTGCATTACTGCCAGTCAACAACATACATCTTTTGTATATTCATAATTTGTCTTGAAACTTTTAGGGACTGATTATGAAATTATACATATTTATTGTTTCCACAATGTGCATGGGATTGCAGGATCTTCTTTAACAAATCGTAGATTTTTTAAAGCACTTTACAAAGATAGATCTGAGATTTTTTAAGCATAATTATTTAATTTATTTAAGCTTGGACGTTTTGTAAGCTCATATATTTTCAGTGTTAACAGCGTTTGTATCTTTTAATGACTACTAAGTAGTCATATTATATTTAAAGTACACTTTTGAAGTACACCACCAGTGGCTTAAATTTGAGAATTTAAAAATTTATACTCTACTAATTGTAGTACTCTCGAAATCTCAGATTAAGACTATTTTTTCAGACTAATCTATTTTTTAAGAATCTTTTTCTATTACAATTATTCTTTAGGGATGTTATTATAAAACCAAATTGTTATTTGTTACTTTATTTATGTATAAAAAGCAATTTACGAGACTTTTGATATTATTGTATTGAAAGTCAATTGTTATTGTACAAAAAAAGTAATCACAAATATTGGTTGAATATTTGTGATGATGTACTTTAATAAATTATATTGCAAATAAAATTGGATATTAAAATTATTTTCTTAATTATTTTTACATTATCATAAGTAGAAAAAAAAATTTAGAATTTATACAAGACACACAGCTTATATACTAAAAATATGGTTTGGAAAAAATAAGTACAAAACCAAAATAACAAGAAATAATATTTATTAAATAATTTTGTACTCTAAATGGAACTAACACAATAACTTTAAAAAACCTTCACCACTCATTTTATGTACATTGAATACATAAGTTCTTAATATCATTTTCATTAGTAGTATCATAATTTCACAATTCATCATTTCATTTTCAGTAATGTAAGTAGAAAGTTTGTTAATAAAGTATAAAATTTATTGGTTTTTATGCATCATTGATCAGCAACATTAAATGAAAATCAAAAATATTATTTGAATATATTCATCTAAAAGTATTCTCAATGTTATAAATAAATAACCAAATTAATAACATTTTTCATTTTAATAACATAAAAGTATAAATATTTGTATAAAAGGATGAAAGAATAAGTATAATGAATAGTATAACAACTGTCGTTTACAAGTGTTTGTAGGCATAATCGTTGAAGAGTTTTCAGCGTTATAAATTATGTACAATATGGTAACAATCACATCTTTTATGTTCATTCGTTATTTTTCTTTTTTTTAACAGTCTGCAATCTATTAAATATCGACTCTTAAAGGCACATTAGAGATGTTTAATTTTTTTCTACACTTAGTAAAAACTTATGAACTTATAAATATATTCTATCTATTCAATTGCAGACTTTTTATATATAAAATTGACAGACATGAATAAACAAGTTCACTCTTCCCCAACTGGCCAAGCTCATTGAAAAATGGAATATGTATACAAAATGGTAATAATATACATTTGACTAAGCAGTTGTATTTGACTACAATTTAGGAGAAACGTATGTGAAATTATATTTAAAGATGAAATTCTAAATTCATATGTTTTAATTATTCATTATTTTATGATAAATTTAAAAACAACCCTAAATAATTATTTTAAATTTACTGTCATATAGTTGTGACCTTTGTATCAATACATTCATTAATAAATGTAAATCAATTTCTTGTCAGTTTAAAGAGTTTTAATATCTTAAAAAATTTTAGATTTAAATTTGGTCACATTAGTTACCTTAAAAAAAGTATTTCACCAACGTTTTTCCTTAAATAATGAAATTATAAAACTATTTTGAATATGGTACTCTTTTATAAGTTCTTCTATACATTTCATCAACTTTGACAAGGTAATATGTTCCTAGGAACATATTATCAATACTGTTTTGAGGTTCATATGGTACTGTGTGACAGTTCTTCTCTCTACAGGCTAAAATCTTAGTATATTCTTCAGGATGCACTCGTTGTCTTGCTTCCAATTGAGGTTTGACATAAGAAAGATTTGTAACTAGTTTGTTCAACTCTGATCCTTCACTTATATCTTTTGTAATTGTAATTGAGTACATACTAGAAGCTAGGCCAGATCCATAAGAAAATATTCCTACTTTATTTCCAGCTAAAGCCTCTATTGGTTTGTCAATCAAAAGTGAAACAAGTCCAGAATACACTGATGGTGTATACATATTACCTACTTGATTAGCTATAAATAAGCTAGGCTTGGTTTTCTTTTCAAAATCATCTTTACTCAGCTCCATAAAAGTTTTTTCTACATCTCTGTCAAAGTAGGTATCCTCTAAAGAAATATTACTGAATTTTTGCAAGTTTACATGATTTTCAAAAGATTTACTCTTTGATGAGTTCAAAAAGTCAACTAATGCTAATCTAGCAAATGACTTTTGAACAAGCTTACAATACGGTGAATGAAACAGAACAGCATCAAAGTCATTTAAAGTTACATCATGATCAGCTTGTTTTCTTTTTGATTTCTCGCCATACCTTTGGTAGCAGGTATCTAAAGAACTAAGGTAACACTGAATGGAAAGTTTTCCATCTACAACTGGATACTCAGAACGCAGATCAGGCTTGTAAAAGTCATAGGCATGTCTCATGCAGGATGCACGGAGACCACGATCAAAAACTAAAGGTGCATTAGGACCCACTATCATAGCAATGGCGCCAGCACCACCTGTGGGTCTTGCACTACCACTGGCATAGACGGCATTGTCAGCAGCTACGACAAGGGCAAGTCTTCCATCCCATGCACTACTTTCAATCCAAGAGGCAGCATTAAAGAGTGCAGCAGTTCCTCCGTAGCAAGCATTGGTAGTATCAATGCCTTCTACATCTGTATTACCAGAGGGCTCAAAGAGTTGCATCAGACATGATTTAACAGACTTACTTTTATCTAAAATTGTTTCAGTACCAACTTCCAGTCTTCCAATATCTTCAGGCTTAATACCATGTCTGTCCATCAGTCTATGTACCACAGTCAGGCACAATGAATTTATATCCTCCCTGTCATTGCAGAATCCCATCCTTGCCTGGCCAAGACCAATGGTATACTTTCCAGCTGATACTCCATCAAATTGCTCCAACTCGGTCTGCTCCACATACTGGGCAGGGAAGTAAACTTCAATTGCCTTGATACCAACATCCTTAGGCCACATGATTGCACTCGTTTTCCAAATACTTCACAGATAGTAACAAATAATACAGCAGGTCCTTTGAAAAGCTGCTACAGATACACGTTGTCCACTGCAAAGATGCAAGTTACATCATTGTCCAAGGGCCACGAGCGCAGAGAAAAATAAATCACCGGCACGTGTGATTTTACGTAATGTCAGGCCGAGGAGATGAGACTTGCCGGAAGATGAGAGACGACGCTATCGATGCAGCGTGGAGCTATAAGGCGAAAAAAAAAAAACGACGAAGAGGGCGAAAGAGAGAAGCCGGAACACACGCGCGTGAACGTGTGTGCGTGTATGTACTCCTCGGGCACCTTGGTATTGAGGTTAGAAGTGAAACTTCTTTGGGCGCACGGCGCGTCGAGTGAAAATCACGGTCACTAGGTGATGAGAGAGTACGTCGCAGCACAGAAGGGGCCTTACGAACGCGAGCTTCTCCTTCTCCTTTGCACTCTCCTTTTTTCGGCTGCCGTACCGGCGTGTGCGTCTGTATTAATCGAGCTCCCGCTCGCTCCCCTTCGAACGGAATTTCACTTTCTTCCGCCTTGGTACAGTAGTAGTGCGTGTACACGCGTCTGTGTACTTATATATATACTTACGCGCGGGCTCGTGCGACCGTTCGTGTCGAGGGTTCGCGCGCGAATGCCCCGAGACTCTCAAGACGCACAGCACGCAGGCCGCCGGGCTGCGGCTATAATATGTTCTGCTGCGCTCCCTCTCTCTCTCTTCCTGCTCCCTCTCTTCTATCTTGCTCACTATATACTCATTCATATATACAGAAAATTTAAGGCATCCTCGTACACGCGCGTGGCTTTTGAAGGTGTGGGTAAGTAAGTATATGGATGGTCCGAAGTTTATCTGTGTTTCTCGTCGTCTCCTTCTTACTTTTTCTTCTATAACAGCGGTTTCAAAACCAAGACGACATATAGTCGCTCGCACGACTTTTCTTCTTCCTGGGAGTTCTGTGTATACTTAACTTGCGTGTCTCGAGAGAGCCGCGCGCGTCGCGGTGACGCAAGGAGCCGCTCGGAATATACTTTATGAGCATAAAGAGCCACGGAAAGTGTGAGAATTTCTTTTGAGGCTCCGCTTTTGTGAGAAATATTTGTTGGCTCCTTTCTTGGCAAACGCGGATACTTTACGAGACGCGGAGAATGTTCAGTTCTGACATTTATTCCTATGTATTCTTCTTTATTCTCAACAACGATGATCAATAAAATGAATTGTTTTTCAGATATCTCAAACATATTCGTTTTTGCTTTCGAGTTTTAAGTCGAGATAGCAAGAATTTGCAAAAGTAAATAGGTACTTTTCTGAGGAAGAAAAAGAAACTAACTAATAAAGTAACTATTATTCATGGAGATAAATTTAATTTATCTCCATTTCTTATTACTCGTCAGTATTCTCGAATGTGAATTATTACTTTTTTAACTTGTATTTGAAATTAATTTTTTTACTTTAGTTTTTAGTATATATTTTTTAATATCTCACAAATGTGAACAAACAGATACTATAAATGAATTATAAAAACGTAATATTTTCAAGGTTTTTCAAGTGTACAATGTGTATATGTGCATGTATTTTAAAAATTTTCCGCTATCGATTCACTAAGTTTGCAAATAAATTTTTCAAGTGATTATCTTAATCTTCCAAACAAAGCACAAAAGAATTTTTATTTTTTTAAGTATTTTTCAGAAGTGATACATATCTTAATAAATTTCTAATATATTTCTATAAGAAGAACATTATTTTCTGCTTTCTCTCTTTGAAGAAGATAATCAATTAATTACAAATGTATGTTTGAAGATTCACATCACAGAATCATAAAACTAATATAAAGTAGGAAAATATTCATTTAAATAAGGCTTTTGTGTACAATACAACACATTGAAACGACTTTTCGATGATAAGTAGTTTTCGATTATACATAGTCATATCCATGCGCGCTGCGCGGGCTTCACTTATTTCATAGAAACGAAATCAACAAATATTTTAGACTTCATTACTCTACCTTTTATTAACATTCTCTTTCAGAAAGCATAATATATTATTTATACTAAATAACAGATTTGAATTCTACATTTGTGGTTAGGAAACAAATCGGAACAGCATTCATTTTAAAATTAAATTATTATTACAAAATTTAATTTAATATTTAATATAAGTCATTTAAATAATTTATATATCAAAATATTCATTTTATATCAAAGAACATTTTGAATTTTGACGCTATTCAGACCGAATATTGAACCATCAACCAATCGTATTGCTTCTTTAAATGCTTCACAGCATCCTATCATCCCTTTTTTAAGAGAAGAAGATAAGTATGTAGTAAATTCAGTTATATATATTTAAATTTTTTAACTTGTAAATATTGTCAAGGTAACAATTCACAGAAAGAATGGTACGAAAATATGTTTGAAAGAGGAAAGTTCAAAGAGCAAAGAGATTTAGTCTTTTTGTTATAAGCACTGTCAAATTTGTAAATTTAATGTCAGAATATTTTATGCTTGAATAGACTTATTATTAAACAAGTAGTATCTTGATTTTAGATTAGCGTAACAATATCTTTTACAAATATGTTATTCAGAAAGGTTACATTCAAACTGTTCGAAAAGTGATTGAAATAGGGTCGCATATATACAACGATAAAGATATACTTCAACTTCTACTTTGAAAAGAATAATTCACGAATAATTTTTTTCATACAATTTAACAAACTTTTAGTTATAAACTGTTAAATAACTAATATTCGAAGAGAGACTGAAAATTTTTGAACTTTTACAGCTACTCTTTACGCGATAAGTTATATAAGTTGAGTCATGTTCACTGATAATATGAGAGCACGTTGATAAATAAGGTATTTTTTTCTGTCTCAATAAGTTTTCGTGATATTTGAATTTAATTAAGAAATTAAAATGACTAAAATACAATTTTAAATTTATTATCGCTTACTTGTTAATTAAGTTCTTTTATTATAAAAAGTGTTTTAATTAATAATGTTGCTTTTGAAACTAATATCAAATAGACACGTGCTTATTTTATATGACTCTTAAAAATATTCATAATTAAAAGAAATTACTCCTAGTATCGTATTAAATAATTAGGATCAGCATATAAAATATTTTCATACATAACTCTTGTATTTTCATCAAGCCTATTAATTTTAATACAATGTGTAAATAATACTTTATCAATTTTTGAAAAACGATTGTAATATTTTCAACGAGCAATTTCTCTTCTCTCAATTCACCCAAAAGTTACTCTACTACGTATCATATGTAACGGTTAATAGTCATACAGAAGCATGTAGAAATAGTTTTGCCCGACATTGGACGCCTTTAAACGTAAAATGACCCTCTTTCGGAATATCGCCAAATAAATTTGGCACATAAGTATTTGTGTATAAGAAACCTCTTTTTTTTAAATTATCGAAATTTACGAACGCAAAAACACGTAATCTAATTTATTTATTTAATTTAAAAAATATATATAAAGCGAACTCATTTTTTTTACGGCAAATAGTAGGAAATCATTTCTTTTTTTTTACGCTTTTTGTATTCAGGTAACTTTTAATGACTCAAGTTTATAATCATAAAATTTCACAGAAATCGAAATTCTACGTTAAGGCACTAATGTAATAACAAATAAGTACAATCTTAGAATCATTTAAACTGACTTTTCACGTTAAATCCTTATATTTAGGAATTCCGTTATCATGCAATTATAAAACAAAATATTTTATGAACACACATCAAAACAAATTAATATAGCAGTGAACCTTCTTAATTACTGTTACGCATGTAAAAACAGATGTGCAAAAAATCAGCGTGAAAGCAGCACGTGGGAACGCTCATTGTATTTTTCCGTGCGGCGCACAACAGCTATAACAGACACAATAATAATGGTCATGGACAGCGACGCTCGCATTGCCAATTCGGCCTCCCCTCGCATACACACACATACACGTGTATATCCCATACATGCCTATGTATGTATAAAAATGTAGGCATCTAATGGCTATCGAAGACGCTCGAAAATTGAACCGCTCCTTAATTGAGTTCAAGCCCGCAAATATGAAAATATCGATATTTAAGTATACGCCTGTATGACAAGCCGGAGGCATGTAACGGTCAAATGATTCATATACGTCGACGCGCAGACGAATAGATACTAGAATGCAGATTTACTTATCTCTCGTGCGCGCTTATTTTCAATTTCATTCACTTAACGTTTGCGCGCTTGCTCGCACAATCAGTATATAATGTATAACGGAGTAAAAGTTTCACGACTGTTAACAAGGAAAGAATGTCTTCATTAAGGGAACGCCATTGACGAATTTAGATTATACACGTGTGTGCGACTTCGAGCGTAGTGGAATACGCCGAAGGCATACGAAGACACGATGAACAGTATGGTTTAATGAGGTCTAAAAATATTTAAGTGGTAGGTTACGCGGTGTCAGTTATAATATTATCAATACAATAATAACGTTTCCATTGTCGAATAAATTACTGGCGGACCTTGAAACTAGATTTTTATATTAGCAAAGTAATTCGATTCTTGAGATAATTTCTTTCAATGTATTCGATGTCATTGTAGAGGGTATATATAAGTCTCACATAATTGGTTTGAACGTCATTGAAGGCGACCTAATGTATGCCTCTAGATATTATATTGAAAATCCAGGCATATGTAATGTAAACAAATAGTGTAATATCTTATATTACTGCGCGCTTCGCAGTATATATGTGTAGTTGAGCAACACTAGCTGATATGCATATCGTGCTTTAAGCTTATTACTATTTAATTAAGGTATTATCGACCCCAAACCGCTAGTCTACCTCTTTCCTTTCTAGATTATGCGGTCGGTGGTATAATTACAATGAAATAGTAATTTTCTCGATTCTCGTTACAGATTCAATAAAAAAAAAAGAAGAGAGAGAGAATGTTTCTTCACCTCCCGTCGACGAGAGTATATTTCATCGTACGTCAATTCCAACCGCGCCACACTGCGTATGTGTATATATAAAGTCGCAAGTCCAAACGTGCGATCAGAAGTGCGCGGGCAAATAATCGAAGCCCGTTTTAACATCGGCTTGGAAAATAAACCAAATTGTTAGCGGGAATAATTGCGGAATGATAAACATGTAAATTTGGGCGGTTCCGCAGCTCGACATTTTTCCTCTTGCTGTCACTCATTATAGCTGCAAAAATTTCGCTTCGTAAAGAGAGAGAGAGAGAGAAGCGATCGCGATCTCGAATATTTACGCTATTCGACGCACGCGATGAAAAAAAGAAAGTCTCGCGTCTTCTTCGTCTTTCTCTCTCTCTTTTTCTCTCTTCGAATGAAAGTCGCACGCGTGCACACACGTTTGGACGGACACGCGGTCGATGTGTGCGCGCGCGTTCGCGCCCACTTGTAATATCTCGCTGTTCTTGCTATTAGCAAAAATATACCACATGGAACGTCGAAATTCGAAATGTCCGAGCGCGAGCTCGCCTCTATAAAGACGTATGTATAGGTATACATATATACTTAGTTGAGTTGGGCAGTTTGAAGAGCTAGGGTTTCTACTTTCCAGAGTTATATGCTTGACTAAAGAAA
>JAYJLV010000046.1:10292774-10308703 GCA_036873485.1 Torymus texanus
ATCGTCTCCCCAAAGTGCCCAACTAATATACGTATATATAAAAATTTCTCTTCAAACTGACCAATCCTACAGTATATATGTATATATATATATATATGTGTGTGTGCGTAGTTTGCGTGAAACTATTATGGGATACTTGAGCACAACGCGTGCTTTTAAAATGGAAAATTATCGGTGATTATAATGGTGTAATTTACGACGTCCGCCTTGAAAAATGAAATTTTCGTTGAGCGGGTTATTACGTAATGCGAAATTCTTGACCGTAGTTTAATTAGCGCTCTTTGAAGATAATTTTTTTTGTATTGGACTGTATTGACGTGTCTTCGCGTGTCGCGTTCAAGTGTATCAATTTATTGAAGATTTATCATACTTGTTGAATTTCATTATTAACTTACATTTTAGCTGTATCTATACAAGCCTTCAAAATCTTCCTTGGTGTATAGTTAATTAAGAGCCAGCTGTGTCTTCTATATAAATTCTTTAACACATAAAGCTACTTTTCAACACTCACATAATACATATTTTTCAACTTACCTTTTTCGTGCTGCGGATAGTAATGTTAAATGTAGTAAATATGTAAAAAAGGAAAAAGAAAAATAGTAATCAGTTAGGTGACATTATAAAAGTGCTTGTACTACAAAATATTCTGGACCAGACCGCGTAGAGAAGTTAAAACGAAAACAGCATTGAATTACGAAACCAATACTTACTCCGATTGTGTGCAATTATTCTGTGGATACCTTCTGATTTACGAATGACGTATACGATTGTAGTTTTGAATGTTAAGATCGATCTTCTCATCAATATTTGATGTATCGTATGATTGTTATTGAAACCAATGCACGAAAATGCAAATTATTTTAGACTATACCAAAGTCTTGCAGAAAGGTTAATGATTTTTTTGAAAATATTTCCTTTCAATTTTTTCGTTCTGTATGTTGATTACAAAGCAGAAAAAACTTGGCCTTTTAGTGAATAAATATTAATATTTTAAAATTTATCATGATATTTATTAATATATTTAAATTGCAACTGAGATTTTTAGAAACCTTGAAAAGAAAAGTATACTTAACGATAGTGGTACTATATTTCAGTAATAAAAAGTAGCGTGTGCGTGTAAGACTTATGGTACATTGCAAACGCACGTGCGCTGGCGAATGTCGGCCAGACAGACAACTTTCATTGAGACGCCGTTTATTGAGATCCTCGCATTCCACCGATGCAACTCCTTGCGCTGTATGTACATGCCACCTCTTCTCTCTCTCTCTCTCTCTCTCTCTCTCTCTCTCTCTCTCTCTCTCTCTCTCTCTCTCTCTCTCTCTCTCTCTCTTATAATCAATGTGTACTTTTTAGCAGTGCAGAAAAATAAGCGTCTTTGGTGATTTTCATGTGAAAATAACAGCAGAATTTCGTAAAGTGAATGGTAAAACAAATACTGTACACTGTAATTTTGTAATTTCATGCAATCGATATAATTACATATTTTTTTAAATATTAAAAATAAATCTGAATTTATAAATAATTTTTGTTTTCCTGAAAATCTGAGAAAATATAGGAGACAGGATATAAAATAAAGTATGACAATTTTTGCTTTTGTTGGCTTTTATAGATAATTTATCGAATACATAATCGTAATGTATATAAGTATTACACTTACAATCGAGTTTTATTCATTACAAGTTGCCTACAATTATAGCAGCAGTAGCTCTTACGTCCTTTTTTTTATTTCGTTTCTCTCTTTTTCTATTCTTTCGTATCTTTTCATTCTCGCGTGATAAAATTAAAAAAGGTCTCTCTCATTCATCGTCACTTATTGGCCAAACTTGCAAGCATACATGATTCTCGCGAAGCTTGAAGAAATAAATCATTGAGTTAGCTTACTTTAAAGGAAAGAGTTCAGCGTGAGCTTTTACTCTCGTATGGATACAGGTTTAATTGATACACAAACATCACACACGAATTACAATACACGTTTCGATCTTATCCAAACTCATTAGATTTGTATATCTCGTCGTACGGTTCACATAACTGTGAAAACGCTATAATATAAATTTTATTAATTTTATTTGTTCGATTTTCGATCACTTAAAATATAAATATACCTTTACTCGTGGACTTTTTGTTATTGAGATTAATAATTACAACTATATGATTTCTCATCCACGCCGTTGGTTTCGATAAATAAAGTAGTTGTTTTGTACAACACAAAAATATCAATTTATCTGAAATATTCTTTTAATTTGATTTTATTTTTCACATTTTTAAGAATAGAATAATAAATGATTAAAATATATTCTACGCGATTTTCATGATATCTTCTTTTATATATCTTTTTTAATCGTTACCAAAAGAGAAACCTACAAGATATAACATTGACTTAAAAATACTTTAAACATGAATTCTTTTATTACAATAAACTCTTTCATAAATAAAGACACATAAATTTGGATACAAAATATTAATCAATGAATCTATCATCATTTTAATTTGTATAAAAAAAGTTACAAAAAAGAATACTGATAAAAATAGATATATTATAAATACAGTGTACATATCACGTATTGACAATAAATTTTATTGACAATCATCTCTTAGTACCGAGACAAATTCATTTTTAAATTAACGTCAATGAAGTTTATGTCATCGCTGAATCGCAAGCTATATACGCTATGTACCGTATAAAATTTTACGCTCTTCATATCTCGCATAATTTATGCATATTATTTCACGACAAGGGGGCGAGAGTGCAAGCGCGTTAGATTTTCTCTCTCTCTCTCTCTCTCTCTCTCTCTCTCTCTCTCTCTCTCTCTCTCTCTCGATAATAGACTTGCCGCGCGAAGTTGAGAAAAAGAAAGTCGTATAATCACGATAATCGAAAAACGCCACGTCGAGTCAAGGGAGAGCAGACTCAATTTTCTTACCCCTCAAGGTGTTTCTCTCTCGCTATAAGATTTGTTAAAATGGTAAGAGTAGTCGAAAAAACCGGCTTGTCCAAATGTCACTGAACGAAGAAGAGTGAAGGGACAAGCGACGTGTCTACACCACATTCCAGCGTTTCATGGTAATGAGTTCGTTCACCCACTTAAGAAGGTTTCTTGCATTTTTCTTATTTTTTCTTCTATTGGAAATTTAATGTATCTGGTCTTAAAGATTTTTCTCGTTTTAAAATTGTATTAGATGCCGTTATATGGGGTATACGTAAAGCTGTTAGAGGTTTGGACGAAACCTAATATTTCTTTGAAGCATGTCAATGTCATATTACTAATATAATGTAATTCTTAACGTAAATAATTGGAAGCGAAAATATTTTTCGTTATGTAATGAAATTGACGCCATTTAATGGAAAATTGAACATTGATATTAAAAATTAAAATTTAAAAATCAAATTAAATCGTTAAAATTTTTATGTCATTATACGCTTACATTTGCATACTCTGATATTTATAAAAAATAAAACCTTCTAAATCAACTTAACATTTGTGATGCGACAAAAAGACATTATAAATTAAAAGAAGAGGCTATATAAGAAGACACTTTGCGGTTTGTACAAAAATTGAATCGGATTAAAAATCGAGTCCTTATCTTTTTTTGGCACAGAAGTGGTAGTTTTATCGAATATAATCGAATTCGCTGATGGCACTGGTTCGACCGGTAACTATGTGTCAATCCACAGATCGAAAGACGACCTAATAATTTGTCAAAGATTTTCTATACTTTTGGCACCACTCATGAGAATTTAAAGTTTCGTAAAATTATTGAACAATAATTTTCAAACAGAAAATTTCCCTAATTTTTGTGTGCTATCAGTAAATATGTAATAAGTTACTTCTCTTACTAAGAAAAGAGGAAATGAAAAAATCAGTACCGAATGATTTTCTCGGCTGTTATGAATTTTAAGAGTATAAAGCTCTTATAAATTCTTTAAAAAAAAACTATGCAATTAGTTTCTTGCAGTAAAACAGATTATCCGTTCCTATAATGGATATATTAATTCCATTAGTAAAGATGGTTGATACAACAAAAAATATTTGCAATACAGCAAAACGTTTCTCACCAAGAAAAGCTAGTCACTAAGGTAATAAATTTTGTCCATAATTCACAAAATCCTTAGTGCAAATATCGTTTGACTTCTAAGAAATTTTCAAAGTAGATTCTCCTTAGAGCAGTGGTGAGTCGACGCATATATTCTCCTATGCAAAAATTTTACTTCGCAAAGACAGTGCAGTGTGTCTACTACTTTTATGTTATTTGAGCGCAGTTACTACCCGACTCATACGAGTTCGTACGAAAGTAAAAATGAAATTTACTTAACGCCAGGTAAAACGTTCTCGAAAATATTGCGCTAGAAAAAAATTCTCGAGCCCTCGCAAATGCCGGTGGTTGTATATTATAAGTTACCTACAAAAATGCAGCGTAGAAGCCGGAATTTCGCGTGAAACGCATACACGTCATGATAATTAATCCGTGACACGCGCGTACGACTCTACTTGCACACTTACATACATACACAGACAGACCTCTTTACGCGATGCTACAAGCGTTTTAATCGACACAATACACATAATTTTCGCCTCGCCTTAGACACGCGTGGCACGCGGCGGCGTTGCAAAACTCTCACTCGCTCTCTCTCTCTCTCTCTTTCTCTCTCTGCCTCTCCCTCTCTTTCTTTCATTTAATTTAATTTTATACATAAATATATGGCCACTGCACTTTTACACACTTATATACGGCGAGGGGAGAAATCCTCCCTCCTCCAATTCTTTTACACTTCGCAAAATCGTCATCGATACTCGTGATATACACGAACGTACGCCGCGAGAATATGGGAGAGCATACGAGGGCTTTCGCGGCTTATCTCGCTTATAGCCGTTCTCCGTCATCCCTCGCATTGCGCGACGACGATTGCGGTCAGGTATATAATTATTAATTTCTATATATCGTTTATTCGTTATATCGTACGTAAAAAAATTGAACGACGCTGTGGTGCAGGCGAGGGTCCACTTTTTGCTTTTTTTTTTTATTATATCTATATATATATATATATATACTTGTGAGAAAACGACGGTAATCATATGTTTACAGAGCCGCGGTGAACTGTGTTCGCGCGCGGGTAGGCTATAATTGTATATGTATGCGGTTTTTGCGCGCGTAAAGGCGTTCGGATGGTCGTCTGTTTTTTCTGTTTTTAAATGCTGCAATAAATTTTTTGTTTCTCTCTTTCTCTTTTTGTCTCTGTGATACCAAACTGACCACTCTGGGATCTTTGGATTTATTATGTGTCTTAGAAACCCCTTAAAAGAGACCCTTCTTCTTGCTCTTCTTGTCCTTACCGTCGACGGTTCTGAAAGAGGAAAAAGTCACCATGAAAAAAATAAAAAGGAAAAAAATGTTAGGCCGATCGTACTGGCACTTTGCTTTCTTCAAGACGTCAAAGCTGTGTCATTTAAATACATTTGGCAAATGAAAAAAGCTTTTACGAAAAATTACGGAAGAACTTTTTATTTTTATAGCAAGAAAGAGGAATTTATCATTTTATACTTTGAGAAAACAATTTGTCGATCAGCGTTGCCTGAGAGCTTTATCATGTTGGGAATTAGGTATTCAAATGGGAAAATTCGAATTTGCGAGCACTTACCACCTTAGATGGCAGCACGCGACACTCAAAGAATAGTTCATTGAATATTTTAATTCGATCGGAATTTTTAAATTATAATTTAACATATTTTTAAAAGTATAGAATATATTACATAAACATATAAGTTTATAATTTTCAAATAATTTGTTTTAATGAAACAAAAGATTTACCAACGGAATAAAAATTACATTTAACCGCTGATCAATAAATGATAATTCAAATGTGTTACCATACTGATGATACAAAATTATATGAAATAAATATTTTTAACGGTCTCATTAGATAAGGAAATTGGATGAATAATCTTATAATAATAAAAAACAAAGATGTTTTAAAATTACTCATTTAAATACTATAATTTCAGTGGAATTTTTCATATTTAAGTTAAACGTGATTTAATTAACTATTTTAAAAAAATGTACTTAGAAGACTGTATTAAGGTAGAATATGATATTCCATTTTAGATACTTTTTAAACTAAAATTACATTGAGAAAAGGAAGAATGATATGGTAAAAAATACTAAAGAAACACCCAATATACAGGAATCTAACTACTGTCAAAGCCCACCTTTACCAGAATAGTTGCAACTGTATGAAGTGAAAATACATGAGAAGTGAAAATTGTCGCAAATAATAAATGTACAATCAAAAAATTCTGTGTATATATATATAGTATTATCATCTTAAAATAGCGAGAGCTTCGTTTTTTTCCTGCAAAATCACCATGATATGAAAATATGACAAAGCCACCTTTTAAATGTTGATTATAAGAATGAAACCTGATTGTGTCATTTCTGCAAATGGACGTTTATAGCATGATTCATGAAAATTCAATGTTTGACGTTATTCCGAATGAGTATACTGTGAAAAAAAACATGCCAACACAGCTGAATGGACATAGTGAAACATGCTTTGAAAAAAATGTACATCTCTCTTTCACGGGCCACGACCAACAAGCCACATGCCAGCCGCAGTAAAACACTGTAAGTAAATAATTTGATTTATTTTTTTTTCTGCATCCCATATGCCTCGCAATCACATTAACGATGATAACGTTATTTATTTTTTTGCAAATTATTTGTCGCTGCAAAAAATTATGAGTAAGCTTGGAGAGTAATGCGTGAAGGGCAAAAAAATGATGGTTAGTAAGTTTTATCGTAAGAAAGCATTACATTTATTTGCGAAAAAAGATTCTTCTCATAATGAAAATTAACAACTCGTGATTTAACACCTTTGATTAGTTAGCAGATAACGTGAACGTTGACTTATTTCAACCCCCGTCAAATTGTCCGCTGCACATTTTAATAAAAGGAATAATATGAGATTCATTAATAAAAAAGAATAAGAGAGAAGACGTCATGGGAAGGTCAAGCGGACAACTTGTTCGAAGTTTACAATAAATTTATTTGTGTGCGTGTCTTTTATATATATATATAATCTCTATATCTATATATATGCATATATCCTAGGAACGTTCTAACGAAGTCACTCGTTAAGTCGCCACGCGTACAAACACGCGAATGGATTCACGCTATAGGCTTAACTAGGTCTTGGCTAATAAAGTGTCACTTATACATATTAAGAGAGCGTCTTCCGTCCATCACCATCTCTCATTTGCGCTATATATTTCATGTATACACCACAGATCTACAACTACTTCGTCGTGTTAAAAAATATGACAAAATACTTTCTGACTCTTGAAACCTTGACTTCTTTCATTTTTTCTATATGCTAAACGTCTAAGCGAATTTCCTTACGCAAGTGTCGTCTGAACAGTATTCGATATGATTTACTCGATGATATTATCGGAAATTTAATAATAAACACGCACATATTAAAGAAAAATTTAATGAATTTTTCTTTCTTGCTTGCTTTTGCAAATTGACTCGGCGACACTCTGGATTTCGAATCGACATTTATGACAAGGTTAATCAGATTACGATTAAGGGGATGCGAAAGACAATTACACTCATACAACAAAGAAAACAAAAAGAAGTTTTTGAAAAATAAAATTATCAAAACGTTACCGTTTTATTCGTTTTAGAATTTATTGGACGTATTACACTTTCGAGAATTTTATATCTTTTTTCCAAGACAGAAGTTTCAGCTGGCTTTTTCTACAAAGAAAAATGTTCGTTTATATTAGAAATTTGCAAGCTATAAATTGCAAATTAATTTAAATAGTATAGCTACTTTTCATACAACTTTCACATCCCATTAAATACAATGGCAAAGGCGAATATAAAATATTATGGCGAATGTTATTATTATTTATAATGGCATGATATAAGTTTACAAAATTAGAAGACAAAATTATTCATTTTAGTAAATAAAAAAATAGTTCTCACACGAACATTACTGGACTATCGATGTAACGTAAATTTACAAAAAATCAGAAATCTTGTAAGACATATATTCCATCTATTTATGAAGGAAAAACAAATGTCTATTTCCGTAAGAGGCTCTCTGATTAGAAAATTTCATAGAATGCAATAGTTGAATATCACAAGAAATTTTGAAAGTAATTGTTATATTTTTGTTATAAAATCATTTATATTTTTTAAATATCCTTGAAATCTTGTTAGAGTTTAAACTCAGCGGTTTGCAACAATAGTTAACGAGTAAATATCATCGTTGTTAATTTTTGCTTAATTAATTTGAATTCATATTAATACGAATAAAATTTTATCATATTTTTTATTTCATTGTCGCTTATATTGGCGACAAATTTGGTAAAATGTATCAACTGCAAACATACATACATTGAATACTTAGATACTATACTTATTTATCAATGCTTATAATAAATTGCACCAACAACTAACATCGATTTTAATTCTTATGGAAAAAACAAGAAAAGTATCTGCTTTTCAATACAATTTTAGAACCAGAGAGCCCGACCGTGATCAACTTGGAAATTTCTTTGTATGTTTTTATATAACGGTTTCTCTGCACAATCGTTCCTACTAAGGGTGCTCGGGATGCTGTATGACAAGCTGCTGTATTGGCATGGAATTCTCCTGTGGCGATTTGAAACTGGTGTGCCGGCGCAGGAGGTTCCCTATGCCGCGAGCACCCCGCAATGTACCCCCGCCACCGCCGGAGCCCTCGGACGACACGGATCCCGTCCTAGATCAGGGACACCCCGATATTGTTTTCGTATACACACAACAAACAAGACGGATAGAAGGTAGAAGAAGAAAAGAGAAAGGAATAAATTAGAGAGCAAAACAGACGCAAGCGTTTAACGTCGCAAGTCACACACGGCAAACTTATCAACCGGTTCATTCTGCAAAAATCGTTTCGAACACTAGAGGAAAAACTGCATATTTCAAACCATCTTTCGACGTTGTACATTTGTGATGATTACATCTTCAATATATTTGCAAAGCAAAAATAGTAGAATTTCGTAGCACCATTACACAGACATGGAGCAATAACCAAGAATAAAAAAAGTAGAAAAGATTTTCTTCTCCATACACGTTTCAGTATTCACGTTTTTAAAAATTTACGTACAAGTATCAAGTCCAAAATAATTTTTTAATAATATCAATTCGGGTAGATCTCTACTTTATCAAGATCAGTTACGAATAGAACTGTATTCTCATTGATAAGTTTTAAAATGATTTTATGGTAAGACTAATTAAGAAATTTAAAAGGTGCATATCAATAAAATATACACATTTATCCGTGACGCAATAACATAAGTACTTTTACAGTATAATAATCATCACATATATACAGCTTTGATTTTTAAAATAATTAAAGCAGCCTCTACTTATAAATATGCAAAAATCATAATTCAGTAAATATTACCATTCAAATTAAATAATTTAGTTTTAAAAAAAAATCACTGAAAAGACATTCACAACACTTGCTTCTTCAGTAATTAGAATCTCTGCATGCTTTTAGAGAAAAAATAGAATAAATCTTAGTGTACCGTTTTGATAACAAGGAGTATAAATATTTTCCTTTTTATAATTGTGTAACAATAACGAGTGTCCGTATGATATAAACTATAATGATAATTAATAAACGAAATGAACAAAAAATTATAACAAAAAATTAAATGTATGATGAGTTTGTGTATTATACAAAAAGAGCTGTTTTTGAATGTAAACAAGCTCAAGCTATGTATGAAAAAATATGTGCTGTACATAATAAAGCATTAAATGATTGCAAAAATTTACAGGAATAAAAGTGGTGTTTTCTTAATGTAGCTTATAACAAAACTCTACATTGGCAATTATGCTCTAATAAATCTTGTTTATTAATTATTAGTTATTTCCTCTAATTAAACAGTCTATACATCTCTTCTATTAAAGATAATAAGGAATCAACTAAACGGTTTAGAAAGGCGTAAGAACAAAAGAAAAATTCCTTACAATAAAAAATAAGTTAAGGTGTTTTGAAAATTGAAGTTTCTTTTGTAACAACCGTACGAGTTCAAATAAATATTTACCACCAAAAGTAATAAAGAACTATCACCAACAGAAGGAAAGTACTATAAAGCTCTATTTGAAAGGAGAATAATTAGGAAAATTTTTACTCACTCCTTTGAATTAGCTTCAAGACTTCGTCGACGCAATTCTTCAATACTATGACCAGTCTGCTGTTCCCACGTTGACCTATCCGCCTCGAACGCTCGTCTTTTTTCTTCGAGTTCTTTCGCCTGCAGTTCCAAAGAACGTCGCATTTGTTCATGCCTTCGTTGAAGCTGTAAATATTTTATTTAGCATTTTATTCTTTAAAGTCTAGCGTAATTTATATTAAGGTTTTTTAAAAAGTTTCTTAAATAATCGAACACTTACGTCTGATTCTAAATCTTTGAGTTTTTGTTTTTTCTCTCGGACTTTCATTTCAAACACCTGTTCCATTTCGATTTCCATTTTCTTCATTTTATTTTCGTGTTCTCTCTTTTCCTCTTCCAATTGTGCCAATGGGTTCCTAGAGGTAGAAGATTAACCAATATTTAGATAGTATCCGAAAACAATCTTTAATAATTTATATACAATATAAATAAGTAATGTGGTATGATTGAGGATATCGATGAGTTCTATAAAGCTATGAGATGATTGTGCAGAAAATGTAATGAACTTGAATATCTACTTCAAAATAACTTTTGTTTGGAGTAAATAATAAAGTTTAAGTGATTTGTAAAACTATAGGCAAACAGCCAAGCTTTTCGAATGAAAATGCTTTCGTGCTTTCTAAAAATTGTGTGATTATAAGAAAACAATATTTTGTCGGCAAGTATGTGTGCTACACTAATTATCGTGCAGTTTCTAAACATGTAAAAGTAAATGGGGCCAACTATAAAAGAAAGATATAAATAAATTTTTATTAACACTTCAATTAACGCCAATTAAACATGTATGTGTGGAAGTCCCTATTATTCTACTGATATTTATCTAGTACTATTAAATACATATATACAAGACTTGTGCACACAAAACTGTATTATAGGGTTTTAGCCTTAAGTAAACTTACCACACCATCATGAAACTGTTCATCACTCCAGGAGGGCACAAACTGACCAATGCGAAATATTTATTAGAATTTTATTAGTTTGTTAGCTTTATCAACACTTTAACATCTAACAGATAAAACTGATTCTTTAAGAAAAGAAAAGAATGACTAGAAAGGCTAAACGATAACGAGTCTTTTTTTTTCCTTTGATCAGTTTGCATGCACAAGCTTTTCCTCCTGTTTTGTTGTGTTTATGAAAATGTCAGTAAAATATGTACCTAAATTTGAGGTCCTATTGTGATTAATTATAGGTTTAGGTCATGATTAAGATGAATTAATACCATAATATATTGTATTGATTGTACTATTCTAATGCAAAAACGAGAAGCATCGATACCAAAGATGTATCTGAATCTGTTTTAGTAACGATTAAAACGGAGTGATAGCTATTCTGCTCTAAATGTGTGCATACGGATGCAATGTATAATCCTTTTATTTTTTAATAAAAACTTTGTTGTTTAACTTACTTGTTGGATACTCTCGTAGGTTTACCATCGACGCTAAGGCCGGCCAAAGTACGACATCTAAAGTTCTCATAGTGCACGTTATTCGTTACATCCTTCAAATCTTGCAAGTGTGTTCGAATAATCATGTTCCGCAGAGCAATGAAATCATTATGTTCCAGATTTTCAACTGCAAGACAATAAATTATATTAGATATACGTAATAATTATTAATAATTTTCATTTAGTGTTTAAATACTAGTAACCAGAACATTTATCGAAAAAATTTCATATCGATTTACAACGATTTCACTCGATGTAATAAAAGTTTCAATAAGGAAAAGATATACATTAGTTTGTAGCGTATATGGATAGAAATTTAATACAATTAATACAACAATTATTCACTTTAGCTCGATAACTCGATCGACTTAAATTAATTAACGACGTATGTATGTATATAACGATGCGATATTGATACTATGTCAGTATAAACTAAGCAGAGTGAATTTCCTTCTAACGCGCGTAACTTGACTCGTCCGATCTCCGGTAATAATATTGAAATACAAACCTTCTACTACTCCCCAAGGATATTTTCTACCTCGTACTTTTTTACCATCGCTCTCAATGACTGTGTTTGCCCCGACGATGGCAAAAGGAACCCTGTCCCTAAGGACTTTGTGCAATTTACTCTCTTCCTCGTCTTCGGCCTCAGGAAACTCGTATATCTTTATTTTGTGCTGCGCTATTTCGTTCAATATCTAGAAGAACAAAATGTTTATGTACTAACAAGTATATATTGGTTCTTAAAATAAAAAAAGTCAATTATAAGAGTGACGTGGGAAAATTATGTGCATCTGCAAGAAGCATAGATTTTTAGAAATAAATATCATTGAAACTGATATGATAGATTTTTAGAAATAAATTCATACGAAACGTTTTTTCCCATTAACGTCGATACAATAATCATAAATGATTTACTTTTTACCGATGTACATTGTATCAGTTAGCTTCTGCTGAAATCGATATCAGCGTGCACACAAATGCGCAAAAGGATTTGAATATATATATATATATATATATATATAAGAAATTCTTTTATCATGTTTGACGGATGAAATCGTAAAAAATAAAAAAGATTGCTTTGAGTGATACACACGTCGTAAAAAGCACGATATTCCTCGAATTTAAAACAGAATGCTTTGAAGTGACTGATGTCAAAAGAAAAATCCTCTAACTACTCTTTTTCACGTACGCTGAAAGCTTTGAATTTAGTTTTTATATAAAATGTCCTAGCCAAGCTGGAAAGAAGCATTAAATAGAATTTCACCCTTCACAAAATTATAAAAAGTAAACAATTATATAAAAAGGGCAAATGTCATTTTCCGTAAAATGAGCGCAATCATAATTAAACGTCCCCAAAAAGATAATGCCTGAGCGCGCGCGCGCGCGAAGCGGCCTATTTTAGCAGTATCTATTTATAAGCGCCACACAGTCACCGTCTCTGTGGCATTCCGGGACGAAAGATTCGATAAAAGACAGAGCGGGCGAGAGCTCATAAAGAGGCGCGAAGTTGTGCCGCGCCAACGTGCACGCGCGTCATTAAAGTCGACATTTTTCGTAGGACTCTTGTGGAGGGGCACACACACACACACTTACTTGTTTCTTAAAATAGGAGCACTCGTCGGGCGTCATGGTATCTGCTTTAGCAATGACGGGGATGATGTTGACTTTGTCGTGGAGCCGGTGCATGAATTCGACGTCGAGAGGTTTAAGCCCGTGGCCTGAGGGCGCGATGAAGTAGAGGCAGCAATGTACCCGGCTATCCGGGATCTGACGTCGCATCACTCGCGATTCTGCGTTCAGGAACTCCTCGTACTTGTTCTCGATGTACTCGGTTATAGGTAGCCAGCTGTAACGGACAATCGAATTAAAATCTGTCGTACGCTCGCTCGCTTGCTTCAGAGTTATTTTCGTCGGTCTGTAACGAGGTTACAGTGAGCGAGACAATGTCACGCTGAGCATTCGCGGAAATTGACAGAAAACGGTATAGCTTTAGCATAATTGCGAGATACGGATATGGCTCTGTTAAGATGTCTTTGTCAAATTTGAGGTGATCAGTTATTTCAAGATGAAGTTTAGTAACTGAATTGAAGATACTTATCATTATAATCAAGTTTCAACTGGACAGTTAAATTCAGTTAGATAAATTTATCAGTATCAGATTGACATTTTGTAATAAATTATTATTTATAAGAATTTCAAATGTAATTTAAATTATGAATATATAATTTTATAGTAAATCTGCAATTTTGTGCTATTTAAAATGATAAATTATGAATACATTCATCGTTGAAATAATAAAATATACTCAAATAAAAGTCAAGCCCTTTAAACATTTACATCCCGAAATTTCAGTATAATTTCGCTTTTGTCCTTTTCCCGGTACCCTATGAACTTCATCACAATGAAACACATAGGGAAGAAACAAGACGAACTCAGAGAGAAAAGGCAGAAAGTAAGAGAGTGGAGCATCGAAATCCCAGGATTAATTGTTCGGACGAGTATAAGATGGTAACCTCTATATATATATACATACACAGTATACTCACCAATTGCTATTGTCCACGGCATCGCCAAATCCGGGCGTGTCGACAATCGTGAGCGTGAGGTTCACCCCGTTCTCCTTGAGCAGCACTTTGCTCGTCTCCACGGCAACCGTCTTCTTCATCCGGAGGCTCGGGCCCGGATGCTCCGCACTGTAGATGTCCGTGAGGAACAAGGAATTTATCATCGTAGATTTGCCGAGGCCCGACTCGCCTGTACAATAAAAAAACATACACATATATAACATTTGTGAAATCATCGTTGAGCTTTATTTTCTTGCGGACAAAGGTATATATCAGAGGGGAGAGTGAATAATTTGTGTAGTTATTCTCTGATATATATATATATATATATATATATATATATAGAAAATTATTGCGGTCTAGAGGAGAAGCGTTTTGTGTTGATTTATAGCTTTTTTTTTTGTCGGTCAGTAGTAAAGAAGGAAATTGTACGTTTATATTATACTTATATAAAAAGGTTACTCTACATTAATCTTTTTATAATGTTAAACGCAAACAACACTGCGTATTATAAAGCGTTTATCAAATGAAGCAACAAGTAGTTAAGCGACTTTTTATTCCCTCCCCGCCCTCAACAACATTATACGAACTCTCGCGCTCTAACCGACATCGATAACCGCGCTTGCTACTATTTCAACGCCTCCCCCCTTCCCTACCTCCTTTCTACACCCGCCGTCGAAAAATGTGAAAAATTCCAAAACAATCCTTTTCGCTTGCACCCAATACCACACATACGTTGCGGTATCCACAAATATTTTCCAATCTTGGTATATAAGTATACGGTAGTAGCAGTGTATAAGTGGCAAAACACACACACACGCGTATACGCAACAACAATAAAGAATCACGATTCCTCACAGTGCTACAGCGCGCAACAACAAATGACCACGCAAGAAAGGCCATTGGCCTCTACATAATCCAGGAAAAGAGACATTATATACTTGCGTATATACGTGCATTAGATACATAATACGCAAGAAGTACAATATCTCCTACGCTAATGTCTACAGAAAGAGAGAGAGAGAGAGAGAGAGAGAGAGATCTGATGCCAAGGGTAAATACCAGCATACGCAGCTGCATCACGCTAGGGTATACGCGGTATGTAACGCACACGCGTATATAGTAGAACTTCACGCGAGGGGGATTCCCTATATACGTGCGGGCGGCCATGCTATTAATAAAGTTCACGCGGCGCCGCACAGCCTTGGCAGTTTGCGAACTTCCAATTCGTTTGTAGCTCGCGACGACGACGAGCATGTGTACGTATATATAAATATATATATATATATATATATATATATACGCGGTCGTCCATCATCGACACGTTTACGACCGTCGTTGTAGCTCTTTTTTTTTACTCTCGCGTATAGGTTGCTAGTAGGGGAATAGACTTACGCGAGTTTCTTTAAGAAACATTACCGAGCGATGAGTATGCGTGGCCGCGTCGTTGCGGCTTTTTTGTACACCTCTCGACTGCGCGTGGACGCGCTTCTCTAATCGTCCGATTGATTTATGCTTTGTTATTGTTTTTTAATGGCTGCGAAGTAGTGTGGAAGACGAGCGAGTTTATTGACCGCGACGCGGTTGGTTTGTTTTTTCGATTTGATTGTTCCGTTAATATATACACACACACACACACACACACACACACACACACACACACACACACACACACACACACACACACACACA
>JAYJLV010000046.1:10308803-10340645 GCA_036873485.1 Torymus texanus
TTCTTTTCGTGGCGAATTTTGATGGGGGATAGTTTTAGTGGCATTTTTGAATGGGATAGTCTTCGTCGGCACCGGCGATATGTATTTTTATGAAAGAAGGATAATTTTGATCTGAAATCCCTGCTAGTTCTAGCATATGTTTATATAGGTTTATGTTTATCTTCTTTTTATAATATAGTATAAGAGGTATATCCAATCGACTTGAAAATGTGAAATTACGGTACGGATATTACAGTATGACTTCATTTTATTATTCTTTTCCGCGTATACTATTCTGGTACTTTCGAACTTTTCTGAAAATACAAATTATTCAAACAGAAAAATCAACAAAACGTAAAAATGACAAGAATGAAAAAAACATTTGCGCACCAAAAATACTGCATTTTATCGTTATTCTCTCCACTATGTAAATTGTTTAAAAAATACTAATTTAAAAGTCAAATAAATTGTGTTTGAATAAAAAGCACAGGTACAATCATTACAGGCTATAATACTTTTTACCTAAAAAATCAACAGCTATTTCAACAATCTCCTGGTACCCACAAAAAATTTAATATACTAAGACTAAAAGTAAATAAAACAAAATTATTTACGATTGCACGCATCTCACCATGAAACCACAGTATACTTTCCAATCGCACACCTCACACAAGCACATTCCATTTTCCTCTGTACGCGAAACCCAAACACACACATATACACTCCTACTGTCCCTTCCCCCGAAAAAAAAACGAACACACTCTACGCCCAAACCGAATTCCTCCACACTCGCACGCGTATATGTATACGCATACGATCGCAGGGCAGAGAGAGAGAAAAAAACGAGCAACACGACGTAGCGTTATATGACCTTCGCCGCAGCAGCAACGAAAATAAACCGGGCGCTTGCTTGCTCACTCGCTCACTCACTCGCTTGCGCGTCTATCAATCGATCGGATGACCGCATATCCTCCGTTTCTCCCATCTCGCATGCAGTAGCAGCAGCAGAATTCGAGCTAGTGATTTCCTCTCACGCGCTGCTCAGGGAAATCTTTTATTTATGAACCGAAAGAGAGAAAAAGAAAAAGAAAGAGAAAGAACTAGAGATAAGCGTGTGTATATATATATATATGTATATGTATATGTACGTATAGACGTACGTGCACGATAGTCACTGGATTTCGGATATGCTAATGCAGAAGCGAATCGAGCGAGTTGCTGATTCTCTAGAGGAGGTCGCGTCGAGGACTCGATGAGGTGTCGTCGTCGTCACTTGAGTAACGTTCGCTGGGATGTGTGTGTGTGTGTGTGTGTGTGGTTAAATCTGGGGGTCCGGATTTCGAAGCTAGAGTGTCACCGCTGCGGATAGAGTGAAAGAGAGTTTTATATCGATGACGTGCAACGCGTCGCAGGGGGGGCGAAGATAATTTAACGAGATTAAATTTATATTCTGGAAGGCGAAGACGGGGGTGATCGGAAGGTTTGCCATTTTATAGGATGTAGTTTTTTAATGGCCTCTTTTTTATAGGCACTTTGGTGATAGTATTCAGAAGTGCGGTGAACGGAGAGAGGATGATAAATTGAATCATTTAAGTGAGATGCTATTATGTGATTGAAATTTTATAGGTATAGGAGCCGTTACGAAATTTTTTTTTATCTTTATATAGCTGTTTTTGTTGTCTTTAAAAAATGGTAAAGTATATAACTGTACCATGGTATAAGAAGCTTTGGAAAAGTCAGTTGGTAAACCATACGCGAATCCGTACAAATTTTGCATAAGAAAAATATCACGTAAA
This sequence comes from Torymus texanus, assembly GCA_036873485.1. NCBI lineage: Eukaryota > Metazoa > Arthropoda > Insecta > Hymenoptera > Torymidae > Torymus > Torymus texanus. The sequence goes on from JAYJLV010000046.1 coordinate 10,310,579, forward strand.
AATTGTGCCACACCGCAAAATTGTTCGTTACACTTTTCCTCGTGCGTAGTTTAATTTAAAAATAAAATTTGTAAAAAGCGTCGTGTAAAAGTGCAACCCTTTAATTAAAAAAAAAGCTCAAATTACTACACGGTTACAAAAAAAAGTTACCACCTTTCTCTCTCTCTCTCTCTCCAAATAACTCTGAAACCCATATACACATATAGAAAATTTTCAAAGAATCACTCGAAATACTTCAATTATTTTTAATTGGAAGTTCTCTCTCTCTCTCTCTCTCTCTCTCTCGTCTTTCCTCTCTATGCTCGCGCCTTTTCAAGGACCTTGGGGAGTACGCGTGCAATAAATCCCCGAGCATCTCGCGTATACGCGCGCGTGTCGGCCCGGTAAACGATTCAATTAATGAAATTCCTCAGTGCAAAACCCTCCAATTAATATAGGCAGCTGCTGCTATTGCTTTCTTCCTTCTTCCTCATTGAATTGCAAAATTTCGCGCAAGGATCTTCACGTGCACAGACGACAATGGGTTCCTTGATTAAAATGCGCTGCCTTTTATTATAGTATACGCGTAAAATGGAACTCTTCGCAATGCAATTTTCGTTTGTCTTTTTTTAAGCTTCATACGATGTAGATATAAACTATAAAACTGTAGTGTCACTATGTTTGAATTTGTTTTCAATTAATTATATATATAATAGTGATGATAAGGTTTCCGGGGTTGTTGAGAACAAGTTACGTAACTCCGGTATAACGAGGAACCAATTAAATGTATATATATATATATATATGAGGGACACAAGTCGATACATCCAAAGTCAAGTCCGAATCGGACGGAAGGATAAAGTTAATCGACTCGGTAAGCGAAACAACATCGAAAGTCTTCGAAGTTGCACGGTAGTGTGTGTATACGGACCTTGATTCGTAATTACGGCGCAAGGTCAGGGATTTAAGTGCGCGTACGTGTATATACGAGCGACGGGGGGGAACTTGAAAATTCACGATACATTTATCCCAATTAAAGCTCGCTCTACTTCCTTTCGTTGATGTTTCGTTTAAAGCTTTCGCAATTATGTGAAAAAATGTCGTATTACGCTGTATAATTAAGACATTACCATATCCCTCCAACAAAAAAAAGAAAATTTGGCCAACGATATAAAATAGATTCTATATATACGATAAAAAGTTCTTCATATTTTCGTCACGAAATTCCCCGTGGCCCCAAAAAAAAAAACTTGCACAGCATATACGTACACATAAAAAAAATCCAATATACAGACACACGCGCTCGTCCCACGTCAATCCCTTATCGAACTGTCCATCACTCATCATGCGCGCTAAAACTACTTCATCCTCTCAATTTCTGGAAACAATCCTATATCGAATCCCATTACCACCCACAATAAAACTCTAGCGATAATAAAAAAAACTCTCCCTCGCATCCACGCGTACGTCATAATATACGCACAATCACGTATATAAATATAATCGAATAGTACAACCTTTACCACCACACTGCGGACTACCAAAAGATGTAAATAGGATTAGATTCGCAAATTAGATAACGAATGATTTATTAATCCTCAGTGAAAACGCTTATAAGATGGGTGTACTATAAATTCCGGTGCTCCGACGTCCCCGTGCGTAAGACCGAGATTTTCTCTCCACTCCCACGTACCAGTTTTTGGAGTATAAGGACGGGACGCGTGAAATACGGTAGCTACGCGTTCAATTTCTCTCCTCGTGTCGTTGTGAGTTTCAAACTCTCCCTCTCTCTAATTTATGCAAGCTTGATTATTATGTGCGTAGAGGCGAGGATGCGCGCATGTATATATAGGAGGAAATTGAATTAAAGTATATATAGAGGGGTAGAGAATGATGGATGGATGGTGGGGATTATTATTACGTGGTTAATTGGCTCAATTGATCATTCGCTCGTTAAAGACGAACAGCGTCGGGAGTAATATTCACCTGGGATGAAATATTAGATAAGAAAGTTTATAACTCTAGCATGGATGACGAGGGAGGAAGAGGAGGAGGAGGAAGAGGAAGAAAGTTTGTCGGATTATATATGTATATATATATCTCGGTGTCCGGGTAATAACGTACGGCTTTTGTGCTCCGGATGCGCAGTAGTAGGACAAATGTCTGAATCACGAAGCGAAATGAATTTCAAATGTTAGTTTAATTGCACGTTATTACGTGGAATATATATTTATCTGATTATAAAAAGCGATAATTTCGAGGACATTGAGCATGAAATAAAGTTGATTACTCTTGTTAACAAAGAAAAGAAGACATTTGCAGAATGCAATTGTGAAAATCTATCTGCATCCGAACAATAAATTATCAAACTTTTGTCAAGCTTTCCCCACTATCCAACCGAAATCCCACGTTACATATTCCACATTGCCCACACTACACCACAACCAGTAGACTCCAACGACAACAACAGCGATATGCATCCGCAACTACACACCAGTTCTATCGGCTACGATTGTTGCTTCGACTATATATACATATATAAACTCAAGCACGTTTACGTCGCAGCAACAGCAGTAGCATCATCAGCTATGTACCAACTCCAACAACGAGAGACATCCACTGCAACGGCGCTTTACCACCACCCCCCACCACCACCACCACTGGGAGCAATTGCATTTCGCGGCAACGACGGCAGCGACGTTACAGAGAGAATCTCGGGAATTGCACGGAAGTTCGTTGCCGACAAAGACGAGGTCGAAAATGGGTCTTTGATGCCATGTCGACGGAGCTAGCTTGTACTTACTGTGAGAGGACGCCTTTTACAAAGCTGCGTTGCTGCTGGATGAGCCGAGGTGAACTTTTTCTTTTTTTGTTTTAACCGTCGAGTAATGAGTGAGAGAGGTAAAAGGGAGGAAATTTTTGAGATCAGTTAGTGTAAGTTGGAGGTCAATAAAAGTGGCTTTAAAAGTTGATAATCCTTTGGAGAGGATAGCGCAAAGAGAGTGAGTTTAATTTGATGGTAGTTTGTAAGTAGTTGGGAGTATACACGAGGTGTATGATAATAAATACATTGTATATTGGAGATTAGCTTAACACGGGAAAGACGCGATGGACTTATAAAATTACAGAAAACATTCTATACGTACTAGTCTCATCAATATTCCATCACCCTACGCGGACCAACAAACTTTATTCCACTCTAGTCTTAACTTCAACAAAAGCAGTGTACTTATATATATATACCTACGCCTAACAAATTCAGCATCACCATAAATTCTGCAGTAGTCTCGCCTCATTATACCATCGGCGATTGCATAATTTAACACGCACCGAACATAGCAACAGTAGCTCACCTCATTTCCATTCCCCCCCAACGTTCCCTATTGGCCAATCGCAACGAGCTTGTGTGCACGCGGTGATTAGTTTCAGCTCGTGGCCCTTAAGACGCGCGAACATCGCGAGGGACTATATGTACCCTCCCGTCGGCAAAACATGCGAATGCAGGGGTGAGTAGGCAAAACTTGAGAGAAATTAGGGCGGCTGAGCAAATAGACTTGCTACTACTGTTGCTGCTGGAGACGCGTAGACAGAGATTGAGGAGTGATGTTGTGGTAGTGGTAATTGTGACGTTGAGATAATTGGATTGTAGAGTATAGGACGATGATGGTAGGAAGTATACGATAGGGTTGGTTGATGAGGAACAAGGAAAAGAGTGTAAAGGAAAAATTGATTTGGTTGTTTGTTGTGTAAGTGAAACTGTATACTTGGGTTCGATCGAGTTACTGACGTTCATTGGATGTGGTTTCACGTAAAACGTCTATTCTTTAGATATAAACGTCTAGAAGATTGACAAAAAATGGTTGGTAGGAAAAGAATTATACTTTTTGTATAATTCAATAACAAAAAATGATTATTATACTGCTTATAACATCATTATGAAAGTTGTTACAAGCAAGTCTATAATGGCAAAATTTCGTGTCTAACACTTTGATGATCCATCCTGCACACCGGAACAGCTCCGATCACACTATACTTTAGCGAGAGCAAAAAAGATGACCGAGAAAAGCACATCAATCAAGAAGAAACTTCCAACCATTAACTAAATTTATAGACCCTTTAAGCGAAGTAAATCTCCAGCAGCAGGATATAAACCACTACAAAAAAAAACAAACAAACAAAAAAAAAATCTATGACATACCAGATTATATTGCACCTTTAAAACTCTGGATCGTTAACGAGCTAAAGGCACACGCGTATCTATATATATACACACAAGTCGAGGAAATTACACTTCTCACGGTAATAACAGCGCGCGGGCGTACGACATTAAAGCCCGGTCGCGTGCGTTGTAAACTAAAACTCAAGCTTTTCCTTCCTTTCCCCATATAGGAACACGTCTAAGATAATTGCGTCTAATAACATAACGCGTAGTGTCATTTTTTTCCACGCGCACATGTAGAGAACGCGGATAAATTGGTATACATGACTATAGTTTTACAAATTGATCAACAATAATTATCGACAAATCATGGTACACTAATAACCATAAATCTTCATGTACCTATATATGTATATATACCACGTGTGTACTACACCTATTTACTGTCTATAACCATTAGACCGTTTACCTTGTCCGAGCTTAAGTTCATAAACTGGCTGGTTATCAAAGGCGTAGCTTCGCTCGCCAGTACCGTTCTCAAATTATACTCGCCTAATACACATACATACATATATATGTATATCTCTAGAATTCCACACAATGTATATACATAGAGAGAGAGAGAGAGAGAGGAAGAGCAAAAAATCGAATATCCGCAACGGTCTTTTTCATGTTTAATCAGATTTACCCGGCTAACACTTGACGCGTCGCTCACCGTAAAACACTTCTCGACTTATACAATACGATATATATATACGATCGTGTCTAATCACTACAACGAAAAAGTGGAGAGAAAATTCCTATGTATATATACATATACACCGACGTATATATCGGACTGCGGTTGCGACGATGCGCGGCGGCCAGTATGCTATATACGTCGCTTGTGAAGTGGGGGGATGTGTATTCCCTCTGAGTGTTCTCCTCGGAATTCTCGAGATAACAAGCCCGTTCTCTCTCTCTCTCTCTCCGGCAACGGTGGTGAAGAGGGAGAGAGAGAGTGGAGTCGATCAATTGGGTCGAGGGAGGAGGAGCGAACACGTCGCGAGAATTGAGAGATGAGAAGAGAAGATATAAGGGAAACGACGACGACGACGGTAGCAGGGAGGGATTTTGGGAGTGGCTACGTGTGGGGAGATGAAGGTCGTCCATAGGGGCTTGTGGTTAATGGATGGGGTAATTGTTTAATTGCGAGATGTAAGGGTATACTGAGGAAGAATGATGTGGAGAGTGGATGGGGATTGATCTTTGATTTTTTTCAGAGTGTATACGTGGATGGAATTTAATCGATATATGGTAGGACGAACCATGAGGATGGTAGATGTAGGATATAGATGTGTAAGGAGTGAGTGAGCAGAGGATGTGAAAATTTAATTTTTGGAGAAACGGGTTCTGATAAAGTGAAGAGGTGTAGAGAGAAGGTGAGGATAGTGGTGAGGAGGACAAAGTAGTTTTTAATGTTGTTCTACATTTGATGGATCGGCTAGTATTTATTACGGAAAATTAAGTTGTTCCGAAAAAAAATCAACGAGTTTAGAGATAAATTAGGTTATGAAGCTGGAACTAAAACTTACTTAGCCAAAATAATGACAGTACGCTAAATTCAAAGAGGTTTATACCATTAGTATATGTTCCTTTTTTTTTATTCATTCTGAATACCATCGTTTCATCAATATAACCACAATAAAAATTTCATTTACTTACAATACAAAATAAAGTATATAACACGTGAACCCCTACATATACAGCACAGATAAATAAATATTTAAGCGTACATCTCAACCACCGCGCCTAATATTTTTCTATACCACCACATACATCCTCTTAAATTTCTACAACCACCATTACCCGTAACTTGGCAGTTACCCATAAACAGCATATACACACGTTCAATGATTCACAGCACACCAGGATCAAGGAATTATGTATTACACTCTTTCCTAAATCCCAACGTATTTTCACTTCTTATTCGAAATCTCCGTACTAATGCGAGAAAACGAGAAGAGATTTCATGCGGATGTATTAACGCGAGAAAAAAAGTTGGAAATCACGCGTACTCTATAGTAGTACTTTAGCTTTTAGAGAGTAATCTCCGTCCTAGACAGGCAAGAGCTCAAGCAGAGCAGCTAGCGGATATATGTAAATCGTCTGACTATCGCCAGAGCGTCGCTACTTAATCTTTCCGGTCGTACTATATACTGTCGTAATTTAATTTTCCCCTTCTACTAACTACAGCCCAAAGTTTCCTAATTTTTTCTTTTCTTTTTTTTTTTGAACGAACGAAGATTTAGACATTATGCGAGTCTCTGTAATTAGGTTATGCAAAGTCGCGCACAAGCGCGCGGTTTCTTTTTCTTTTTCTTTCGAATTTTAAATTTCATGTGAACGAGCGTTGCTCTCTGTAGGATTTTAAATATAACTTTAGTATTCACCAAATAATTATTATTAAGCTTTTCCCATCGAGAATGTATATACTTTACGTACGCATAAACCGTAAAATTCGTTTATTCGCCGATAACTTAATATATACGTGCGGCGTTCGCGTATGCGTATATATACAGCAATTAGGTCATTGCTCAATTTATCCGAAAAATATATATCTATATATATTCTTGTCTATATTATGAGCCTTGCAGCCGCGACATTTAACGTTGAATTAACCCACATTGAATATCATCTCTCTTAACGAGTTATTACAATACGCTGCTGAGCGTTTGCCCGTCAATAAGTCGAATTCGCGCGCGTGTACAATTCATTATACGAGGTATAGGTACGTATCGACACTTTAGAATGGATCTTCGACACTTTATGTTTGCCCACGCCGCGGGTAATATTGGAATAATCCGGAAAAGCGTATATCCATTATGAGATCATGCTAATATTTATTCTCCTGGTATCTCTTGATAATAACCGTAGCTCCGTGTTTATTATATTTATCTTATAAGTGCGTTCATATCATTCTATCATATATATATAAGAAAATGAGAATATTACCATATAAAAATGCGAAAGTATAACTTGAATTCTAAAAAACATATATATTATGATAAAACAGGAGACGACTTTTCGAAAATAAGGAAAATATAAACAGCAGGAGAAGCAATTATTCCACCGCCTGATTCTGTCTCTTCACCTTTCCATCGCCATGACAAGTTTATTATCAGACTCCACTTAAAAAATTAGAATATTGCAATATGGCCGACTGCATCGGACAGCTTCAAGACACTCTCACGAACTAGATTAAAATACCAATTTCATGAATTTCCTCATATATATATACTCTTCTCCTCTGCCTCGAGGCATTATTATCTCTATAGAAACACAATCTCATCCGACCCAAAACACGAACATATTATTGTTACCAAAAACCACTCGAAAACAACCTTTTCTCTTCTCTATACAATCCGATACACTACGCGAAATATATATCTACCCTCGCCTCCGGGCGTGTGTTCGAAAGAAAAAAACAATAACGCGAGAACTCAACCCCCGATAAATAAAACAATCACCGAATCGTGAGACCAAAGAACCTACGTAGGCTAATGGAAAACGAACCGCAGAATGCACACACCACCGTTATAGTTCTAAATTCGCACATAGTCTTTCCAGTAAAAAAAAATGGAAAGAACCGAGGCGAGGAAATGGCTATATTATCGGTTGGAAATAGTGGAAAAATTCAGAACACACGCTGGAACTCGTCGTCAGCGTACGTGCGCGTTGGGTTATTCATATATACGTGGTTGCTGTGAGAACGAGGCATAGACGGTACGGGACTTTTTTTTTGTAGAGGGAGAAACGACGGGAAGGCGGATCATGGGGATGTTGAGGCGGATGGCTTTGACCTCGTTGGGGAGGGGATCGAAAGTGAAAGGTGCCGATTGATTTTTGAATAGTGGGTATAGTTTATTGTATTGGTTTTGAAATGTATATAAGGGGCTGATGAAAAGTGAAAAGAGAAAATAGGTGAAATGTCAAAAGTAATTGGAATGTTAAACTAGTATCCCTCGTTATGCAAAAACTTCGTTTTTCCATTATAGGCACGGCCAAACTGCTCAGGAGAATCTTGTATTTTATTAGATTGAAAATTGGATCATTTCAAATAGATATAATAAGTAGTTTTATTAGAGAAATAGATTGGAATTGTACTGAAAATTAATTTTTTATATATTATGCTTAAAAATCGGTTTTTCATGATTTTTATATTTACTGGCATTATCATGTTTTTTTATGGATATCTCTGGAATTGAAACTGGACCTTCCTTATAATTAGACAAATGTTTAGGCAAAATTTCATGACGAGTCATTGAAAATTCATCGAGATAATCCATAAACATCATTTTTATTCTGGTGAATATATAAGGCCCTCCCGGGGAGGTTGGGCCTAAACATTTTATTTTATTTTATTTCACTATAATCTATGATGTCTGTACAGAAGACTTTATTTTAGTTATTATTTATCCATAAAATATCTATTTATAATATTTTTATTACCGATATTGATATTGCCCGCGCCTAGCGCGCTTGAGTAAATCTAGTAGGTAAGTATATGAAATATGGCGTCCGCTACGCAAATTTTGCACAACAGTGGAGCCATCTTTGTTGCTGTTTGACCCGCCGAATACTGAATAACCGCAAAACCTTTGCAGTAAAGGTCTCAAAAAATTTATTTTACAATGAAACATAATTCACGTTGGTTTATACATAATATAGTCAAATAATTCTACGTTGATTATAATAAACAAAATATTTTAAAGTAGAATAATGCTACACGAAATTCTACTCTCCTTGTGGGGCTGTGCCACTAATGTTACAGAAATCATTGAAACAGACGTAAATTCCATCATTTTTATTCCAATGCAATTACAATGAGCGTTACATTAAAAGAACTTTAATTTGATTTTAGCCTGTTCGATTAGATAATTATCTTCATCCTGGAGAACGTGTTTTAATTAATAAAATTCAGGCAATTGTTAAAGAATGTAACATTATAAGAAATTTTATAATGAATAACAGTTCAGTATATGGTAAAGTTATAACTATTTAATTTAATTTATTCATTAATAATAAGTAAAAGTTTAAAATATTATTATTATTTATAATTTTTAATAGTAAATACAAATTAAATTCTATTTGATAAAATTAGTATACATTTTCCTTTATATATTTATAGATGTGAATGCACCACTAAAAGGACTGTACTTAGCAGCACTGTGTGATGGTATGGATAAAGCTTTGGAACCTTTTAGAGAAGATATTGTTGATATAGAAAGGATAGTTTTAAATGATGGCTATACACCTGTGTCTATGATTCTTTGTAGAGTGCAAAAATATTTATCTTTATTTTCTGTTCTTAATGGAATCATTGGGGAGGTAATTCAAAATGTTATTTTGATTTCATCTTTTTATAAAATAAAATTTCAATACTTTCATTTCACTACTTTTTAAATAAAAGTTTTTCATTTTTGGTAGTAGAATATATATAAATATTAAAAGATAATTTTATCAGTTATAAAATAATAATATGCTTTATTTGAACTCTTGTTCATTTACATTCAATAACAATATATAGATTATAAAGTATATAATTATAAAAAATATATAAATCTCATTTCAACTCTTTTAAACATATAAATGAACAAGAGTTCAAATAAAGCTTGTTATTATTTTATCAATTATATTATGACAGCAAATATTAATTATGTATTTTATATAGATTGAAGTACAGAATTTATATGGATGTAAAATATTACAATGTTTACATCGTTATGTTCATAGTGGTGTTCCTCAAGTAGCTCAAGCACTTGATAAGTATGTACTTTATATAATTACCAATCTATAGATTTATTAATATACTTTATTAAAATTTTTCTTTATTTTAGAATAACTCATTGTGTACATGTTGTTTTTTACAAGCACCTAACTAGTTGGCTTTTGTATGGACATCTTGAAGATGTACATAAAGAATTTTTTATTCAAAAAATTGATAAATCTAATAATATGATTATAAGTGACGAAAAAGATAAAGAAGTAGATAAAGACAAAGATAAGGATGGAGATTTAGAGAAAGATGGAAGAGAATTCTCTAATGAAATGTGGGATTATGATATTAATGTTGATGTACTGCCTTATTATATTAAAATATCACTAGCACATAAAATTTTAGTAATTGGTCAAACTATCATCATGTTTGGAAATGATCCACGCCAGAAAAAAGACAAGGAAGTAGTAACAAAAAATGCAGAAAATTTAATATGGGGAGAAAAAGAATATGAATACTTTGAGAAACTCAGAATTTTACAAGCAAAACCAAGGTTTGCACTCATTGAATTTGAAAGAACAGTAGATGAACTTAAAAAATGTGTAACTCAACATTTGTGGCATGTTGCTGTTGAAGAAGCACAGCTTGTCAACCGTTTAAAATTAATTAAAGATTTCTACCTTATGGGACGAGGTGATTTGTTCCTTGAATTTATAAGATTGGCAACACATATATTAGATAAAACTCCAACAAATCATACATCCCGTGATATAAATTTGGCTTTTCAAATGGCAATGAGAAAAACTCAATCAACTGAAGAAACTGCATTAGAAAGTTTTACTTTTGCAGTTCCTACTATACCTTTTGCCAGAAATGAAGGTGTTTCAGAAACAAAGGAACAAAATATAACTGGAAGTACTGAATTCACAGAAAAGGAAAGGGAAGATCCTATAGGTAAGAAATAATATTCCTCATTAAAGGATAATTCATAATGAAATATCACATTTATTTAATGTGAAAAAGTTAATTTTAAAAATAATTATAGTTCTCAAATTCATAAAATATTAAATGCAAATTTCTTTCAGAGCAATATACTCATAATATATTTCTATATTACATCTGTTAAACAAAATTTTGTTTTAGATGAAAAAGGATGGGGCTTAATAATTTTAAAATATAAAGTCACATGGCCACTTCATCTACTTTTTAATCCATTAACTCTTGAAAGATATAACACTCTTTTTAGATTTTTATTACGTGTTAAAAAAACACAAATAAATTTGTGGAATCTTTGGCGAGATCATATGAATTCTAAAAATATGTAAGTTATTTAAGTATATATAAAATGCACTTTTTTTATAAAAGAGTACTGTGTTGCTATATCTAAAAAAGCTTATTTAAATTATATCTAAGAAAGAATATATTTTTTAACTTTCAGAGATATTGATTTAATACAATTACGAAATAACCTTATTTTTATCGTTGATAATTTGCAATATTATCTTCAAGTTGATGTTATCGAAAGCCAATATGCAATAATGGAAAATAGTTTGAAAAATACTCAAAATTTTGAAGATGTGCAGAAAGCACATACAATATTTATAACTAATGTCATGTCTCGAACTTTTTTAACAGTTGGAGAACGACATGATAGAAGAAGTCCAGTATGTTGTGATCAATCAATATATTTTATTCTTTATCATTCATTAAATTGTTTAAATTTTATTTTAGGTCAACAAATTAATTAGGATATTGTTGCGCCTTTGTGATGATTTTATGCGCAATGCTTCCGTGTGGGAAAAAGAAAATTTACTTGCGACTGAAAAAATTGAACTGAAATCATTAAATGATGTGTTGGATGGTTTAATGAGTTGGCTAACAAAGACATTAAACACAGTTCGTTCTCAACCTAGTGGAGAGCACTTGGCACAATTACTATTAAGGCTTGATTTTAATAGATGGTTTAGTAGTAAAAAGTTGTAAGAGCAGCAAAAGGCTGATCCTAAACTGTAATTTAATGTATTATAAAAATCTACTTAATTTTAATATAAATAAATACTCTATTTATAAAATAGAAGTAAATAAAAATATGCATTCATCTTTAACAAGGTGAAAAATTGCTTCAATCACTTTCATCATTATAATCTTCCTCGTTGTAATCATGAACAGTTGATGTATTCTGATGCTGACTCATTTGAATTGCATTTTTTACTACTGAATCACAAGCCAGTTCTTCAGCAGTAGAACCTGCCTTATTTCTTAAGGTTGTATCACTACCTGCTTCCAATAATAAATTTACAACATTTAAATGTCCATGGATTGCAGCTATGTGTAATGGAGTATCGCCCATCTTGTTCTGTAAATTTTATTTAACTTTTATAAGTAAATTGAACTTTTAAAAAATTCAAACAAATTTCTTTTGTTTTGTTTACTAATAATATTTTATAATCTAAAATTTTATATACCTGAGCATTTACTGCAGGATTTGATAAGTCTAATAATAACTTTATGCAGTCTTCATGTCCAGCCCGTGCAGCCCAATACAAAGGTGTATTACCTGCAGAATCTAATCCAGTTCCAGACACCCCTCCATTTAAACATTCTTTCAAAAATGATAAATTTCCTCGTCTTGCAGCTTCATGTAATGGCAAGACAATTTCTTCCACTTGTTCTTCCACTATAAGTATACGAAAAAAGAAAATAATATTTTGTCAATATTTCTTAAAAACGAATTAAATACCAAATTTTATAAATAATAATAAATATTTATTTTACCATAGCTAGCAGGTATCCATCCTTTCTGATTCCCGCAACGGGCTTGTATTTTGTTGCTGGTACTGGACTGTCCATTATCGTATACATAAAGTAAATCACCCTCTTCAAAAGATAATTCGTCACTCTACCAAAAAACAAAATATTCTAAAATTAAATCATTACATTTATAGCATATAATTTAAACTTAATTAAAATTTTATACTTACATGCTGCGCTGTGTACTTGTACAGCGCTCTCACTACTTTTACCTTGCCTTAAAGCAAAAAATGTGTTGCATAAGCAAACCAACATTTATTTTAATACATGTTAAAAAATCGTGCTTAAAACAGTTAGTTTAGTTATTTGACTAGTATCAATGACTCATGCAGTGTTCTTGTATAAGTTAGATAAACATATGTGCAATATAAGTACATTTTGTACCTTACATTTTATTGTTTATTATAAAATGGGATAACAATAACGATTTAAATATTACATATTTCATAATTTATTATTGTTTAATCATTTGGTAAGCTGTAACAGGTATAATTAATAAAAAAAAAACTAACTGTAAATGTGATAGTATTTAAAACTTTATTTACATGCATAACAATAATTAACTGAATAATTAATCATCACAAAATACAATTTATAAAATTATGAAGATTACCAGGTTTTGTAAGTGGTTTTGGAGGTGCAGGACGCCCTGGTGTATTTACTGTGGCAGCCATTGTACAGCATTTAATAATCATAACAGTAACTCTCACATGCTACAGTATGTGTCATCATGCAGCATGTGATTGTGATGTGACACTAACTATTGTCAAATATACATTTAAAATAGAAATAAAAAAAAATTTTATTTACATATTTATATTTATTTTTATACAAAAATAATATTAAAAAATGTTCTAAACTTTTTTCTTGGCTACTTTCATAAAAAGTATCATATCTGAAAAAATATATATTTGTATTAAATATATGATATTCTAATATAAAAATTCAAATAAAAAATGTTCTCATACTTACTGAAAAATACAACTAAAACAAATGCAATCATTATCCACATCCAACACCTCCAACTTGATTTAGTGTGATCTTCTAATTTTAAGGATTCACTTTTTAGTTTTGTAGAATTATGGTCAGTCATCTTGTCAGATTTTTCTAGAGTATTTATGTCTCTCTTAATTATTTCATTAGCTGTTAATGCATGTTCTTTCATACTTCTTGTCATTAAAATCATATTTTCAGCTATTTTTTCTTGTATATTACGATTGTATTTTAATAGAGCATCTAAGTCTTGATCATCTTGACCATCTGAACCAAGAAGTCTCTGTCTCATTCCATCATGTGTACCTAAACAATACAGTCTTGATGAATTTCTATATATAATTTATAATTTTAAAAGTGCCAACTATTCGATTTAGAATTCACCTGTATTTCCTTGAAATAATTCATTGCGCATCTCTTGACCATATTTCGCTGTAGTCTTTTGATGAATTTGAGTTGTTATGCTAGGACCATCTGTAGATTCATTTGAAGTAACAATATTTGCAGGCAACATTTGTGCAGCAACAGCTCTTTCAACAGGATTTGGCAACTTTTTTGTATTTAACACACCTTTCAAAAATTCTATTCTTTTTATATATTTAACCATAACATCTCTACATGGTTTTCTAATTATAAGAAGAAAAGAATAATCAATTATTATACAAATTTTAATTTGCCATGATAAATGGTGTGAAAAAAGAAATATTTACGATGGTGACAGTTGAAGTTTTTCAATCATTTCTCTTAGTGATTCAATGTACTGTAACATTGAAAATAAATATTAATATAATATGATATACAAATAAGTACTTTATTTTACAGTAGAAAAAAAAAATTACCATTTCAAGCTTCCAATCTAATTCATCATCTAACTCTTCTTTTGCAAATAATTCACATTGCCTAAGCAATCGCCTGATGTTGATTTCCAATCTTGATCTTTCAGTCATTTTTAATAAATAATGATATGCAACTATAGAATAACTTGAATAAAAATATCTATAAAAACATTTTTAAGTGGTTCAATTAGAATAATAATTAGTATATGTTGTTTTTTATTTTTATCCTTATGTAATAAATAGTTATTGCTAACCAATGATTTAAAAGAACATGTTTAGGTCAGCTGATTCGATATTTAAATTTCTGAAAACAATATAAGAAAGTCTAATAGAAACTTCTGCTCCTCCAGTAAAGTAAATAGCAAGGTTATGGTAAACAGCTGTTTACTGATTGGGTATGTTCCTTTGGTGCTATATACCTATATATATATATATACACCTGATTTGCTGCCTTTGCCAGTTTGGCCGATGCTGTTATCACCAATATAACCTAATTAACGTTGGCCTGAACAGGCAACTGGAGATTCTGATCTGAGCTGTACCAGTGTTTTTACTTATAGGCTTCTAAGGATCGAAATTAATGAGCCTGAAGTTGAAAAAGAAATGGCTAAGTTTGGCTCTATCAAGGCCCTGAAAAATATAAAATTTATTTAAATTAAACTCAAAAAAAATAGTTTTTTTATCAAAAATAATTACATTTGTTTAAATTTATTATGATATATAGTTCATAGAATTAGATTTTTAAAAATTACATACGGTACATAAGTTATACGAATTTTATGAAAATTAAACTTGAGTTATGCAAGTTCTATAAAAAAAACAATAAAAAATAAATTTTATATTAAGTGCAAAAACAGTATACTTAAAGACCCTCTTATATGTTTTCACTATACAGTAAAATGATGATTTATAAAGTTATTCAATATAAGTTTACGCACGCAGCCATAGATTTTCGAAGTTACCTGTACTAAACGATAAAATGATTTTGAGTTAAATATATAAAGTGCCATATTCCACCTCGGATTCTGCGTAACTCCGCCCTGCTCTCCACTGTTTTGCTCCGTAATTGAATTTAACCGCGTTTGACTGACATTCTTTTACCCCAATAAGCAAAAGTAAGAGAACAGAATTAGCCAATCAGACAAAAGCAACTGAATACAAGTTTGAGCAAATGGAATAGAGCAGATTAGAGCACCGTGGAACGACACTTATACATTGTGTAGGTGCATTTTATTTGTTGAAATGCAACATAACCGACAGAGTTGCTTTCAGGCACTAGTATTTTAGCGGGATATTTAAAAAACATTTTTTTCATAGTTTTTTTAACATAAACAATAAAATAATATCGAAAAAATACTTTTTTTTTAATACGATAAAATAACTAATAATTAATATTTTCTTACTCCTTTAACATTTTCCAATCATAAGCATAATATTTATCGATAACTATAATATTTTTTGCTATATAATACAAGACTATAATAATCAAAACTTCAATTGATTCTCATTTATATTTTAAAATATTTAAAACCAAAACAAAAGTAGTGTTTTTAATAACGTATAAAACCAAAATCCAACAAAATACACTCAAACATTATATTGCTGCAAAAGCATCAAAAGTGCTCCATTCGCTATTTCGTACGTGAAGATCACACATTCTCTTCGATCGCTCGCCGCTCCCAGCTTTCTAAGTATAAATACACGCATTTCTCCTCCCCCGAGTCAACGGCCTTATCAATTATCCAAGTGCAAATGCGCATATTTCTCTCTGAATACTCCCTCGTCGAACAAAAGTATGAAGTATGTATGCTTTCTACGTCCTATAGGTACCTGCATTAATATAAGTGTCGATTCTCAAGCTCTTAATAAGACGTGTATACTCAAAGGATTTATGACAAAATAACGTAGATTCTTGATCAATTTATGAAAAAAATTCTCAAACATATCAATTTTGATAACATCCTGAGTACAACATTTCAGAAAAGCTATAGCCCCACTAAATTTAAGAACTTTTTATGAAGACATATCGTTTGTAAAATTAACATTTTTAATCATAACTTAAAAAAGGTTTCTACAAATTTTTTCGAAAAATAATATATAGTTTTAAATTACAAATACAATAATATTCGGAATTCGGGAAGCTTATAGTATCATCGTTTTTCATTAATAACAATATGAAATATGATTTTATGGTGCCATCAGTAACATCTACATCTCATAATAGTTTCTCAACTTTTATTCGTACGCAACTTCTCGCTCCATTCATAATAAAGTATTCAATTTATACTTTTAACTGTGAAAAATTCAATTATTTTCTACTCTAATGAGAAAATTAACTTTTGAAGTAGATCAATAAGCCCCTCCCACCCTTAAGTGTGTGTGTGTGTGTGTGTATATATATATATATATATATATATATCACGTCAGCGAACCCGCACCCTCTAACAGAGTGGCCGTTATTGTCATCCTCTTGTATAAATATTATCTTTCGGCGAGGATCGCGAGAGTGCAAAAGGGAGGGAAAAATAGACAAACACGAAAACATGATTGATTAATCGAAGTTCACCGAAACGCGCCGAGCTTCACCGACAACAAGAATATAAAGCAACGGTGGAGGAGGAGGAGGAGGTAGAAGGCGTGAATAATATTGTGTGCGCGCGCGCGCGAACGGCAACTCAGCTGCACAGTGAAAACTCGTCGTCGTCGAGGAGAACCAAACCAATATATATAGTATATGTACATACACACGTTGCCCGAGTGCTCCTTGCGGATTAACCTAGGCTCCGCTCCGACTCTCCGAGCTCCGTTCATCGCGTTGTGCGCGCGCGCGAGTTCGTGCGCGATCATCAGCGCGCGACAGTGGATTGCGGACACACGGAGCAATAGCAGCGCAGCTAGTAGCAGCAGCAGAGTTTTAGTCGAGTGCGAGCTGTCGTCCAGTCCGCTGCCGCCGTCGTCGCGTTATAGATACCTCTATCCACCCGCGCGTTGCTACAGCGGTCGTCGCGCAAATTGAAGACAAGAACCGACCAACAGAGAGAAAGAGAAACATGTAAGATGCAACTGTACACGTGCCGGAACCCAAAGCGCGTGAGGAGTATTTGATCAGAAGTATAAATATACAATACAAACAACGCGCAAGGGTTGCTTGCGCGTCTGCTCATAGTCAGCAGTTCCACCTGCAGTGTGTATAGCAACCAAAGAGCGAGTGTGTGTGTGTGTGTGTGCAGTATAAGCACCCACATCCTTCCTATCTCTCGTGTTGTGTCGTTGGCACAATCATACAGCTACACACAGCCGCGTAACACGCTAACGCACACACAATCAGTCCAGTCATGACGGAGGTGCGGAAGAGGATAGTGCCCGAGGCGGCCTCGAAGGACGTCAGCGACGATCAAGTAAATAATACGATTACTCCAGTAACACGCACTAGCCCCGTGTTCGCCTGCCTTGCTTGTCTATATAATATCATCACCCCCCAGGCCCCCACGAGATTGCTCTTCTCGTTGTCCGTGATATATCGAAACCCTCCTATATACGTGCACGCTTCTATACAGCTCATTCTTTTTCTTTCTTATTCCCCGCAGTGGCGAATGGCTCTTCTCAAAAAGTACCGAGTCACCTGTTGTTAATTTAAAGCGGAGAAGGTAGGGAGTGAGAGAAAGAGAAAGGGAAAGAGAGCGTAGGGGAAAAAGTGACACTTGCCACCACCACCACCACCGCCCTAGAGAACATCTGTTTCTCTCATGACTATGAGATGCGAGAGAAAGAGGAAGTGTGAGAGAGAGAGAGAGAGAGAGAGGAAGTGTGAGAGAGAGAGAGAGAGAGAGAGAGAGAGAGAGAAAGTGAGAGACAGAGATAGAGCATGGAATTTGGGCACGCGAGCCAATGTTTGTTGTTTCTCTCTTCTCTCTTTCGCTCTTGATCTTTCTTTCTCTTACTGACTGACGTACCTCGGCTTTTTTCACCTTTTTATGCGCTCTCTGTGCCACTCGTTCGAAATGAAATGTGTGCTGGCACGACGACGATCCTCGTGCACGCACGCACCCGTTCCATGCTCCCTCAATGTTCTTTCTTTTTCCGTCTCTCTCTCTCTCTCTTTCTCTCCCTCTCCCTCTCACAGAGCAATGTAGGATATATTATTTAAAATTCACGTTTTTGCATTCTACGTGCGCAAACTCGTCTTCTGCTGATTGATTTTCTGTCTGTACGGTGTCAAGCATTTTGCTACCTTTTTTGGAAAATTTAATTAAGATTCTATTCTACTACTAATTTAGGACATTTATATTAATAAGCCCAATATCAAGGAGCGCGGGAGCGCTCCGAAGGCAAGTTATAGACGAACCTGAAGGAACGACCCGTGCTATATTATACATTGAAATGGGTGTGCGATTTTATTTCATTGACAAAATTTTATTCAATCATTTTTAGTTAATAATGTTTTATTTCATTTATCAATAATTTATAAATTCTATATTTAGTTACCTATACGTTAGACTAATTACATTCAAACTCAGGAAGGTTATTAAAGTGCATTGATTTTCATTTAGTTAAAATTAATGTTGTATATTTTATTTAAGAGGTATCATTTGTAGTTATGTTTTTAATGTATACTGAATTTGAAATTGGATTATTTAAAATACAAAATTATTGCTATATATGTATCACACACAACAGATCTAGAAAACTTTCATTTTATCTGCAATAACTGATAACAATTTTTTCATTGCTCTATCTTTGACACAAATTTCATGATTCCTGCCAATTCATGAAATAATGGAAATTTTTATGAATATACTTCATTTATTTGCAAATACTTTCTTTACAAATATTCTAACAGTTTAATATTTTATATAGTTGATAAATTTTTCTAAAAAAGTTGATCATAATAAAAATCAAATAAAATTTAAATTGTATTTGAATGAGTTAATCAAACAATGATTTTAACAAAGTAAACAATGTTATTGTTACCATAAATGAGATTCTTTATCTGATAATGTATGGATTTTGTAAAAAATTCTTTCCACATTTCTTGTGTCTGATTGGTTAATTTTGTATGAATCATATTAATAATAATTAAATAAATATTATTACAAAAATATTTTATAGAAAGATGATGTTGAATCTGAGGAAGATAACAAAGTGGATGTTGATGAACTTGCCAAAACATTACCACGAGGAACAGACCACACCCCCGAATTACTTGGGTCTGCACTTTCTGGCTTACCTGATCGGTATGATATTTTATATTATTTCATATTGAGAAAAAACTTAAATAATAATTTTTAAATTTAGAGTATAGCATCTTGCAAAATAAAAGATGCAAATTGTATTATATTATTAAAAGCTAATTTTTAATACTCAAGCTTTATTATTATTATTTAATATTCTAGCTGGAAAAATTGGACTATTCGGGGGATTTTTACCTTCCTTATGATAGGAGGGTTTTGCCTCATCATTTATGGTGGTCCTTTAGCTATGATGGTGACGGTAAGAAAAAATTTGAATTAAAAAACAAATACTCCATTTTCATTAATATGATTAATTAAATTATGAATTGTCATGCAATAGGTTTTGGTGGTCCAAGTAAAATGTTTTGAAGAAATCATCAACATTGGATATGCAGTGTATAGGATTCATGGCTTACCATGGTTTCGTTCATTATCTTGGTACTTTTTAATTTCTTCCAATTATTTCTTCTATGGAGAAAACTTAATGGACTACTTTGCAGTTGTTATAAATAGAACGGTAAGGATAAATATATTTTTTTTTTATTCTTTCAAATATTAAATTTTATTTTCATCTTGCATGCTAACTGGTTAAGTATTTAAGCATCTACATTTGCTAATAATACAAGTTCACTTTAGATATGTGACATAAAATCAATAGCTATTCTAACTACATGTATTATTACTGTGACTTCTGAGGCTTCACTTATCAACGACTAAGGCTTCTACTATCAATAAAATTAAAGAGCTTTTAAATTTGTTAATCTGTTACTAGTGGTGACCTTGAAGAACACAGAAATTCCAATAAAGGAATAAAACTAATAAATAATCTTTTCTTTTTCAGGAATACTTACGTTTTCTTGTGACCTACCATAGATTTGTGTCATTTTGTTTATATATAATAGGTTTTGTTTGGTTTGTACTGTCATTGGTGAAAAAGTACTATATGAAACAATTTTCATTATTTGCATGGACTCATGTTGCTCTACTAATAGTAGTAACCCAGAGTTATTTAATTATTCAAAATATTTTTGAAGGTTTAATATGGTGAGCAAATATTTTCAACTAAATAATAATCTTATGGAATACATATCAACTTTAATATTTTATCTTTACCTTATAAGGTTCATTGTACCTGTGAGTATGATTGTTATAAATGATGTGATGGCATATGTTTTTGGATTCTTCTTTGGCAGAACACCATTAATAAAATTGTCACCTAAGAAAACATGGGAAGGATTTATTGGTGGCGGTATTTCAACTGTCATACTTGGGTTATTTGTAAGTAATCTTAAAATATGAAAGAGTTTGCTATCACAATGCGTTTTTATGCGATTTGTGTACTTATCTACAATTTATATTTTATCTTTAACTTTGCTTGAATAAATTTTTTAAATTTATTTTTGCATACAAAAGCTCATGTTGCTATTTTGGAAGTTTTAAATTAAAATAACATTGTCAGAAATTCATAAAGATCAAACTATAATCGAACAGTACTGTAAAAGATCAAAAATTTATTTTTCAACTTTTAATTTTTAGGTATCGTATGCCATGTGTCAGTACCGCTACTTTGTCTGCTCTATTGAATATAGTGAAACTCTAGGCAGAATGACAATGGATTGTGAACCTTCTTATTTGTTCAGACCACAAGAATACACTTTGCCAAATTTCTTGCAAGTCATAACTAAAATTGTAATTAACAAATGACATTTTTTTTTATTTATAGTTAATTAATTATGGTACATAATTATAAACTTTATTTATTTTTTTTTCAGTTCAAATGGAAATCAACCATCACAATGTATCCATTTATGTTGCATTCCTTATCATTGTCATTATTTAGCTCGGTGATAGGTCCATTTGGTGGTTTCTTTGCCAGTGGATTCAAAAGAGCATTTAAAATAAAGGTATTAAATATACTTCATTAAAATAATTTAATTGTTATTATTGATAAATTATATATAATCAATCAATTTTGTGGTTAAGGACTTTGGAGATGTAATACCAGGTCATGGTGGAATAATGGACAGATTTGATTGTCAATATCTGATGGCAACATTTGTCAATGTATACATTTCGTCTTTCATTCACACTGCTTCTCCTCAAAAACTGTTGCAACAGGTTTGTAAAATATATTTTATACTAATATAAACCTTACTGTACTAAAGTGAATTACAAAGAAACAGATAACACTGTACAACTTCGTATTATTTTCATGTATGGTAAAATATAATTCAAGATAATTTAATAACTTTTCCAAATCCATTACAAATATTGCATCAGAAGGATATTTTTTTGTCTTAAAATTCTTAATTTTGAAGGATCGAGATTGGCCTTCAAAATTGTTGGCAATATGCCTTTTAAACTATATAAAATACATTTTTCTTAATATTTCATTGAGTATTCGAAATTTTATTTCAAACATATAATGCATAACAAATTTCGTACATAAACTATTAGTCAAAACAAAACTTTTTTGTAAAATTTTGTTTAATATGACAATTGCAAATGTTTACGAATGTTTTCCTTCATCTTACCTACTTTAAAAACAAATAAAATAGAAACAAATATTTTTCATTCATTGTTGCTAATTTTAGTTAAATTTACTGAAAAAATTAATATTAATAATTTACAAAAATTGAAGTTGAAGATTAATATTTTCTTTTATAGGTGTTTACATTGAAACCCGAACAACAACTACAACTATTCCAGTCTTTGCAAGATTCATTACAACACCGAGGTCTTTTAAATGCTTCCTAAGTCTTTTGAGTTAAACTCAAAACGATGCGCTTTTTGTTAATTACGATAGCTACCTGATTACCAAGTACCACAATGGACAAGTCTATATAGACAACCCTTTGGTTGGTCTGTGGAAATCCTTGATCAAGCAGTCTTTTGAGTTTTTTTACGGGTATTTCGTAACTCTGTTATGGGAATGGTGCAATGAAAATTGGCTTTAATTTCAAGCTCTTCTATTTTTTGGGTTACTAATTTGTGTTACAAACCTCAATCCACAATCGTACAGTATTGTGCAGTAAGGGTTTTGATGGTTTGAAATTTTAGTCACAAATGATCATTTCCATATTTTCGCGAGCGTCATTACTTTTAGATTTTATTTAAGTCATTATACGTATAAACAGTGAATAGATCTCGCAAGGCTTTCCTTTTAATTGTGCATTTAAATGGAAAAATATGTAGTTGTTTTATTCGATCAAAGATTATGTGCGGCGTCAAATATTTTTACTTTGTTATTTGGTTGCGTGAGTCATTGTTTATTATTGTTTATTATATGTTTAGTTAAAGCTCTTTGTAAAACTATAAGAGTTTCACGAATCTGAAAAGCATTAAAGGCTTTGTGGATCTCGATACGTTAGATACGTGTAAATGTATTTCATCGCATTTATCGGCTGGCACGTAAATGTGTGTCAGTTAAAAGTAATTCGAAATTGCATGATAGGCAGTACAACTTTATGTGTATATGTGTATTGTAGAAATCTCATTTAGATTAATCTTAATCGGTTGAATTAGGCAAAGTACATGACCAAACACTATTTGCCTCGTGAAAAAAATTACTTTTTCTCGTTTCTGTTAGTAAAAACCGAAGTTAAGTATGCCAAGAAACAAAAATGATAAACAAAAATCATAGTAGCACAGGGCGGAAGTATTTGTGTAAAAATCATACGAAAGACCCGTTAACACTTACTGTCTTGTATAATATTGTAAGTTAATTCGGGGGCAAACAAAGAACAATCTCAACCAAGTAAGTACACAGTGATAGATGCATAAAGATTCGCGTACAGATACAGGTATTTAGATATAAAGAAAAGGAGTTTAATGAAGCGAGTACTCCACTGTACTTACATTCAGTAAGTCCTATACATCTACGTATATTTTGTTACGTTATACGCTTAAACATAATAGGTACAATTAAATGGATGTTTTATCGTTGTTGATTGATTTTACGGGTGGATAAAAGGCGCGTGTATGAACGTGAGTATGCATGAGGGAGAGAGAAAGAGAGATTAAAAGACAAGTTATAGAGAGAAATTTATGAATATTAATTATGAAATGTTGCAACACCTGTATATTTTAATGTGACGGTACCTTAAGTTATAAAGATATATATTGATCTATTTATGATATGTAGCGACGGAAGGTTTGAAATAAAGATGACTTGCGAAATTAATTAATTTGTGTACATGGAATACAAAAGAAGTAATAAACGACGTTAATTCCATAAAATATGGTATTTACATTTATTTTCTTTTTTAAAACAAAACCATTAAATTGATAACTATCCAGTTTCTCAATTATAGCTAACGTAACTAGTCTAATTAACGATAAGTTTTAACCTTATTTACATTTAGATACGACTACTACTCAAGAGAGCCTTCCATTTTTGACAGAGCGAAAAATTGTTACATCTCAAAAACAAATAATTTATTGTTTAAAATTGTTTTCCACCCAAAATGAATCAAATTTAAGCGTTTTTCCAAATCTGTATACGTTTTTACGTCCGAATATAATGAAGCTCCTCGATTATTTCAGCGAAATTTCAACGGATCCAAACGAATCGTGTAATTATAAGTACCGGGCAGCTCTATAGAACTGTATAATAAAAAAAATAAATAAATGTATACATTCAGCTGAATTAATGGAAAAATAAAAAAACAACAGAGTAACTAGAGATTTGAAAAAACAGATTTTTAAGCTTATTGTATCGATTAATATAAAACTAATTAATATTGAACATTTTTTCAACAAACAATATTTGTAAACGCAATACTGACATATTTAACAAAATAATCGATTTTTCCTAGTTACCTGGATAGGATTTGATTTTACACAAAAAAGTTAAATATAAAAGTTATAGATAATATTAGTCAATTCCTGACGTGTTAAACCTAGAAAACCGAATTTTGTTTATTATTCAACAGGATTTGGCTTTATAGAAAAATATTAAATACAAATATTGTATTTAAACACAATTTTTTTCCATTAACATTTTCATCTACAATCAATACCTGAAGAGTTAGGTCTATAAAAACGATTTTTAACTCTTAAATACATCTGAGACAGTTGATTTTCATTTATAATTCAATAGAATTTGTTTTTTAAACAAATAAACAACGAGATAAAAAGTTGTTATATATATAAACAGCAGGGGGGTTGGCTCGGCGAGCGAAGTGCGGTGCGCAGGGGGCGCGGCCTACAGTGATTCGAATCGCTAAATTCTAACGAATTACCTCTACTCCATCATAGGAATAGAACTCTTACCATGATTTTGAATAGTCTTAGATAACATTTTTAGACAAATACAACATTTATTCAAAAAGAATTATAGAAAATTATAAATAATTTCATTTGTTCTATATCTTATATAGATATTTTGATCAGAGTCATCATCTGAGCTACTGTTTTCATTAATCAAATTAATTTCATCTAAAAGCATCTTAATGCTGATGGGAATTTTTTGGTTAATTCTTTTATTGCAACATTAAGCATTTGATGTAAAAGGGTCAGAACACAATAAAAGTCTCTCTGGTATAAATCGATATTCATTTTTAGTCCTGATGTCTTTCGGCTAAAACATTTTCGTATGGCATATTTTGTGAGAAGTTTCTAAAACATCTTCAGTGAAATGTCCTCTGAGCAAAATACAATTGTTCATTAAAGATGATCCATGCAGGAGTATCTTGTGTACAATTACAGGCATATCAAACCATGGATATACAGGCCCGCGATACCAGTATGCGTGCCGATTCAGTATAATATTTATGAAATGCTGAATCAAAGGGGTCGGTAGCGCCCGGAGGGCAAGTATAAGTCGCGGATGTGTCGTGTACGCTGGAGGGGCAGCTCGGCTCCCTATATTAATTAATACTATAATTATATACAGGAAATGTAAATCAATAATAAATAATAATTAAAATAAATAATAAAATAGTACATTTCGACACGGGTATAATATAAATAGTAGTACGTTTCGAACAGTATTTTATACCACGAGCGCCGAAAAATGATACCAAAGTTGTGATTTTGAGGTTAAAGTGGTATAAAATTAATTATACCAGTAATTTCAGCTGACTGATTGTCGAAAAACCTTCGAGCAGTGTTACCATCGATCATATGTTTTTCCAAAGCAAGGCTTTGGAAAATCATCTCTTGTATAAAGAAAGTTCATTTAAAAATCTAGTTTGAATCGTTTTTTACTTACGATTCTCTAACATTAGGTGTATGCCATCTTATTTATTTCTAAAAAATTATTTTTAACAATAAATAAAAAATAAACTTTTAAATAAAAGCACTTTTTATTTGTAATTTAATTTCTAAATTCGTTAGATCCTATTAGATAGAATGACGAATTAAAAAATTTTTTAGTACGTACAAAGTTTGTTTCTCCAAAATGGACAACTTTAGGCAAGTTTTGTAAATGGTAAATCAACCTTGTGATATAGTAAAGAGCGCTTTCTTTGTCCACAGGGAAGTCAATTATTGATTAATATTTTCATTTTTGTAATTTTCTATTAAACAATAGGTAGACTATGAGTTAAATCGGAATGTATGTAACTATAAAGAAACCTACTTTTTATAATACTGAGTTAAATAAATGTATTGAAGCAACATTAATATAGCAAAGTGTTTTAAAATATCATCAAGAATAATCATTAATTTAAAATTCTATTACAGTTTATAGCTCGATGTATGACAAATAATTATGATATTCCGAATTTTAGTGTGAATGTTTCTTGTGTGAAACAACACATAAAAAAATCAGTGTACCATAATATTCAAATTTAGTTTTTAAATACTTCGAAAAAATCTATTTTGGCCGTCATTTTAGAATATTTTTAGAATTGTTTTCCAAATATTACAAATGTTTGCTTTATTCAAAGATCTGATGTATTTTATACTTAGGTTATTATATTCATACTTTTTTTAAATATTGTTAAACAAATATTTTTAAACTATTTACTGTTTTAATGACAACTTATTTCATTGAAATATGAAAATTTTGTTATTACATGTACCTTTCTTTTAATCATTCTAAATTTATTTAAATTGATATCGAATGTGAGTAAAGTTGCCAAATTAATTCTAAGCTAGATGTTCAAATATCTCAAATAAATAATGTTGGAACTATCGAATTCTAATTTTACGTGGTACTAATTCGATTGAATATCACTACAATAGTCTTAATTCTAATACATAAACATTTTAGCGCGGGAACTAGACTAATTTCTTCGGTAATAATTGTACAAACCCATCATGCACGCTCCGTGGTAAGTACAGAGAAAAGTCTTGTGTATATATAACGCTAATTGCATCGGAGTGACAAGCCAAATATGCATTTACGTAACGCCCGTTACACGCGTTATAACGCTATAACAATGCCCCGAACAACAAAGACGTAATTCGCCTCTTTTTTTGGCACACGAGAGAGTGAGGGGCAGAAACGGGAAGGCACAGATGCTGTTTATGATGCTTTTCTTCGCAGCGGATGCGCGCTTTGCCAATCGACGGTGACGCGCGTGTATGCAGCGATGCGACCACTGTACCCGTTAGTCGTCACGGTGCATTCATCGACAAAGTACGGTGTGCGGCTTTTTCGCTTTTGTTATAAATATTATTTTAAATAAGTAACAATGACATCCGCAACTATCTAGCGTTCCCTTCGTTTTTTCTTCTCTGGTAATCTCACCTCCTGATCGTAGATTTTCAAAGTTCTTTTTAGGTACGACCGCTTCTCGGGAGAGCCTTATATTTTCACTAAAGCGAAAATTGTAACACCTCAAAAATCAATAATTTATTGTATCAAAACTGTTTTCCACCGAAAATGAGTCCATTTTAAGTATCCCTATGATGTATGTATATTTGTACGTAGATGTATGAAACCTTGTGTTCACATTATCATATCGAAAAACTAATCCAATTAGTTATTATCACAAATAATAATACACCTTCGTCTAGTCATACTTAGGTGATAGTCCTACTATAGAAATAATTCGTTCAAAAATAAAAAAATGCAAGCACGATTAAAATTTATTTTTTAGCGTAATGCATAGAAAATTCATTTTTAGTAAAAATTTCACACATGCATCTGCTAAAACTAATTGAAACCAACTTTTTTTTATCAAACATTTTTTTCTGTGAACAATATTTTTGAAATAACAGCTGAAAACCGCTAGAAACCTTTTGAAAACGTCGTTTTTTGGCTATTAGTCTACAGGTTTAGATTTTACCCAAAAATGTTGAATACAAAAGTTGTAGATAATATTAGAATAAATTTTTTTCTGTTTACCATGTTCATACAAAATTAATTCCTGATGAGCCAAGCTCATAAAATCGATTTTAAACAGCTAAAAAGATGAGAAGTAAACGATTGTTGGTACAGAATTTTAGTTTATACAAAAGTGTTTGAAACAAAAATTGTAGATAATATAACAAAACTTTTATTTATTATTTGTATTTGAAGTGTTGCGATTTTTGCACTGATGAAAATATAGGTTATCCTGAGAAGTGCGGTTGTGCCTTAATGTAAAAACGAAGTTTTTATATAGAGCGAGGAGTAATGCGACGACCACAGCGAGACACGCAGGGGGGCACAGCCCCCCCTAGTTCCACTAGTTTCACTTAGTTACAATATTAAAAAAAAAAAGTTTTCTGATAAAGAGAAAATGTTACTAAAGTAATTAGAGAGGGAGAAAGGAGTGCCCTTTTTACACAAACGAATGGCAATTTAAAAAGTTTATTGTTTGAACTCAACTATGATTAGTTCTAATATCTATATCTTATTTGAGAAATATATATTCTTGAGTCAAATATGGATTATTTTTGAACGAAATAACAAATTTTCTGAATCTAAGCGTCCAACTATATATTTTAACAAAAGTTTTTATTTATTTATTTACAAAATAATCCCGCAACATACAAATAGAAAGTGTTAGGTAACATTTCTGTAAAAATATAAGTAACAGTGTAACAAAAAATTCTCGTAAGTGTGTTAGGCATACTCTTGAACGAGAGCAACATACTATACACTAAGATCCCTTTAAAAATTTAGAAAATCAAAAATCTTGTATTTTGGGTGATTGCTATATAGCACTTCGATCTCATAAGATTCAAATTAGAGTTTTTATCATACAGGAGAGCTAAACAAATGGAGCAATGACAGCAAGCGAGATGCTGTAACAATGATTAAATACATTGATCGAAAAGCATATAAAAATCATAAAAAATTAGCTATTTTTCGATATTTTTCTAATTGTACATACACAGCTGTTTGGATATTATTATTTATAATTGTGGTTTTATTAAGAGGCTTCGGTTCCTGTGCTTTGTTAAGAATTTGAGTTACAGCCTTTTGGATCTTCAACTTTGAAGTTTCCAAAAAGTTAAGAGTACCTGAGATTTATTTCGTATATTAATATAAATTATTTGTATTTACAATTATTTATAGTTTTTTACAGTTAAACGATTTCAGATAAAATATTGCTGACCCATTGATTCAGAGAGCCTGGCAGCCTTATTGTTCTTTATGCGTTCCCATGAAAATAGGTACAGCAGTTTTTCATTGCGTATTTCTAAAATATATTGACTTGTCAGATGGTAATCGATATAACGATAAGTAAGTGTCATAATTAAGACTAAATATTAATGTTTTAAAAATTTGTAGCTTTTAGAATAGTAGCAGTGTCTATGCGCGCTGCGCGCGCCCTATCGTGCGCCAATCAAATTTTACATGTCCATTTCAAATTGACCAATCACAATCATTAGAGGTGACAATCTGAAGTCCATCTCTTTTTTATATATTAGAATTGGATTTTCATAGATCTTGTACAGAACATTTTCATCTGAAAATTGCCTAAATTAAAAAAAAAAATTATTCTGATAGCAAAATATATTTTTATTAGTTCGAATTGCGTGTTTGTTTAAACAATTGCTTTTAAATCACAGGGATACATGGGAAGACATAAGCAAATAATTTGCTATTCAACCAGCCGAAATCGCTATAGAAACTGAAAAACGGCTCGCGATAGGCAAAGAAACTCAATCTATACACGTGCTAACAAGACCGCAGCGGCGAATCTCCCCGAGCACCTCCGAGCGCCACCGAAGCGCACTGTCACTGCTATATCTATAGTTGTGTGGGACTTGGCCGCAGGTTCCGCCTCCCTTCCCCTTCTACCGCTTTCCATTTTACACTTTTGCGGGCTTTTCACGAGCTTAAGGTTGTATGGGCTATATGTAAAAATAATGTCAGATCAATAAAATTTTGTCAGTAGGTCAATAATATCATTAT
>JAYJLV010000046.1:10340745-10374850 GCA_036873485.1 Torymus texanus
AGTATCTAGTTTTTGGCTATTACTGGAGAAACTAGCTATTTATTAGTCAATTAATGGAATCGATTTCTACCAGGGAAGCTGTGAAAAGTAATCTACATATAATTTTTTACATGAAAAAGTGCTTGACATTGAATCAATAGGTTCAGAAATCGTATAAATTGAGTTTATTCATATTTCCATCACTTTAGATATAGATTGTATAGCCAATACAACTTTAAGGAGGTCCCCGCACCACGATGCCGCTCACCGCGCACCCCCTCCCGCAGCCAACGAACTTGGTGTTTTATTTACGTTTTCCCCCAGTACTCAGAATCGCTATTGTCTATTACGTTCAAATTTTATATAAACATTCTCACATATAATAATTGCAATATTTTAAATAGTTTATATTTCATTCATATCATTTGTTATGAATCGCATCGTAAGTGTTTTGTGTTTTCTAAGGTACTTCCCATAAGAACCTGCGTATAAGACTCAAACTTTGACATTGAATAACTTCATAATCGTGTTGACAAATTATCTGAAATTTTGCATGGTTTATGGAATTAATCAAGGAACAACTGTCGTATCGGGAAATAACTTGTTTGATTTTTCTTGGTCGCGTGGAAGAATGACGCGTACCCGAAGGAAGTATTGGGGAAAATAAAAATAAGTTGAGTTCTCGCATAAAGTTCTTTATTTACTAATGCGAGAGCTACCTCTCGGCTCGATCGCAGAAAACGGATTGACTGGCCCTCGCAGTGAGCCAGGCCAGCTAGGTTACATGAGTTGTATCAGAAAGGGAAATAAGTGTTCCAGGAACTGCTAGCAAGGCGCATGGCGGGATGATCCGATGAGCGGTACTGCAATGAAAGTTCAAGCGTCCCCTATTTTATGGTAGACAGTGTGGCACGGATGGGGAAATACCAGTCATAGAAGGAGCATCTGTAGATTTTTATGATAGGGCTTTTATGATTCGGATTGATCTGGGTAAAGGAGAATGCGTTTAGGTATAAGCGTTTTTTTGGGGATTGAAAGGAAGAGGACAGAAAGGTTGTAAGGAACACGGAGAGAAATTCTCTAGTAAATTTTATAAGATACTATTGTAAGTCTCTCACAGACTGCTCATCTGACAAATTTTACTATGTACTATTGTAATTTTTTGCAGGGAACCTACGAATGTTTCTAAGAAACCTATGAATTTTTCTAAGAAACATATATGATTTTTTTAAGGACCCTACGAATTTTTCTAAAAAATTCTTGTAAAAATGCCAATATGGGCAGTCTGTGAGAGAATTACAATAGTACTTTGTAAAATTTACTAGAGAATTTCTCTCCGTGTATAAGTGAGGGGAAATGCCTGGAAAATACAAACGTTGTCAAATTTATCATTTTTACTTCCCTGCCCAACCTCCTTAATTTCATCAAATAGAAAAAGATCGTAATCTAAGCTAAGAATTAGATTCTAGATCGATTGGACATTCTAGATTCGTTCTAGAATGTCCAATCGATAAGATATAGATAAGATCTATATGAGATACTATATCCGTCAATGAGGTTGCTTAGGAAAGCTCCTGAATGTATAGCTTGTATTGTTATTGCCTGTGTATAATACGCATGAAAATATAATATGAGAATTTCGGATATGAGATCTCATATGAGTTTAATACAAAAAAAAGAAAAAAAAAAGGCATTCATGGTACAATCATACACTTTACACCGTTATAACATTAAGATGGCCTTACACCGAAAAATCACCAAAAAACCATTGTGAACATGTAAAAAAAACTTTAAATTCAAATTTCAAGAATTTTCAAAATTAGGACCCAAAACGTAAATAGCCTCAGACGCCAGTTTCGACCTTTTTGAGTCTTATCAGGCAAATGTATGCCTTATATTTTTTGTAATTATTCCATTATAATAAAATATAGATTTTTAGACTTTGACGTAACTTTTCTCAGCAGCTATTTGATGAATTTTCATCCGACATAGCTTAAATTCTTTGAAATTATTTGTTTAAATAATTGTTTATTGCTAAAAATAAAAAATACACTTCAAATTTAACAATAAAAATTGAATTTTCAAACTTAAAAGTTATTTAAACAAATAATTTTAATATTTACGTTTTATTTAAGTTTTGTCCTATGAAAATTCATCAATTCGTTGCTGAGAAAAGTTACGGTTAAAATAAAAAAATTGAAGTTACTGTATCTATACCAAAAATGGGTTTAGGGACTTCCTAAACAGCTTATTTTATAGGAAATAATGTGTATTTATAGTATAATTTTGATATATCACAATATAACAATTTTATTTTATTTTACAGGGAAAATTGCAAAAAAAAATGTTCAATGGTGTTAGACCTTCTTCATGCTCGCAATTTGAAATCAACTACTTTCGCGTGGCAATAATAGAACAAAGTTCTTCTTTAAAATGAGACTTCATAGAGTTAAAAATTTCAAAAAGAACCGAAGTTATCGGCGAAATACTGCGCGCATAGCGTGTATGTGCGTAAAATAGGCTACTTTTTGTACTAATTTTGCAATATTTTCGGTTTTGATTCATATTTTAAAAAAAATCAAATTGGAAATTACTCCTCATACTACCGGGAACAGTTTTATATTTGTTCAAACTCGATAGCCTAATTCATTTTTTTTATGGCCATTTAAATAATTCAATTGTTAATAACAAACATCCCTAAAATCATATTCAGCAGGCAGTAATAAATAGAATTGACCTTGGTAACATCATAGGTTTTACAATCCGACAGAATGGTACTTTTCATGTATCTATAGACTAAAATACCCTGCTTATTAGTATAGTAACCGCCGTGTTTGCACGCTCAGTATACCCAGGTATAAAGTGGACTTACGCTGCGATTGGTTGGGACTGTCCGAATGAAGTGGCAAGCGCCCCGCTCGCCACTATATAAAGCAGTGGAACTCTGATCCAGAACATCGCACTTCTGGATTTTACGTCCTTCCGTGTGCATCATCGTCTACTATTCTATGCGCAAAGCACCGAGCTGAAAACCAGGATTTTCATACAACACTATATTGTATAGTTGTATATATCTTTATCTATTGTAAGTATTATATTTTTTTTCTTTCAATCAAGGATATTCTAGCTCCAGACCAGAACCCTATAGTATAGATACTCCCATGTACGGCTTGCGGTAATTTCACAAGGCGACTGCTGACTTATGCACACATTATAACGCACTGCTTCTACTTCTTTATCGGAGAGTTCAGTGCTCCTATTATATAGCGTCATGTTTGAAATGGACTATTCAGTCGTTGCAGATGAAAAGTATGAGAAGAGAAAAAAAGTTCACATACTCCTCATCTTTTATTTTATTTTCATTTACATGATATATAGGTATATCATACATATATATAGTACCTACGCACAGTCAACTGGTGCGCTGCGCGGTCATCCTTCTTTCTTCGCGCCGTAAGGTAAAAGAGATTCCGCGTCAACGGCGCGCGCTCTTCACGGTATCGGAGCAAGGAGAGAGCGAGCGCCGCTTATATTTTCGTCTGTGTTTCTCGCGTGATACTTATAATGTACGTGTATACCTATATATACTGCCTTCGTTTTTGGCACATAGCACAATAGTGCTATAGTAGTATAGTGTTCAGAAGAGGCAGAGCTCTCATCAATTCTTACGTCCGTGCGTGTGTGTAATAGCGCTGTCTCTTTCGTTCTCCCTCTGTTCTGTCGACGAGTTGTTGTTTTCTTCGCAAGCTCGCTGCTGCTGCTGTCATGCGCGGCCCTCGAATGAAATTTCGCGATTGTCTGCCTCGGGTGAGTTTTTCCGTTTGATGCCTTTCTAAGTCGGGGAAAAGGCATGTAGTTCGGAATTGAAGGCAAGAAGATACATAGCAAATACGGATACTCATACGCGTTGTAATATACGTGCAAGTGATCACGGGCGAGAACTAGCGAGGAAATGAAAGGGCTCTGAAAGAGGTTAACCTCGAAACGGGTTTGCGCGTTGCCATGTCTGTGTATATTTGTGTTTCCTTTTGGAGTTCGCGTTTATCTCGCGCTCGGCTTTCGTTCTTTGTTCGTGATTATTGTGCCGTGTTTAAAAGAGTTATATTGCAGAGGAGTATAGAACCGTGCCTGTAAACAGTGGAATATCGGAGGTTAATTTTTGGCGTTATTTCGAGCTAGTCAAGTGCTATACATTGTTACGTTCCTGTGTTTGTTTTTATTTATAGTGCTAGTAGCGAGTAGAAGGCTCACTCTTCAAAATTTCAAATTAATTAAGAACGGAAATGTTAGGTATTTAGGTATGAATTTGTGACTAGCGATTTCGGAGTAAGTAATTATATTTTAGTTCATAAATACACACTACGTCTTATTGTAACAGTTTTGTTTTAAATTGGCGGGTGAGAAACTGTTGCGTTAAAAATAAACCGATAAAAATAATCGCATCATTAATCTAAAAACGATGTTTTCCAAACGGGCAAAAGCACACATAAATGTGTATATATATATACATATACACACACACACATACACACACACACACACACACACACTCGCGTCAAAATTATGTCAAATACGTAATATGAAATCAATAGCATGTAACAGTTTGATTCGTATATTTCGCTTAGCTTCGATCAAAATAATCAAAATAATCACTTCGATAAATCACTATCTAGTCATACATACGTAGAATGATACTCCGAAATCGCAGTGCATGCGTATATCTCGAGCAGACAAAAAGAACATACAAAGAGAGAAAGAGCACCAGCTGCAAGCAGCACATGAAATTATTATAACATGTATAAGTTTGTAATCGAGCGCTCGACTCATATATATGTTTCGATTTTTTTTTCACAGGCCCGCAGAGCGTCGGCGTAGTATATATCAGCAGCACCGCATGCAACAGTCGTAAAGTTGTAGTGATGAGAAGCGGTAGCCTCTGGCTAGGAACAGCCGAGTGCGCATAAAATCGATGCCCCCCTCGTCACCGCCTGTTTGTCGTCTGCACGCATAACGCCTCACTTGATGCTTTTAGCGCGCCTAACGCATTCGTGCTCCTTATCTGTACCCGTCACTATTCTTGACAGTCGTCGTATTTGCTAGTGTAGTGAGTAACTGTGACAGCTGCTATATAGTGTAACACGCGCGCTTCTCCAGTTCATCGGAATCAGCTGTTCCAGTAAACAAAGTAGAGAGCTCGCTCACGGTCTGGTCTTGTGTATCTTCAAAAGTATATATACATACGGTCGCTAACACGTGCGACGATATGGACACGGAAGAAGAAACGGCAATGCCGCAGGTGGATTTGCTCCTCAAAACAAATACCATGAGTGAAACGGAGACAGAAACGTCGTACTACACAACGACGATGACGACTAAGGCGAAGGAGCAGGATGAAGATACATCAGAGTCAGACAGCTGCAGGAGCAGCGTCGAATACGAAAAATTGCCGTCACTGCCATCATCGCCATTGGAGATGGCAACCAAATGTTTCACTGAGCAGAAGGAAAGTGTAGAGGTAACTGAGGAGGAAACGGAGGAGGAAACGGAGGAGGAAATGGAGAAGGAAACGGAGAAGGATAATGATCAGCACAATGGGGAGAGTTATAGCAACTGGCCCTTAATGCCTGACACCGTGCTATTGGGCATTTTTGAGTACTTGGACCCGAAGGACCTGATAAGGACAGGCGAGGTATGCAGGTCGTGGAACAGAATATCGAAGGACGAAATTCTCTGGAAGAGACTTTTACACCGCACGTACAAAGTTGAATCCAACGTCGGTATAAAGCCAGGTGAGTTTTTTGTTTTTCTTTCAACAAGTTGTGCTTTTCGAGGATAGCTCAACAAGTGACTCATATTGTAAACTAGGTTTTTAGTTTATCACTATAACAGACCGTACGCATGATATTTATAGGACGTCATTTCGAGTCTGCGCACTAATGACGTACTTATATTTCGGAAAATTTTATAAAGACAATATTAATGGGATTTCAATTTTTTAAAATAATAAATTTTATTTGACATCATTTATGAATATTATAAATAGCAATATAATAAAAGTCTGTTTTGTAATTTAAGGAAAAACGTCGTGGTATGATGAATTTAAGCGAATGTCATACCATATACCATTGATAGAAACACAAACCTTAGATGCACATGCCCACCAGGTATTGCATGTTAGTTTTTCACACAATGGAGAAATGTTTGCAACCTGTTCAAAGGATGGTTATATAATGGTAAGAAATTTTTTTTTATCAATAATTAATTATCGTTTTATATGTTTTCTATATTATTATTTTCTATTATTTTTTTTTACACAGGTATGGAATAGCCAACATCCTTCAACACTGAGATATCAAT
The DNA here is from genome assembly GCA_036873485.1 of Torymus texanus. NCBI lineage: Eukaryota > Metazoa > Arthropoda > Insecta > Hymenoptera > Torymidae > Torymus > Torymus texanus. The sequence continues at coordinate 10,347,082 of JAYJLV010000046.1, forward strand.
ATGATATGAAAAATTTCAGCTGGAAATATACTCAGTACTCTGAATTTAATCCTTCCGATACATTATTATTAGTGTCTGGTGTTCACTTTGGTACTCCACATAGTACATCTGGTGAAATTGCTGTATTTAAATTAGAAGGTAAATTGTTATTTATTAAAATGTAAATTTTATAAACATAGTTTGAATGATATTTAAAAAACGTAAGATTTAAATGAAAGCTATTAATATCATTATTTAATTATTAAATGCCATTAATAACATACTCTAATTAAAGGATGCCAAGAAAAATAGATCATCTAAAAATGTCTTGGACTGCAAGCACAAAATGATTTTGATAAATAGAAGTTGTATTAAGAAATAATTAATATTATAATATAACAAAATTTTCATCTATTTATATTAAATGTGAAACAATAATTTTTATATTAAATATAACTAATTAATTTATGTTACAGATGGATTTGAACTGCAGTGCAGAGTTGTCAATAAACCATATGATATTTTTGGTACCTGGTACAGTGAAGAATACCTCTTAAGTGGAGGTCTTCATTGGTTAGCACATCTGGTCAGCACAAGTGTTTTATGGCTAAATAAAGCCAATCAAGAAACAGGAAGCGAGCATATACCCATTATGAATCAGTTATACAAGTAATGACCTTCTATACCTGTTATGTTTGACTAATAATTTACTAAAAAAACTTTTTTGTTAATAAATTTATTTGTTTGTAGATTCTATAATCGAAATGCATCATCCATTCGAGCGGTTATGATTGCAAATTGTTTGTCACCAGCCTTAACAGAAAGTGACGCACAAAAGAATCAGGCTTCTATTTCTGATACTAAAGAAGAGAAAGGGAATCCACTAAGCCACAGAGATATTTCTTTAGCAACTAACAGTGAAGATATGGAAATGGAAGAACCTGAAATTTTGCACCATGCCTCATCAAAGCTACAGTAAGATATTATCATAGTAAATAAAAACAAATTGAAAAATGTACGATATTCATTTTTAAATATTTTACATAGATATAGCACACTAGAAGGGGCGTTTATGAACTGGAGGAAGTTGGGTGATGGATTTGAATATGCAAGCCCTATTCGTTACACTCAAGAATACAGACAGGCTGAAATGGAAAATCAAGCTGACAATAGTGATAGTGACGATGAACCTAGTCTACGGTTTGAAGAGGAAAGTGAAGAAGAAGGTGTGTCATTCTTACTAATAAATAATAATTGTAATTTTTATATAATTAGGACCAAGTAAATTACAATACATTTTTTTTTTTCGTCAAATTTCAGATGAATCGACCGTCAATGAGTGCGATGGAGGTAGTGATTTAATTGATTGTCACGAAAAGTACCTCATTTTTACAACAGGTGTCAAAACATATACACCCCATGTAATTGCTTTCAAAAGAATGGAGCCCCAAACGTTTCCTCGACGACTCGATCCTGGTCTGCCCCTTGACGAAAGGCTTTCTCAACGACGTAGAGAGAGAGCAATGCAGAATAACGGATTATTTAGACCAGAACCAAACTGGGAGGATTACTATTCAGTAGCCGATAAATTTGATAAAATAGATCATCAAATAGATCTTCATGGTCACATTATTGGGATGGGCCTGTCTCCTGATCATAGGTATTGTATAGTCTGATATAGTATGTTTTAATTTAAACGTATCAATACGAATGTTGAAGCATAAATACATTTTAATAGATATTGTTATTTAACAATTTTAATCATTACGTATTTGATCAAAGCTCTGTGTGGTAAACTTCGGTAATTGGTTACGGAAATTCGCAAGTCAAAATTTTTCGGAGACTAGGAAAATTTCTTTCACTTTTTACTTTTTTCAAAAAATTTAGGTTGCAAAAGTATGTAGTTATATTATGGTTTGCAGAATTTACGTTAAGTTGTATAATTCATTTGTTTAGTCAGTTGACATTGTTTCAGTTAACTATATTAGGTTTGATGTCACGAAAAATTTACAAAGTTCGATTTTTGATGAAGAGCATCACATGAACAGTTAGTCCTATACCGTACTAATACCAACATTATTTTTTCAGATATTTGTATGTCAATACTAGACCATGGCCAAGAGGTTACAAAATTACAAATCCTTTACAACCTCCACCAATAGCACAAGAAATTGATGTTCACGTGATTGATTTAATTACACTAAAACGAGTTGGCAAAATGCTTAGAGCTCATAAAGCTTATACACCCAACAGTGAATGTTACTTCATATTTCTAGATGTGTCCAATGATTATCTTGCAAGGTAAATATAAATTAAATTATCAATAAATTAGTACTTGATAATGTGTTTAAATTTAATTATTCACTTCATATTATTAAAAATAATAACATAAATTATTATTTATTTTAGTGGAGCTGAAGATAAACATGGATATTTATGGGACAGACACTATGGCGCGTGTTTAGCGAAATTCCCACACGCTGATGTCGTCAATTCAGTAGCGTTTAATTCTCGTGATCCAGAAATGCTAGTCACTACCAGTGATGATTATAAAATTAAAATTTGGAGAAGTCGTGCAATGGTGAAATCTCTTGGTTTGAAAGAAGAGTCTTTCAAAAGAGGCATGGAAGTAAGACAAAGGCGTCGATATCATAGGAGCAGTTGTAACGTTGATTGATTAAGAGCTATTCAATTCCCAATTTAAAGATTTCCACCTAGAAACTGTAAATAAAATAGAAATCGCAGTAACATTTGATATGTAACATTTAATTTGTCAAGATATATTTCTTTTTTGATTTACTATTTATCAAACAGATTTATCTTGGCCTATTAAGTGTTACAGATTTATGTTTTAAACTGAAATGGGAATTGAATATTTTAAAGAATAATGTAATGTTAAGAATAATGGGAATTTCCCTCTTTCTCAAGAGATTGTACTCTAATCATTGTCATTCTGTGTGCAATGGTTGTTAAGTTTTTAGTGGGCTATGACTATATTTTCTACACGTATTGAAGAAATGTACTTATAATCAAATCTTTTGCTACTAAAGTTTGTACATAATAATTGTGTCTTGCAAACAGTTGTGTACATTAGTACACATTATTTTATCAGAGTGACATTTTATTATAACATCGTGATAACTATATTCTATTTTTGAATTTTAAGGCGTAATACATAAAAAAAAAATACTTATTCATTGTGTAATTAGAAAAAGATGTTTTATTAGACGATTGTTTTAAAAACGAATTTATTGTAATAAATGAGAGTAATGATAAAATTATTGTTAAAAGGGTCATGGGTATTCTTGAAGTTACATTTACATAAGACTGTATGGTTCAAAATAAAAACTATTCTTTCAATGAAAAAATTTTTGTTTATATTTTAACTTTTAGCATGCTCATGAATCCTTAATAATGTTGCAAATCATGCCAATCAATGGAATGTTGCTTATGTTATAAATTATGGACTTTAAGAAAACTAATTGTGGAAAAATGTATCTGTAAAAAATATGTGTAACTTTTACATTTTCCAACAATATATATATCTACATATTCTTGCAAATTAGTACAAATATTTTAATTCATCATCCTTTAATTTTTCCTAATCTAATAAAAACTTTATCATCAAAAGATCTACAAAGTTTAGGAACGATTTATTTATATTTAAGTCGTCACTAAATCATATTAAACCTAAATCTAAAGATAGAACTTTCGGTAGTATAATAGTCATTGGTATACAAATATTTTATAATTGTATTTATTTTATTGTAATACGTTTTTTTCTATTCATTAATACTTAATTCAACGATTAGAATACAAATCTATAATTCAAAATAGCTGCAAATGCAACTGTTATAACAATTTTTCAGAAATTTATTTTATTGTAAAACAAATTTGATTGACAAGAGTATTTCAGCTATGCTTAAAACTGGGAGATTATTTGACTTTATTATACTCAGATTTGATTTCATCTAGTTAAAAATGGAAACATTGAAGTTAATAAATACAAATAACGAAATCACAGTCAAATATACCTGTCCCCTGATTTCTTATGACATTTAACCTGACTTGTTTGTTTGTCAAGATGTATAAAGGACAGCCACAAAATTATTTTGATAATTTATTGTTGTTGATTTCAAGCAGAACCTCCTGTTGTAATTGGCTCTGTAACATAAAAATATTAAATTTTACTTTTTTGAAAATAATATTTACTGCATAGAAGTATGAAGGTTCAATTATGAACCTTTTTTATACTGTTCCATTTAAATAAGAAGCAAACATAAAATGAGTGTTACCTGGATGTGATGAAATGACATCTCCAGGTGGTTCATCTTTCTTTTCTGGTAAAGGTTTTTTGTGGGTCTCTTTACGCCCATGACAATGTTCACATTCATCTTCACTATCTTCTGAACTACTTTCTCCAAAGTTTTTAGGTTTCTCATATATGCAACAACCTAAAAAAGAATTTATTTGTATTTATATACATATTTTAAATATTATACACTAACGTTTTTATAAATTGTATATCTTACATTTTGATTTCTTTTTATTCATATTTTCATTATCAACTGTCCCCTGTGTCCACTGCACTTTCTTATCTGATCTAGGTTTTCGAAGACGCAATCTCACTGTTGGAACGTCCTGAAATAGAAAACAATTAATTTTAATTTGTTAAGTGAAACTGCAGTATTAATGAAATTATTCATTAAAATTTAAAATTTTACGTATGATTTCAAGTAGGTATACTACGAAAAAAAAGTCAAGACTTTCACAAAATATATGTTTATTTAAAAAATATGTTTGTATAGTATATCACATTATCTTAAAAATTCTTTATTTTACATGTATTATTGCACCACTTTTTCATTTATCAACTTTTTTATTGTTTCTTCTGAATAATTTAAAATATTTTTCAATACTTCAGAAGTATGTTGTCCTAATGTAGGAGGAGGTAGTCTTACAGAATTTTTAGCATAGGAGTATTTTACAGGAGGTCCAACTACCTTCATCTTTCCTCCTACAGGATGATCAATTTCTTTGATCAGTTTTATATGTTGAATATGGGGATCTTCAAATACCTTAAAAATATAAAATTTCTCATGTAACATAATTTGCTTATACAGATTAATAATTTAAATAATATAACATAACCATTAATCTATAAGAAGAAAGTCATGCATGACTACCTGTAGAGGAAAAAAATGATATTTGCAAGGAAGGTATGTACACAATAGACAAAATACTTACAGCAAAAGATAAACAAAATAGGACAGAATAATGAAGGAAAGAGATGATAGAATAATGAAAGCAATAGAAGAAAACAGAAAAAGAAGACCAAACAGAAAGCAAAGGCAGGCAAACAGAAAAAAATAGAAAGATAGCAAGACTGAAAAAGAAGAAAGAAGAAACACAGACATATGCCTAATTGACATGAACACTCTCTTATAAAAATTGTAAAAAGTGTAAAAATTTACACACCCACAAATAGATACAAACTGCCACAAACACACACAAACGCACACCAACCAAGCGAGAATGAATATAAGAGAACAGCTTACAATATAATGGTTAATTATTTATAACTTTAAAAGTTTAATAAAGCCTGATTATAACATAACCATTAATTACTTGTTTCATGGTGTTGATTTGTCCATAAGGAAATGTAGCACCTTCTAAAATTTTATTCCACTCTTTATTAGTTTTTTCTTTGAACTTATTCCTTAAAATTTTTAACAATTCTTCTCTATTCTTGACTCTGTCTATGTTGAGTTTATATTTCTCACTATTGCTTAATTCAGATAAGTTTAATCTTTTCAAAAGATCATGAAACTGTAAGTCACTTCCAGTGCCCACAGTCATATAACCATCTTTTGTTGGAAAAGCTTCATAAGGAACTATGCTTTCATGTTCAGAACCCCATCTTGTTGCATCTTTGCCAGCATTGAGATAATTAGAACCTATGTTTATTAAACTAGCTACTTGAGTTGATAAGAGGTTGCATTGGATCCATTGGCCTTTATTAGTCTTCATTCGATGAAGAAGAGCTGCCATTATTGCACCATGAGCATATAATCCAGTTGCAAGATCAGTCACTGCAACACCTGCTTTGCAAGGAGGTCCATCTTTTGGCCCTGCAAATTTGAATTGTTGTCAGATTGAATTTAAAAATTAATAATACAATTTTATATACTAAAAAAATTAAATTATAGTAAAGATATTTTATATTATAAAGAGAAAGAAAAGAAAGAGGAAAGCACTAGTCTAGTACATTTGGAATGAACTTACCTGTTATATGCATGAGACCACCTAAAGAAGCTGCTATAACATCATATCCAGGTTTGTTTGCATAAGGTCCATCCGATCCATAGCCAGTTAATGAACAGTATATTAAATGAGGTGCTATGTCTTTTAATTGCTCATATCCTAAACCCATCTTTGACAATTTTCCAGGAACATAATTTTCTACCAAAATGTCACTCTTCATGGCCAATTGATAAACAAGATCTTTTCCCTTTTTCAAATCGACACAAATACTTTTCTTGTTGCGATTAACACTAGCAAAATAAGTACTCTCCTTGGTACCCTTAAAAAATGGTGGTCCCCATTTGCGAGCTTCGTCTCCCACACCTGGCTGTTCAATCTTCAAAATTTCAGCACCCAAGTCTCCAAGAATCATTGTACAGTATGGTCCAGCAACTATTCGAGTCAAATCTAGTACTCGAATACCACTTAAAGGTGATCTATCATCCTCAACACTTGTGCAAAACAACTTAATTGAGGTAGATTTTGCTTTTCTTAATTTTATGTTTGACACTATGCATTTACACCAAATCCTTATTTGCATCATTATCGCGCTTAACTGACGTCGCAACGAAACCTTATTAAAGTTAAATGAAGGTAAACAGTTCGTCGAACTGCAAACGAAAAATGAAATGTCGCGTTAAAAAAAAAAGGAGGAGCCGTCTTATCTGTTTACTCATACGGAATGTATGGAAGATACCCGGTTACCGCGCGCTCGCGACTAAATTAACAAACTCTCTCACACGATCAGTATACAAAAACAACAATGCTACACACATACCTGCGTTCCCCCGTCCACGACGGTCTCGGTTTGCGAGGACGACGACTGCGCTGACATTTGTCTGTCCATGTGAGGATTCTTCTCGCAGTCTATATTCTCACTACTGCTTCTTCTTCTTCTTCTTTACCTCGTCTCTCAGACTATCGTCTCAAAACTGTCTTCCGCAGAAAACGTAACGGCTGTAGTAGTAGAGGAAATCGGCTCCGCGCTAATCGGCGCCCCTCAGCCGCAAGCCATTACCATTTTCGTATACACGCCAGATCCCTCTTCCCTCCTGTATATATACATAAATTCTATCTTCGTCTCGATCGGCACCGTGGGGCGCGCACTAAGAGGAGAAAAATAAATAGCGACAATCGATAACCGCGCGAGCGCGTTTGGTTGGAAGCTCGTAGGATAGGTATAGCGAATTTGCTGCGCTCTTCTTTGGAGTCGCGGGAAGACCGCGCGAGACTGCGGATGGGATGGCACGTCACGTGACTGATAGAGCTGAGCTGATGTGAGTGTCTCCTCTTCGCGGTAGCAGATAGATGATGGTTTCCGTAATACAGTTATATAGTCGCAAGGTGTGCGATCAGCACACGAATATATATATATATATATATATATATATTTATGAAGTAAGTATTATTACTATATAGGAAGATCCTTCACAATGTTAGACGACGAAACGAACACGCGACTATACTTATTATATACGTATAATGAGGCGAGCGGCGTTTGCTGTCTGATGCAGTACATATAGTTGCAGCGGACTTTTCTGCGCTTTTCGTGTTTTTCGCTGGATTTTAAATCGACTCTGCGCACGCGCATCTGGCATTATATATTTATATGTTTAATAACCGCGCGCTATACATCACTATATCGCCTTCTGCTATTAATAACGAGCTCTATACACATAATAATAATATTAGATTATAGAAAATCAATTGAATAATTCTTTTAATATTGTATCTGTATTGAGTTTAATAATCTAGTAAGTACGTTATTTTAATAAACGGTACTTTTTGATAAAACTGATGCATTTAAGATTATTTATAAATTTTGCGTCAAAGTAAATTTATGCATAATTATAATTGAAGATATTCCGGCTTCTTTACCATATTGTATTATAGTCTTAAATTTTATTCGAATATTAATTTTGAAGCAAAAATAAAATTGAATGGGGAAAACTTATTTAATTTTTATTGTTTCATTTGGAATATTAACTTATATCCATAATAAATACTTATTTCCAATGTTAAAAACTGCTTTGAGACTTCAACTAGTTATTGAGAAAAAAATGTTTACATTCCTGTGTGGGAAAATCACCTAAAATATAAACACGCCGCATTGGGTATATTTATATTGTCCGTCATATCTCTTAGAGTGACGCAACAAAGATAACCCCATGCTAAACCAACGATGGTCTTCGAAAAAGAAATTCATTCTAGTTTCATTTTAGCTGCCCTACGAAACATATTACACAAACAGATATTTTTTTCTTATTTTTGTAGATCATTGAAGTATTATTATTACTATAGTTATATCAATCGAACGTCAATTAAAAGAGGTAATTATCATCTTATATACTTCAACAAATTAAAAACATTAGTTTCGCTTTAGTAAGTAATCTTAATATTTAATGAGCTGGAACGAAGATCTACTTCCTCATTATAACTAATTAACAACAATCTCCAAAGCTACTCTGAATTCCATAGACGACTCTTTCTCTCTCTTTCACATTGCCAACATAAATCTAGAGTCCAAGGGACTGGCTTATACAATCCACCATGGACACGTGGTTATTATCAGATTGGCAACGGAGTAATCCAGCATTCCCCTAGATGCGCACTTACACAGACGCGACGAGTGCATCGTGGGCCTTGTGCGTGTATATCCTCTCTCGCCAGTATAGTTGCCACTTCCCGATCGCCTGGAAATCTAACGTATATATATATATATATATATACACACACACACACATATACACACAGTACGTAAGTACCTATATGTTTAGTATGCGAAAAGAGGCTGATGGTATCGTCAAAGAACGCGAGCCGCTATCGAGCGCACGCGATATAGTGATGTGAGGGTGCGAAAGAACTCTGATACTGAAGACAGAATCGAAAGAGGTACATAATAGTAGAACGGCAGACGAGTGAAATCCGGCGACGACGCGTGTTGTCGAAAAAAAGAGCGGGCTAAGCGTGAGTAACTTAGCCGCAAAAAAAAAGAAGACCAACTCGAGACCCAGCGCGAGGCCACTACGAGAGAAAGGAGAGGGAGATAAAGAGATCGAGACTAAAACTAAAGAGAAGAGAGAGCAGCACGCTTGTGTGTACACAGAGCACGGAATTGCAAGCGAAGCAAATCAAAGTGGGAGAGAGACGTGTAAGTAGTCCGGGGGGGTCGGCCCGAGCCCCCCATCGTGCTGTCTAATGTCATCGACGGCCACGGCCACGACGTTCCCCGAGTCGTCGTCAGTGGTGCATCAGCGCCAAGATTCATCGTCGTCGTCGTCGTCGAAGTGTTCGCGCCGCTACCGGAACGTCCAGGGCAAGGCCATAACGCTGTGCGAGTCGAGACACGCCGCCGACAGTGATGGCGCGATCGAGTACGTGCTGAGGGAGGAGAGTGACCGGCGAGGCTACACCGCCGAACTCGTCCTCCTTGGTCTGAGCCTCATCCTTTGGTTGGCAACGGGCTCTGTTGTCCTCGCCGCCATCATCGTACTTTTCACCGTCGGTCGCTGGGCCTACACCGGCTTTTTTCACGCTGAGAGGACCAGTGAGCATTGTCTTTTTCCATTCCCTCTGTACTTGGGTCTCCCCTCCTACCCCTTTGTGTTTATAGATGTGCGTGTGCAGTCAATGCATAGCACGCGCACTACAGGGTCTTTATTTACTTTGGGTCGCGGATAATGGGATTTGGAGAGAAGTGCACAGTGTGCCGGATGCGTCGTGTCGTTGTACGTTCGAGAATTTTTGCACAGTCTGCTTGATGTTGCCTGAGACTTCCTTTATTCATTGGATGTTGTGCTCCGTTCTCTCTCTCTCTCTCTTTCTCTTTCTCTGCGCATTGCACTGTGTCTTACTTTGTGAAAGTGCTACGCTCATTTAAAAGGGGTAATGAGGTGTGAAAAGGAGAATTAAAGTGCTTTTGTTATATTGTTGCATGTAATTTAGAAATAGAATAATTTTTTTGTTCTTCGACAAGGAGTGGTAGGGCTGGGTTAGATGATAGATCCAACTTTAAATAAAGAATTCATGGAGTCAGTATAAATTGACAATATATGCTGTATATAGAGTAATTGAAAGTGTAACTATTTTTCTTTGCCTTTAAATTCAACTTATATGCTTCGATAAATTTTCTACAGCTTTCAAATATATTAATAGTTGCAATTTATCCATATCTTAATCAGCACCAAAACTATTTTTTTTATTTATTCTTCAAATTTATTTATAAAATATATAATTACTAATTATGAGTGATATTAATTCTTAAAATACAAAGAATATAATATATAAATCTTAATAGACTGGAGTTAGGTTTTATGTTCTTTGATAAAAGTATTCTTGAGTTAAACTAGTATGCACACTCAGCAGTGGGTCTTTGTTGACCTTGAAACTGGCTGTTACATTATTTATTAATTAAAAGACTCTATTAGAATGCCCTACAGAGTGGTGTTAATAAAAGGTTATCATCAATGTACTGTTGATGATATGATCGTAGTATCATTTATATTCTATAATATTTTAAAATATATTAATGAAACAGATTTAATTGACTTTATAATTTCTATAAACAACTATTTTTTTAATTTTCAACATAATTGTAAGAAATAGAGTTTAGCATAATACACCAATTTTAATAATTAATAATCAATAACTATTATTAACAAGTTATCTACAAATTAATGCAATAAATTTGTAATTAAATGAAATTAGAGAATTTTGTTGACATGATAAATTAATACCTTATGACACTTATTTTACTTTATTTATAGTTCTTTAATAAAAGTATTTAATAAGAACAAGTAATTCAATCCTATTTCTTTATTTTTAATATATTTTATTGTGTTGTATATTGAATACATAAATATATAGTAGTTTTATAAAATAATTCTTATTATAACAGAACCTTTTACCTTCTTATACTTTCTATTTTAATATTAATTAAATAAAAATAAAATTATAAGTCATTATCATCATTGAATAAAAAATGTATGTATCCCTAGAAAAATAATGAAATATGCATAAGCTATAATAAACATATTTAAAGAATTAAAAAAATTATATGATAGACTACTATTCTTTGAATTTTATATTTATATATTTAACTGTTTCAGATAAATTATTAGTAGTAGAGTCTGTGGGAGTTCACATAATTAACCAAAGTACTATTTTTGGAGCTCTTGAAGAATATTTACCTTGGAATAGTATAAATGACATTTTTATAAATGAAGTCATATCAGAGGTATACACAATAGCCAAAATGTATTTTTAATACATTGAATATAAATGTATCATGAGTGATTTAAATTTCAGCAAAAGGTTTTGTACTACTTGACATTCATTGTCAAAGAGCTCACCAGCAATGGTACGGAGCGTATAAGGCTCATACCCTTATTTCGTGATTTGAAACCAGAAAGAAAATGCCTGGAATACATGTACGTACGCTTGGCAGACTCCATTGGGAAGACCAAGACAAAGAGCCAATATTAACTGTTCCTGGATCTTATTGGTTATGTCACAAAAATAACATTTATAAATTTACATTCAAGTTCCACAAATCAGTAAGGTAAAGATTTTTCTTGTATTTCGGTAATAAAAAGAAACTATTTTTCAGCTTTTGTTGTAATTATTTATTTAAATAATTACACATTTGATAAATCTTATTCTTATACATCCATTACATAGCTCATACTGAACATACAAAAGATTAGTGTTATATATATATATATATATATATATATATATATATCAATAGATAGATACGCTTACTCAAGCCTGATAACCATTGCCAGTACAGTTTGTTTTTAGTGACGTTCTACTTAGACATATGTGATGTAGAATATTTTCTTTTTAAACAGTAAATGATCATTTACAAAGCTAGAAAAAGTAAAAGAATTTTATATAAGCATGATATGAAAACTTTGTAACAAGTAAAAATTAATATGTTGCAGAAATAAAGCAGACTTTCCTTATAGTAAGGAGTTGATGAAAATTATCAGAAGAATAATTAAGTGGCAACCACGTCAGGGACAACATTTCAGTACAAAAAATCTTCTTGTTACCTACAGTATCCTTTTAAAGAGATTTATATTGTATTTCTAAATGTTATCAGTATATTCATTTAATGGAAAGTTTTAATATAACATTATTCCAAAATGTACACTGGCCATTTTTTATTGCTTGACATAGATTTACATTATAATTTGTGATACTAATTTATGAAATAATATAGAAAATGATTTGAATTTACATAATATTTGATAGATGAGTTATATAAAGTTTTCCTACTTTGACAGTTGTTTTATTTGATCTTACTATAACTTTATTCGAGGTACATTTCATACATTCTTATATTATAAGAGCAGTAACTTTTACTAAAAGCATATTGTAGTTAATACGATAATATTTTTACTTTTTGAGTATATATATAAATTAACAGTGCATCAATCGAAAAGATTAAAGATAGTATATATTTTTTATTAATATTTCAAAATCATGAAAAATTGAAATTCATAAACCATACACAACTTAGTTTGCAGTTAACTTGATAAAAATTAAAATAAAATTTCCAAATGTTGAATATTATATTCTAAAAATTATATATACATTTTCTTAACTTTCTTCATAAAGATCATGCCTCATGGACGCGGCAGGATAAGATGTTTGCTGTGATGAAATTTTCGGACAGACCTGATGCAAAAGCATTTTCACACGCGTTTGTCTTAACTGTAAAAATTTTAGATAAAACGGAACCACAACGAACGGAAGAAACGATGGGAGGATTAGTCGGTAAATTCGACAACGGTAGTCCAGCAGTTAGTTCCTTGGAAGGTGATCCCTTACAGGAGTGTTTACCAACGAACAATGGCCTAAAGGATAACGAAGAGATTATGGCAACAAGTAGTCATGAGGGAAGCGAAAATACGAGCAACTTGGGTCAATCTCCGCGCACCCGTTCACGACATAAAGAACCCAATAGTCCTATATGTACGACTTCACTTACGAGGTCTGCCGTTATTCTTTTTAATATTTTCGACTGATTGATTTTGATAATTTAGAATTTCCGTAAAAATTTATCATTCATTCATTTACGTACTGTATCTAACCTTACCGATTGAGTAAATATGATCGCACGCGCGCGTGTGTGTATGTGTATGTGTTGGCATATTACAATATTGTCTTACTGTAAAAACATTTCAGTTTGTATAATGACAATATTTGTATAATTTGAATTTTTTTTTATAGTCTTATAACTGAAGTGTACTTGATTGACGTCATTTAAATCTGATTCCCCCTTTAAAATAATCTATTTTGGTGAAAAGTGAAGTAAAACTAATAACTTTCAAACTAAAGTAATGGGTGTGTTTAAACCAGTTTTGGAGACTTAATCAAATAATCTTTTTTTATACTACTAAATATTATTTTCTATTTTGTTGAAATTAATTTTAATTTTAAGAACAATAATAAATAATATTTAATTCTTAGAATACTATGACAATGAAATACATTTATGGAAACCTATAATATTTACTTTACAGGCATACAGCGCTACCTGATGAGCGTGGGACTTCTGTGATTGGTCAGAATAAAGATGAAGATGTTATCAGCGAGTCAAATGTCAGAAATGTGAGCAAAGACGATGTTGACAGTAATTGCGAAAGTAAGACAGAAGAGACTCCTGAAATGTCTTCGGTATCACATAAAAAGCGGAGCAGCCCTGTTCAAGAAGACGAAAACAGTAATTGCAGTACAGACTCGCAATCGGATTCAGCGAGTTTACCGTATCAATACCTTATCGAAAGAGATATAGAGAGGGAACTAGAAAATTCAAGAAATGCCAAAATATCGAAAGAGAATAATGCAGTGCTTGTAAACGGTGACGAGAACTTGTGTGATTCTTCAGTCAATGACACTGATACCGGTTCGAAATCTCCGAAGGATATCCGGAAAAGCAGTAAGCAAAAGTCGAGATCGGAGTCGAGGGATAATGATTCGTTACCACCGCCCGATGTTGCTAATCTACGTTCTTCCGATATTACCGATCTGGTGATGAAAGGTTTGATGTTTACAATTAGACAAGACAAAGACACAGTGACCGTCGTAGAACAAAAAACAAAGCTAGAAGTTGATGAGGTACTCGAAAATTCTGAGAAAGTAGAAACGAAAGAGGGTGATCCATGTCTTATAAACTCGAGTTTATTGAGACTCGAAAAAATGATAACACGTATGCAGGAGCCACCAGCCAGTCTTCCTGAGCAGAAACGTAATGGCTCATCAGAGAATGCACTTGTTTCATTTATGGATTTAGCTAATGAGATTAATATTGATAATGAACAGAGACTTAATGAAGCCGAAATCGCGGAGAAACGAGAGATTGATTTGAATGCTAGTGATTTGGAGACAGCAAACTGCTGGTCTCAATTTTTTACCGACAAAGATATTACAGATTCTACCTTTGACAATATTGAAAAAGTTTTAGGAGATTCTAGTATATATATAAATGATGATAACTTAGGCGTCGATATGGAATTGCGAGTAGAAGACGAAGAGGAAGAAGATATTATTCCAGAGGCTTTAAGAAATCAAGAGATATTTAAAAATGGCCTTGATGCATTGACGAAAATGCCTACATCCTTACCTAGTTTTGAAGATTTACTAATGGATGATGATGACCAGGCTGATATTAATATTATTGATGTTGAAGGAGATATAAATAGTACAATTTCTACTTCTAATGGAAAGCTTAATACTGATTTAATCAATACTGTTAAAAATATATCAAAGCTTCCAAAAGTTATTTCAAATCAAATTATTACTAATGATCAAATTCCACCAGCGTTATTAAAGGCTTTGAAAAATAAATCTACAGTTCAATCGTTCCAAATTAACGAAGTCAATAAAAATTTGAGTAAATTTGATGAAGATCCTGAAAATAATAATAAAATTAATATGCAAATGAAGGATAAAATACAGGATAGTAAGATAAATAATGCGATAAATTGTGTAGAAATTCCGCAAAAAGAAGAAGATAATAGTAATAACAAGCAAAAAGACGTTATTATTTTTAAGTCAAATGATATTATAGATAGTTTAAAAGTATCATGCAATATTGAAAAGATCAGTGATAAAATTTTACTGAAGAATCTGAATATAAAAGATATGGATATATCTAACACAGATTCAAATTCTACTGAAAATACAAGATTAACACGATCAAATTCTAAAATACATGTGAAGTCATCAAATGATACATCAGTATCTTCAAATGATTCTTTGACAAATTATGAAATAGCAGAGAAACCACATTTAAAACAGGAACGTTCCATAGAAACAAGGAACCAAAAATTAAGTGAAAATTCACTTCAATCATCTAAAACACCATGCTCTACATTTAATGGAAATGGCAGCGAACGTGAAAATATTCTCGAAACAAATAAAAAAACGGAAAATAAGTTACATGTAAAAACAGATGAAATATCTGAATCACATGAAAACACAATTAAGACTGAATATTCTGTAGAAACGAGAAGTAAAAAGTCTGGAGATAAACAGCATACAAAATCTGATGCGACATCATCTACAGGTAATGAATCTAAAGTAGAACATGAACGTGTTGTGGAAACGAGAAGTCGAAAGACAGGAGATAAGTCGATTTTAAAATCAAATGAAGTTTCGTCACCCACATTTAATGGAAAAAATATAAAACCTGAACATTTAGTAGAGACAAGAAGACAAAAGCCCGAAAATAGATCAAGTTTAAAACTCAATGAAATATTACCTGAAATAAATAAAAGTAAAATAGAGCTTGACTGCACTATAGAAACAAGAAATAAAAAATCTATAGATAAGTCATGTTTCAGATCTGGTGAAACATCAACATTTAGTAATAAATGCACAAAAAAGCATGAAAATGCTATAGAAACCAGAAGTAGAAAACAAGGGGACAAACTAAATTCCAAATCAACAGAAAATACATCGTCATCTGAAAGTTTAGTGGAATATGAAAATTCAATGGAAACAAGAAGTCATAGATCTGGATTGAAATTGTATTCAAAATCTACTGAAATACCATCAGGTACATCTGATGAAAGTACTTCAAAATCTGAACGTTCTACGGAAACTAAAAGTAAAAAAATAGGGGATAAACCAAACTTAAGATCAACTGAATTGTCTTCGCCTACATCCGATGGAGTTACTTCACGATATCAACATTCTACAGAAACTAGAAGTCTCAAATCAGACAATCACAAATTACACTCAAAATCAAATGAAACACCAACATCTACATATAATGGAAAAACTATAAGGCATGAATGTTCTGTAGAAACAAGAAGTCAAAAAGCAGAAGAGTCACATTCAAAATGCAACGGAACAACTTCTTCACCAAGTACAAGCGTAACATACGAACGTACGATAGAAACGAGAGCTCAGAAACTGGTTGAAAAGAATTCTATTAATGAAGTAAATAAATATTTACTTGATAAAAATGTGGTTAATCGAAAACGAAGGCGAAGTGCGATTGATCAGATTTCGTTAAAACGACAAAAATCTAGCAATGGAACTGATGGAAAAGAAGTAACAGTTCAAGTATGGAAATTATTGAATCATTTGAGGTACGGAGTTAAAGTAGTTGTTGAACGCGTGGACGTTAAAAACTTTTCTAGGTAATAGATTGTGTATAAAAAATTTTCGAATGAACAATTTGTATTGACATAAGTTTTATTAAAGATTAGTGTAGATATGATTGACTGAAAGCTATCGTTAAAAAAATAAATTTACCTAGAGTCTGAAATTTTTATATATTTTATTAAACGCGTTCATAGGATGTGTTCTTAAGTTACGTTTAGTTTGAAATGCAATATTTAGAATAAATGTACATTATTTTTAATTTTTATGTTTGCTATTAGCAAATTTGTAATTATCATTAAAAAATCATGTAAAACATACTTTTGAGATAAATAATACTAACTTAAGTATTATGTAAAACCTTTTTGGATCTTCCATTATTAGTAGCTCTTTCCATATAGATGTATTACAATGTAAATAATCATATTCACCTATACCAACATAATATGCTTGTAATTTTATGAACGTTGATCAATATTTAAATAAACAAATTTCAATTTGATATAAAATGCATTTTTTATTCTTAATTCGTCTGTACCCTTGTTCAGTTTGAAAGGTTAATATAAAAGTACAGTAAAAATCATACAATTTATAATTATTCCATCATTCATTATTCTAATAACTGATTTATTTCACTCTTCTTTGTTCTGTCAATTTGATTTAAAATACTTTTCAACTCTCTTAATCGATTCAAAATTGGTCGAACATCACTTTTGGAACTTAATTTTTTTTCTACTACTTTCTTTTTATTGGAAGCTTCAAAATTTTTGAAAAGGTCTTCTTGGTCTTCAGTTATCGCCGGCGTTATAAAGTTATGGGAAGATGTCTTTTGTACTGGAGCAGTCTAAAGATTTTAATTTTTAGTGAACCATCGATATATTATTTTATCGTATCTGTTAATCGAATAAACTTTTACCTGTTTTTTTGTAACTAGCGTTAAATATTTTTCTAATTGGTTCGCACAGCGAACGGAATAATGTTCACGCGTGCAACATATTTGAAAAACTACGTCCTCGCATTGTTCTTCCAAGTCTTGATTTGTATTTGCTTTAAACGAATAAATTATTATTAAAAATTGACTAGTATATTGTAAAATTCTAGATAATATTAAACTTACCCATTATTACAGATATATTATTATATTTTTTAAGAAAGTAGTTATTGCTTAAAGACTTATTTAAACATCAAACGTAAACACAACAACATCCGCCATTTTGAATTTCTGTGACTGTCAGCGCTCCTACTCGTCAGCTGCTGGAATTTGAACGTTCTTTTTGACTTTTTATGCGGCGGCAGGGGCAGCGCCGTAGCGGGCAGGCGGCTGCAGTTTTTATGAGCAACAGTAGCGCCAAAAGGTTGGCGACAGATTGAAGAATTAGATTCCTGCCCTAACCGCTCAAGTACAATTGGACAAAATGTGATTGTGTTTTTTTAATTCTGAATGTTATTATTATATAGGTATTAAATAAAGTGAACTATTTCATTTGAAAATGGCTGAAATTTTAATTAATCGAGTGAAAAATTCGCTCAAAAGTCAATGCTATACTATGAATGATTCTTGGTTAACAGATTGTGTTGAATATTATTTAAACGACCATGAAAATGTAAGTTATTTTTTTTTGTTCAAATTCATTTCTCATAAGATAACTAACATTCTTTATTATTACACTAAATATTGAAAAAAATTTTAATTTTCATACTACATATACTAAATAATACATTTTATTTTGTTATAGGCAGTACAAGAAGAAATAATGACATTTGTTATGAATCAATGGGTACTCAGTGATTTAAGAGAAATAAGTAATGAAACTGGATGTTTGCCAAAAGATCTAGCTCAAAAGAAATATACAACACTACCTGGGAAATATATTCTGCAGGTTTGATTTTAATATATTTTAATTGTTTAGTAAATTGGAATCTTTACACATAGCTATTAAAAGGATAAAATAATTTTTTTATGTAATTTGTATATTCAATATTTTTTAGATGGACAAAATATATGATATATCAACATCAAAATATAAACAACTTGAAAAAATGAGAAATGTATCTTCTGAAAATGTTGAAGCTACAGAAAATGAAAATACAGCTCAGGAAGATAAGTTTCAATCATGGGAACCTAAATCTAAAAGAATGCTTCAATTATTTTTAACTGATGGTGTGCAGGATGTTTTTGCTATCGAGTACAAACCTATAAGATTCTTAAAAGTAAAACAATATATTAAATGAAAGCCTTTATTTTTTGTAAACGAGTATTTATTTTAATTATTTTTATCAATTATATAATTATTGTAGGATAGTTTATATCCTGGATATAAATTACTTATAAAAGGACCTGTCATCTGTAGAAAAGGTGTAATTTTATTAGAAGAATCAAATATTGTAGAAATTGGGGGAGAAGTTGAAAGCTTGTTGATTGTGAATGCTGTTGAAAATGTCTTTGCTAGAGCTTTGTAAGTTTTATATTATAATATTTTAAATACAATTTAAAATAATTACTTTAGTAATAAAATAAAATTAACGTTAAACATTTCATTCAAAAAATATATTTATATTTATAGAAATTTGGGAGAAAATCCAGATCCATATAATGATAATAATAAGCAATCTGAAAATACTCAAGGTATTCAAAACACTCATAGATCAGTTACAATCGAAGATGATTTTGATATAGATATACAAAAAATAGAACAAATTGAGAAACAGGCTCAACAATTCGGTTCCAATAGCAACAAAAGCTCAACTATGTCTACTACTAGGAATGTACAAGGACATATCTCTGCAGTCAATAATAATTTAAATAACCAGGAGTCACAAAATAAAAGAAATCAACAATTAAATTGCAAAAATAATTCAAATAGTAATAGAAGCACCACACAAAAACAAAGCCTCAATTATAATAATCAAAAGACAGTAAATAATTTTGAAGATGATGGTGATGCATTTTTAGAAATGGTCGATGAAAAGGCCTTTGAAAACCTACCAATATCAAAACCAAGCTCTATAGTACAAACTAGCTCTATTAGTAATAGAACAATGTCTTCATTACAAACAAATCAAAATGAAAATGATGAATTTCCAATGGATGATGAAATGTATGATTTGACTGAAGAAAAATCAACATTTTTTGCTTCATCAACGTCATACAATGTACCATCTAAATTGAACTCAAATACACTTAATAAACCATCTTCTAGTAAATCTAGCAGTCC
The DNA here is from genome assembly GCA_036873485.1 of Torymus texanus. Taxonomy (NCBI): domain Eukaryota; kingdom Metazoa; phylum Arthropoda; class Insecta; order Hymenoptera; family Torymidae; genus Torymus; species Torymus texanus. Next base: position 10,367,199 of record JAYJLV010000046.1, read on the forward strand.
GTTTGTAAATGATGAAAGTAAATCTTCTGAAAGTAAAAAACTAGAACAATTATCTGCATTTAAAAATAAATCTAAAACAATTTTGAACAATGAATCCAATAGCAAAAATGTATTATCAAAGTTACCATTATCAAAACCAATAACAAATACAACATCTTCTGTGAGTAACTTTATTGAATTTCCAGATGATGATTTTGATTTGAATGATGTTGTTATCAAGGCAGAAAAATTTAATGATAATATTAATAAAAACAAAACTGTGACAAGTAACACAAAACAGAGTCAAACAACATCAAGTAGTTTATCAATGCAAAAGAATAATATTAATAAAGAAGGACCTTCATCTAATCAATTGTTTAGTAATAAAAGTTCAACAAATTCATCAAATAATACAAAATATGAAGACTATAATTCATTAGAGAGTTTTGAAAACGATTTTGAAGATGAATTTAATGTTGAATATGTGATAAAAAAGAATACAAATCCTAAATCAGCAGATAATAAAACTGAAAAAACATCAATTCTCACGTCAGAAGTTACTGCATCTATGAAATCTCAGAAACAAGATATCTCTTCTAACCTCACTGGAGTAAAAAGACCAGCAGTAAGTAAATATATATTATCAATTTTTGTTTTAAATAACATAAACTGAAATTATCATGACATTATTTTTAGAGTACACTGTCACCCCAAACCGATACTCCACAAAAATTTCGTTGTATGACAAATAGTCCAAAAACTAATAAAACTGCTAATAGAAAAATAACTGATTTTTTAACTAAGGAGTCATTAATACCAGAGAATAGTTTTAAAGTTTATGAATTCATTTGCGATGTCATAAAGCAACCTTTAAAAGATGACAAGTTTCAGACAGTGGTTCGAGGAAAAGTTGTAAATATAATAAAATTAAATTTATTAAAAGGAGAAAAAGGATCTTATTTTCATTTAGAAGGTACTATTACTGATGGTACTGCAACTTTGGATATTGTTTTTTCTTCAGAGGTAAACTATTTTATTTTTTAATTTTTAATTTTTTAGTTACAAGTTAGAATTGAATTATAATTTCATAATTTAATCTTAAATAGGTACTACAAAAAATTATTGGATATAATCCACATGAATTTTGTCAAAAACGAAAACAAAGTAAAAACAATCCTACCATTAAAGATCAACTAAGAGAGGTAAATTTAAGCATGTATTAATCTATTAGAACATTAATTTGTTAAATTGCCCCAAATGAACGTTATTTTATGTTATCTTAGGATTTAAAACAAGCTCAGCAAACTTTAAGGATCATGGATGCTTTAATGGAAATAGTAATGAAGAAAAATGAGAAACCATTAGTTGTAAATACTAAGAATTTAAGTAAAACACAAAAGCAAGAACTTGATGAAAAAGCGGCGTCATTAAAAAAGTAAAAGTATTGTTACTATTAATATTTAAAAGGTAAATTAATGTAAATATGTTTTTTTATATTTTTATATAAAATAAGTAATTTAAGATGACTGGCTATTAAAGTCAAAATCACTTGCCTGTTTAAAATTTTAAATTATATTTAAATAAACACAATGTACATATGTTACAATATCTCTTTACATTTATATAAAATACTCTAATTTATATAGATAATTAAAAAAAAACTAGCAATAAAATTAAACACGTGTACGTATATAGCATGTACGGAATGATTAACGCGTCGAAGGGGTTTTATTCGTCGTGCTGAATTCATGCGGTCGCACACGGCGCGGTACCATGGACGAAATTGAATGATCTTAATATAATAGAAAAGAAGAAACAAGCCGCGCGGAATAACAATTTCGTCTTGCGCTTGCGTGCTCACGTGTAGGTATAATTTGCCTCTCCGCCACATAAATTTCACCTTTCAGAATCGCGCTTATACAATTATACACGCACACATAGAGTCTCGCTGGTAGTATATATACACACACTCGCGCGCCCGCGCCGGTATATATACATAATGCCATCACTTCCGAATTTTGGGGGGCGTAATAACTGTGCACACGAAAGAGAGCTTCTCTCTCTCTCTCTCTTTTTTGGTGCCCCGCGTTATTAGTGGCATCCTTTGATCTTTGCCGCCGCCGTCGACGCCCGCTCACACCTGTCGATTTTTGCGTAGAGGCGGTCTCGCGAAATTTTCGACGGAAATTTCGTTAATTTGTTTCCTCTGTTTCTTTTTCTCAAACTGTGGCCGTGTAAATGTAGAGGTGTGTATTTTAGCCAATCTTTGTCTAGGCGGAGTCTGTGTTCATTTATACCATTACGCATGTAGCATGTGGGTTGGAACGATATAGCGAGTCGGCGATGGGTCGAGTGGTTTATTCTCAGGAGGAGAAAGTGAATTCGGAGGTGTTAGTTTGAGAAAATGATTGTGGGATTCGGGATTTGTGGACTAAGTGATTTTTAAATATTTTGACAAGATAATCTAGACTTAACTAAGGGGTACGATTCTATTTTTCTGCGTGGAAACGAAATTTCAGAGAAAAAATATACGGGATTTTGCTATAATTTTGTCGAAATATTTAACTGCGTTTAAAGTCAAATGTATATGTGTGAGGGTTATAAAAGGACACAGTCGAAAAGTGTGAATTTCTAACAATTACACGAAGCAATAAAGTCATAAAAGATTAACATCCAATGTATTTTAGCATGATCGTGCAAAGTTTTTTATTTTATGATCCTTCAATAAAATTATCGTGGGAATCAAATTACTACAAGAACACATTTATATTTATTAAAAAATTTTATTATTTAACACCATTATTCATTTAACAACTGTTGAAAGTATGCTGTTATTTTTGTTTTATTATAGTTATGGATTCAATGTGTTGATGAGATTTCGAATAATTTGATACATTGGCATTATTTTTAGAACATTTATTCATATTTTAATAAGACTTACTTTAGTAACATAAATGTTTTCTAACGGTCTATAAATAGCAGAAATATATCATTTAAAAGAATTATAATTTTTAACTTTTTTTTAATAATTAAAAGAAAATTTAATAATTTATGGTATAACATGAACCATGCAACACTAATTCTGTTAATTAAGTTTTTGCAAATACAATTAATTCTAATTTTGGATTACCTTTTCGATATAAAATATGAAAAAAGCTGCAATATTAATTTTAACATCTTCAAAAACTCAATTTATGTATACATTTGAGTTTAAATTGTACGAAAATAATACAAAAAGCTCATATCTTTCAAACTTTTCAGTTCAGTCATAAGAAGACCATGTGTTACTCATATGAAATTTAAATGTGATAATTTTCTTTTTAAATAAAAAATATTAGTTCCTTCAAATATTCTAATATTTATTTTGCTGATTTCCGAATTATCTGCTCAACTTTAAACTATTATTATTTTAGATATTTTGATATTTTTCAAATTTGAAAATCACGTGATAACTATATGTATAACTTTATTTTCTTATTTTAAACCTTATTTATAGATAATGTCTGAACTTAAAATATAATAATTCGAAATTCATCGTCCATATAATACCTTAAACTTTCATATAAATATATATATAGAGGCACCTCATATTGCTTATTATACGGTACTTATACTTCGATCAACTATAACAATGGAATTAATAATCAATTAGGTTAATTAAATCGCGGTTGAAATTATTCTACATTATCAAGTCCGTAAGAGTTCGAGGAAGTGAGAAAAAGACGAAGTGAACACGCACAGGCGTATTATTATACCGCAAGGGTGGTGCGGCGGCGGCGGCGGACAACCGAACCGAATTTCCCCTTCATGGCTTGAAAAGGTCGACTGGACCGGTCGCCGCGACGTATATATATATACATACAAATCGTCGTGTGCAGCACTATACCGACACGATATTTTTTTTTTCGTCTCCCTCGCTCGTTCTCCCCTTCACCTTCCTTAATAGCCTTCTTTTTTTTCACTTTTCGCGCGCTTTAGTGCAGTGCGACGACTGTGCGTGTCATTTTTTTTTTCTTTTTTAAGTATTTTCCCTAGTATTTCGCCGACAGCGATGCAAGTACGTTTCTTTGTGATCGTTCGCGTGCAATACACAAACACACTGCAGACGCCCGAAACAAATTGCGTACGCTTGGTTCGGTCGGATATATGCGTACCGTGTGCGCTTGATCAAGGGGAAAAAGTTGAAAGGACACTGTGCGACATATGGTTCAAGTGTATATCAATGTTTGATTTGAAATGATATGTCTGGCTTTTGCTATAAGGATGATTATTTTATCGTACTCTGTATCGACCGTGTTTGAGAAAAATTTAAAAATTTTAGAGAATAATTGATGTTTATAATCTGCAAATAATTATTTTTTTAGCATTCTTTAAAAGTTGACTTTTTTTTATCAACAGTTTGATAATTTTTTATATCAAAATTCTATATATAAAATTATGGTAACAAGCTTGTTTTGATACAGAAAATTCTAAAAAGTATTACTTATATGCGATAGAACATTATATGAGTCGTGCCGTCCGACGAACAGTTATTATATACAGATCGTGAACATATTTTTTTTTTTCACGATAAATATTTAATACCTATATAACACGAAAATTTATACATTTATGCTGCTATTAAAATCGTATAAAAAATACACCCAATTTTTACTTCTGCACTCGGATAAGTTACGTTTTCATTTATTTTTTACGATTATGATATTGACCTTAAACCAATAAACCGCACGATTTACCATAAACTAAAGAAACAAATAAAAAATACATAGCCATAATGTCTATATACAGTCCTGCAGCCATTACTATTCACGACCCGGCGGTTACCGAAAAGAAAAACAGTATTCGCTGAAAAGCCATACAGCCGCTGTGTGCGCGTGCCGAGATCTGCACTGCAAGTGATGCTCGTGTATACCTATATATATATACACTCATAGCTCTTTCGCTCCACAGGTGAGTATGTAGCCAAGTGTACACCGTATATATACACATATATACGTATACATATACACGAGAAAAACAAAACGGCGTGAAAAAAAAGTGGTATCACCCTCAAAAGGGGGGACTGGAGCGGAGAGAGAGAAAGAGAGACTCCCCTCGGCGATCCTCTTATTTAGCGGTGAAATTGAGTAAAGCCGTTCTACCGCATGTATTATATATGTGTATATGTATACAGATACGGATACCGCACCCGGCGTTCTCTGTGTGTATATATATATATATATATATATACACACACACGTTATAGCTACTTAGAGATCTCTTTTCTCGATATACACACCAGCACACACGTGTGCACGTGTGGAATGTTGTGGGACCAGATGTCGATTATATAGCAAGTATATAGAGTATACGTTGTGTGTATACGGTTTGCTACTCCGACGGCTACACATCGCCGCGAGGCTTAATTGCCCTTCTTGTCAATTAGCACATCCCCCGGGTAATTGACAAATAGTTGCCGATTGACTTTCCAAAAGGAACGGAAATTTTCCGTGTGGTATTATAGAGCTCGTGCAAGTTATATATATATATATATATATATATATATATATGTGTGTGTGTGTGTGTGTGTATACACGCGCGGATTTGTAGTGTCGTAGTAGTAAGAGAGCCTGAGGCGCACGTACGCGCGTGAACGAGGTTTTTTGTTTTACTTGATCGCACGCGGTTACGCGGAAATTTAAGTAGCAAAGGAGGCTGGATGCACGTACAGGTGCTACGGAAGAACGCGCTGATGGTATTGGTATACTATATATAGGAGTTGAGTATTTCGATGATTTGTTTCTATTGCGTGTTTTGCAGTTTGTATGTCGTGGTGAGGGAAATAATTATGGTTGCACTGGTTTGACAGCTATAGAGGTTTGGTGTACTGTAATGGTAAAAGATTTGTTCCAGGGTATAATGTCGGTGGTGATTGTAATGATTTAATTTTGATCAATAATGGTGGGGTTAGACGTTATTTGTTCGTATATTGAAAGGGTAAGTTTTGTTAGTTACTCCAAATTGTATACTGGGACTAGGATTGTAGATCAGGATTCCGGCTTAAACTTCTAGACATTTTTATTTTAAAAAAGTATTAAAAACAATTCAATACGGTAACAATTCAATCTAGGGAAGTCTCTAGATATACAATTGGAATTTGCAATAATGACTTCATACACCTGACTTTTCATTGTTTAACTTTGAATTACAATAACATTGCATTACGGAAATCAAAATTTTTTTATTTTTTAATAAGCAAATGAAAACTAATTTTCTTTATTTTTAATAATCGTATTTAATACTTTCCAAGATTTGATGTTGATTATGACATATTCCTCATATCCAAAAACATATCTCGCAATTTTTTTCTGAATTCGTTACCCAAAAGCCTGATTCTCTCCAATCTATATTAATTCACTCCTATACATATAATAATTACGTTATTAATACTTATGAACAATTCAAGGATTAACATACAAAATACCTTTCACTACAAAATACAATGACTTCAATTACAACTCTTAAACTTCACACGCGCACACCTCGCCATCATATATAACAGACGTTCTTCACCGAACGCAAATTATGACGTTACGTCCCACCCTCTTCTTCATTAACTCTACACATATACGCCAGCGCACAGACTCCCTCCCGATAATTAACGTGTCCCTTCGCCGCCACACACCAAACAATCACCTTCGCTCTTGCGACTCCAAAACGACCATTACACGCAAACTCTCTCTCTCTCTCTCTCTCCCTCTTTCTCTCTCAATTCCACCTTCCATTTTCCAGCGCATCACCACACGATGCGAGGCTTGGACACATCTAGAAATATAGCGCGTCGGAGCCAATAAAGGATACATCATCGAGCGTGCAGTAAGTGAGAGACATATAGGTATATATATACAATAAATGCATAAGAACGAAGTGGAAGAGAATGAGAGGGAAAAGGGCATAAAGTCAAAACAAAAAGAATATATAGAAGCTGAGGCGTGTAAAAGCCCCGTAGGGTCACACCATCGTGGCTGGCCGGCCGGCCTCGTGCTCCGCAGACCCGTCATTACGCCGCGCTAAGACGGCCGCAATAAAAGCCTCCGCGCCTGCACGGAGAGATATACTCGTCGCTCGGTGTATATATACATACATATATACTCTGGTAAGAGAGGAGAGAGAGAGAAAGCAATATCGAGTGCAAGAAGGAGAAAGAGAGATAGGTAGAATACGGTGCGTTGTATATATATATATAAGGGATGTGCTGGCGGCGCGTACACACACACACACACAATGCTAAAGTCTCGTACGGCACGCGAGAGAACGATTTTGATTCATATATATAGGTATATATATAATATGTACGTGTATATATGCGCGGCACAGGTGTGCGGCTGGGTGTATATATATACACACATATTCACGGATAAAAAGAAACCGGAGTGAGAAGAGCAAGCGCTTGATATTCTCTCAGGCACATATACATGTATAGGAGGAGGAAGGGAGCATCTAATGAAATTTATTCCACCGACGCAAGTGCGCAATGCGCGATCGGGAGTGAGAGGCTGTTGCGGTTGTGTGGCTGCAATATGCGGAAGGGTGGCGTGCGTGTGTGTGTGTGTGTGTGTGTGTGTATATATATATATATATATATATATATATAATAGTACCCGTATATAGCAATCTTTTATATATATGCATTG
>JAYJLV010000046.1:10374950-10388188 GCA_036873485.1 Torymus texanus
TGTGTGTGTGTGTGTGTGTGTGTATATATATATATATATATATATATATAGTACCCGTATATAGCAATCTTTTATATATATGCATTGACCTGTAGCAACAGCAACAGCAGTCAAACTATGAATAGCGTTATTAACGTACACGCTCGTGCGGAAAAAGTGTACGTTTATCAATTTGGGCGATGTGCTGTTGCTGCTGCTGTTGCTGTTGCTCCGCGCGCTCGTGATATTGTGCGGCTTATGAGAGTTTTACGAGCGCGCTGAATGAGATCGTAAATCGCGATTTTGATTTCTTTATGGGGTTTCGTCTAATGCACCTCTAATTACAATTTGTAATTAACGGATGATGATTTTTCTGCGGCTGGTGTGTATATATACGTTTATACACGTGTGTATAATATAGAAGAGCGAAAGAGCGGCTGTAAATTTTGTCATGGTGACGTTTATGAACAGAAGTCTGTATTCACCCACATTGCTGTTCTATTAATTCCGTAATGTTCATTGCGCCTAATGATTAACAACTGACAATTCAATTTTTTGCTCAATTAAGAAGTTAGATTGCCATAGACGTTCGGAGTATAGTCTTGAATTATCGCGGATGTTCATATATAATATCATATATAAATATATGGGTATAACAATCGTTTTTATACAGTGTACTTTAATCGTATAAAAAATTTAATGGGAATCCACGCCAGTGTCTAGCGATATTATGATGACATTTAAGTTCTATGCGAGAGAAATGATTTTTTCCTCCGGTCTACGAAGAAGCATATATATTATATAATATAGAAGCAATCGAACGTCTGCATTTCCCGTTTGTCCATCAGAACAAGTCAGGGTATAAGATACACATCGAAGTGCATGCAGAGAAAAAGCTATACTCTCGCGCATGCATCTATAACACAATCTCTCTAAGAAATTCCATATACACGATATATACAACTATCCCGTACAGAGAGCATATTGGTCTCGAGGGCCCTTACAAGAGAGTACATGCCCATAATGCGCTCGCTCGCGTCGGACGGTTGCGGAATATTACCTCTCTTGTGGCCTCGGGGAGGTAGAGGAAGAAGGAGACGAAGAAGAGGAAGATGAAGTGTGAGTCGAAGGAGCAAAGGAAGACATAAATATATAAGTGTTCAGGATTTTGAAAACAAAAGATATTGGATATGCGCAGGTTTCAGGGGACGTTTCTGTATTTTTTTACGCGCAAATTTAGGAGAAAGAAAATGTTGTTTCGTTATCAAACGATACTTAATACTTGAAAAAAATTAAATAAAAACAAACATGTGTGTGTGAGCGTATAATATTATAATAGTTTTAAGAATGAACGTGCACTTAAATAATATATAAACAGTTTATAGTTTATTACAAAGCTTACAATGCATATAGTTATAAAATAATGATTTGTATATCGTTTTATGGATCGAATAGAGTATTACTACACAGCATTAGTGTTATATAGTTGGCTATAACAGCTTCTGGTACCACAATGTGATGAACGATTTTATAGGTGAAAATCTTAAGTGCAAGGAAACCTCCGTATTCCGGCTGGCCACGATGTAAGAGTCCAGCCTCGCCGAGTGGCATTGGGGGTTTGCTTACGACTTCCTGATGGGTATCGATAAACGGAATCGTCGTCTGACCAGCATACTTTTCCATGCTCGTGATCGTAAACGACAGGAACTGATCGTCGTGTGATTCAGGCGTATTGGTTTTGATCGACTTGGTCGGTGCATCCATGTCATTCAAATCTAACTCGTATACAGGTATACCTGTTAATGATCATAGAAGTATTTGCGTTAGATTTTTCGTTTTTACTAATAATACTAATTGGTAACTATCGAGTGAAAAGTTCCTGGTAGAAAATTAACTATTTTTTACTGCTATAGCTTGTTAAACGTTTTAATATTACGTGTAAAATGTCTATTTTATGAAGTGTTAATACCATGAGTGATTTCTGATATGCACATAATTATTAAATAACAAATAATGTGAAAGTTAATTTAAAAATATCTAATTTATTTATGGCTATCATTTCTACTGGGGGTGTGGTTTTAATTTTGAAACACTCGGACAGCTGCGATACCCTTTATTTTTAGTTTATTACCAACAATATTAAAATCTGTACTTACAGTGCAGTTCGTGGAACATTGATGCCTTCAGCAACGGGACAATATTTAAAATAAAAAAAAACACGAGTATGTGGCTAGTCTGATTTTATTGTAATAGGCTTTGCTTCTTGTGAACGAGAATCCGGTTACAAGTTCATCTTTGCGCAATGTCGTAATCTTCAGGTCGATTGATCTAATACCCTCCCAAGTAATCGGCACGGTATTTATACTATCTGTGAATTTTTATAATAGATATTTCTCAAAGCTAGCAACCTGATTTGGTAAAAATAAACTTAAAACTTACTCTTTCGGATTTCTTTCCAATCGACTGTGCTAGGATCGACCATTCCATTGGGTAAGAGACGTCCTTGCTGGATCTGTATATAAGATCGTGTTGTCCTCCACAACTAGTCTAGCACCCGTTTAATGAATTCTAGAAAGAGCTTAGAATGAGAAAACAATAAACGGAAGACGCAAAATGAATAGATATACGTGTTCTTGCTAATATAGGCGCGTATAGGCTCAAGACTAATTTTATAAACATTCTGTAGGCAGATGCAATCACAATAATTACAATAATGTGCAGACATACCTCCGAATCCTATGACTCCACCGCCAAATTGATTGTCTCTTATAAACAGTTTCTCGCTATCTACACAGGAAAACTTTGCCGGCTTTTTCGTAGGACATTAAAGAGGTGAACCTGTTCAATGGATTGCGCTATGTTTGTAAGCACATAAATTATACTTATGAAATTTTGTTGGTTGTGAAAAAAGTAAATAGAAGATATTAAAGATGTAAATAATGATTTACGTTAACGCAAAGATAAGACGACATGGTTCCTGAAAAGATTCTAGCAGCCCATCAGATCATTTGGGCACTTGCGAATTTTTCTAGATAGATCTTTGTTCGATTCAGAGTCAAGAACTTTCTTCATAGCTGGGCATCGATTGTCTTGGTAGAATTCGGGAGACCTGGCTTTGACGCCTTCGTTGAACATATACTTCGAAAACGCCATCATCTCATAGTATAGGCCACCTGTAATATAATTAAATTATTTATGATTGAGTGATCTATAAACGAAAAAAATGTGCTAGTATACTATTAATCATTATTTGGAAATTAAAAAATGCAAGGTAGTCTATTGAGCAATATTATTTTTTACTTTTTTTTTTATTTTATAGCTATCTGAAATTCTCTTTATAGCTCTGCATTGTTGCGCTAGTGAGCATTTTGGGTGCAATGGGTCTACCCTTAGTAACTCGTGTAGCAATGGAAACTTACAGTTTTAGGTGGATTCCGAATCACCATAGCTACAGTGAAATAAGCACATGAAAAATCTGAATTTTAAAAAACTCAGCACACAGGTGCTAGTCAATCTATATCTAATTATTATGAGGAATAGACTAATATTGCTGAAGAAGATGTAATGATTCGGTAGTATTGTTGTTACGTCTCTAATTGAAATGAGCTTACTTTTTATTTCTTGTTTATTGGCGAGATATTATTTGCTGAAAGAAGATAAATGAATATACACGAAATACTGATTAGGTGTCGTCGTTAAATAATTCTATATTCATACCAATTATTAATAAAAAAAATTCTAAGCAGAAGATTATTTGATTTATTCTTTGAGATTAAATGTAACTTTGGCAAAGTGACTGAAATATGTTTTCGGTGTTTAAGCCTATGAAATGTGACATAAATACCTAAAACATACTCTGTCATTGGGTGATATTGAAGCCAATATACCAATCCATAGTTTCTCAACGTGTTCGAGACACACAGAGATTTGACTGAATGGGTCTGCTCCGAAGTTTCTTATCATTAAACGAAAAGGTATGGATTTTGACAGAAAGCGTGGTAAATAGATTATCGACGTCCGCAATAATTTACAACTTCTTTATTTTTCTTTCCTCCGTCTTTTTCCTCAAAAATTTTAAGCATCGACGCACCTTGCATAGCTCGCAACGTTGTGACTCGACCGACGGGCCGCACTCGTGGACTCGCGTGGACGGGGGAAAAGCGGGTTTTCAACTGTACATTTAGTGATTGCACCGCTGATTTTGCCGCCACCCTTACAGTAGCCAATCAGCGGTCGCGAAAAACTCGCCTTTCTTCCTCTACGATGTGTTTTGTTGTGCTTCGAAATTTCTACCACTAGGGCTAGCTTCTCCAGGAGAGGACGTCCCTGACTCCCGCTGCATGGGACTTCATCGCTCTTGGGAAAAGGAGTCCCCCTTTCTCTCGCTTAGTGCGGATCTTGTCCGATCAATGCACAAAGGGGGAATTCTGAACACTTTAGGAGTTCCAGGGGAAAAGGGAGGATCCTCTGCACATGAGAACTTCGCCTAATTTTCGTTATTATTCAAATTAAATTGTGACCGTCACTCGTTCAAACATCTTTTTACAAGCGCGCCTTTTTTTACATTTTCTTTTTTTTGGTCTACCATTTTAATACTTCCTATTACTATATTTTAAATATATACTGATTTTAATTTATTATTAATTCTAAACCTCTCCCTAAATCCCACACATGCTGTTTCGCTGACTCTGAGCTTACATCAAGATATAAGTCACTTGCTATTTATGATTTCAATTTGCTGCTTCACTTCTTCTTGCTGATCCTCGTGTTCAGCCTCTTATATATCCATTCACGATTTTTCGCAAGCCACCACTCACCTGATGTTAAAATTAAATAAACAAACTAGCTCGCTCACTCAGAAAAAAAGTAAAAAATTAATTCATAAACACTTGACACAGAAATTGTAAGTTTTAATCAAATAGTGTAGATAATTTAAAAACCAAATTTTTAATATTTTTCTAGACCTAATATTTGTCTGTAATGTATTCTTTGTTATATACGTAAACAAATTATATACGAAATAATTAATTATTATTATCGTTATTGAATATCAGATATATTATGGATAAGGTGGTATAATAGAGCATGTATAGAAAAGTTGAAGAGAAATTCATGTCATTTGGTAAAAAATAGGGTTAAAACACTGCAATATTAATGTATAATTATATAACGAACATACCTATATATATAATATTATCATGTAAAGATAATGTAATATAATTTTGTACAGTATACAAATCGCTACTTGTAATTTGAAAGCTTTAAATTAAAAGAAGTGTAAAATATAAAATTATTCGTATATATACCGGATAAAGTCATTAAAAAGCAACCATTTCAATTACAAAATATTGTCCAAGTTTGTTTTCTGATTATTAATCTTCGTTCAGCCTTTGCTCTTATTCTTCCTATATACCCTCTTCACCCTACCTCACCAGCTCTCTGTATATTTATAGCCCTCCATAGGCCATTACTTGGTGGTCCTCCCGGGTAAAAAACGATATTTCACAATGCATTGCGCACACATACATACACGCGCGCGCGACGAATCGAGAGCAGCACGCGAGAAGAAGACGATGAAGAAGAAGACGAAGAAGAAGACACGTCGAGAAAAGGTGAGAGCGTGCGCTGCTCTCGGGCTAAAAGCGAAAAGAAAGATGAAAAAAAAAATGAAGCCCTCGCGCGGATGCGTATATAAACGGTGATGCGAGAGAAGCGGAATGGGGGAAAAGGGCCCGTCTCTCATTACCCGGTAATAACCCGTAATAACGTGGATTTAATGCGCGCCCCGGAGTACCAAGTCCACGGCGTGCACTGGAATATATACATGTATGCCTGTATATATGTGTGTATGTGCATACACGTGCGCACGAGTGGGCAATCGTTCCTTTTCTTTTGCCTTCGGCGCTTTTAATGAATTGTACCGGACCGCGCTGCACTGCCTCCTCTCTCTCTCTCTCTCTCTCTCTCTCTCTCCACTTTTATATTTCCATCCGACGCGCTCGCGCTTTTTATCCCGCGTGTCGAATATTCGAATTTAATAGAGGAGGAGAGGGAAGAAGAGGGAAGAGAAAGAGAAAGAGAGAAAATACGCGTGTTATACGCGAGCTGTGCACCACCACCTGCCCTTGGGTGCTCTTTTCGGCTATCCGTATACGCGAGCCGCCGGCGATTAATTTATGAAACGTAATGAACATTTGAGCCGCTATATCTGCTGAATATTCGTTCTTCTATATACTCCTTCCCTTGTCTGTGTTTCTGCTCCAAGAGAGAGAGAGAGACCTGCTTTTGTTTTATTTGGCAAATTGAATTTTCGTCGGAATATTATTATATTATACACCGGGGAGCAGCCTGTGATCGGCAATATTATATCGAGCGGATGGAGATTCGGTATTATAGATTGAATATATTTATGAAACGCAGTGGCACTGTGCATATGGAGAGGAAATGAATTCAGCTGTTTTGACTTTTTTTTGTTTTGTTTTTTTCTTTCTTTTTTTTTGGGTGATTGTAGAAGGGGACGACGACGATGACGACGACGACTACTGAGGTAGCGCGCTCGCACTTTATGACTCAATAATAACGTTTTATCGATGCGCAATTTTGATAAAAGGTTCTTCGAGCTTTTCGAAGATGAGCTATATATATGTATACGTGCGAAGAGCTGCATACACAGGGATGATTAATCGGGGGTACGCGTATAAGTTATGGATGGAATATAATAACGGAATGTCGCGCATTTTGGCGAACAGTGTGCGCGGCGGTCGTAATTGAAAATGAATTAATTAATGGATCTTGTAAATGGATAAGTGGAGTTTAATTAAAAGCAATTTTTTGATTTATGTCGTTTAATGCAGGAGGCGGTATGGAGGGTTGTATGAAAAGTTCTTAGAGTTTAGTGTGAGAGATAACATAAGTTGTACGGTGACTTTGTAATATAAAAATTTGAATATTATGACATTTATTTATGCTCCGAAATTCAAATTTTGCTGGCGTTTAGGTTTGCATTATTCAGTAGGTAGAGTTATTAAAAAACAAGGAATTTTAAGAAGAATGTTTTTATTTATTTCATTTAATAAAACAAAATCGTGTAGTTCTAAAAAAATAATATATTTGAAATTTCTATGATTATACCATGAACACTTGGGTCACGCAATTAAGAGTAATAAAATTAAAACAAGTAAAGTTATTATTAGGATTAATGAATGGGGTCTATACCAACACATAAAGAATAGTATTGGGTTGTTAAAATTCCGTTGAAAAAAAGTTTTCCAAGAACCATAAAATGAAGGTGTCGTGTTATATTATAGTTTCTGAATATCGTAATATCGTATTACGAACCTATAGTATAATAGCCTAATTAGTCACAGTTAAATTATTAATAGTATATAATAACTAAACAAATTTTACTACTAAAAAGCAATTCATTTAAAGCTTAACTAATTTCACATGAATAAAAGTAAAATTTTATATTCCTGTAAATATTCTAAACCAAAATCATATTATTTACCTAAACTTTTTCATAAAGTTTTCACAAAAATCTGAAAAATCGTTCACTTTTGAAATCTACACTTTGTAGCAATTTTAGGCCTTACCACGTTGCTGCGCGTCTCATCCAAGTTTCAATTACAGCTCCATCATAATCTCGTGTACAATAAAACAAACGAAACGCTTAATTTCACTTTATACATAGCGACCCAACATTTCACTAACCGCAGCACCCTTATATATATATACACACATGCATTCACAGGGAGATACCTTAGTAAGATAGGTCCAAGGAACGCGCGCACGTTTAATAACCCGCTGCGGTAGGTAAGGTGTTGAGCGCCAACGCGAGCGAGTATAGCCTTTTAAAAGTCACAGTTACTTACCGACCGTAAACGAATTCTATTCATCAAAAGCGCTTCGAAATAATTACATTATAAAAGCTGGAATTCGAAAAAAATAAAAGACTTCAGGACGGCTCAATTAATTTCCCTGGGAAAATGTCTACGCTATACTACTGTTCATTAACCCCCGAGACAATTCCGATAAATCGTGAAAATTTTTCAGACCTTCGTCTTCTCGCTCTATGGCTCTCATTCCGCTGAGTCGTCGCAAAAACTACCGTACATGTATATATATATGTACACGCTGCGTCGTCTCTATACGGGATCACAGTTCTCGCGGGGACATCGCGAAATTCCTTGCGGCGACGGTAGCCTTTTTCTCGCTCGTAAAAACCAAAAGAAGTGCCGCGCGCGTGCACTCATATAAGCGTCGTCGTCGTCGTTGACTATACAACGTCGGGGGCGAAGGAAAAAGCAGCGAAATCCGCAAGTCCGAGCTCGAGAGACTTGGAGCAAAAAGCTCTCTTTTCTGCGTGTGCATTGCGTGCGTGTACATGTATGTATACTTTATATATATACAGGGTTCACTGCTTCTCTCTCTCTCTTTCTCTTTTGCCTCGAAATCCTTCGTCGCTCGGTCGGCTGCGCAGCTCACGGCGGCACGGCGTCGGCGCGACTCGCGCGCGTTCAGGGAGCGGCACATGCGCGGCTAATTACAATCCCCTTTGATGAGCCGCGCTTTTGCCGCCCCGGCGCTCCTTCTCTCTCTTTCTCTCTCCCTTCTTCTTCGTCTCTCTCTCTCTCTTTCGCTTGCTTCTAGATCCTTTTTCTTCCTTCTAGCTTCTCTCTCTCTCTCTCTTTCTGTCTCTCTCTCCTTCGTTCTCGCGCCCGTCATTTTACGCCGCGTATATATATATACAAGACCTTCGGGAGCTCTGATGTGCGCGCGTTCCACGGCGGCGGTTCGTGATTGGCACTTGATTTTAAGACTGCAATTAGGAGTAATATGTGGTCGCTCACGTGATGTAAAAAGAGAGAAAAGATATATATCTATGATCTCATTTGGGATATGGGAATTGGAAGGAAAAAAAAAACGGCTTTTCAAAACCTTGGAGAATCGTATTTTTGATATTTGAAAGGGTTGGTAGTTCTTAACGAAAGAGTTAATTAGCTGAATATTCCAGTATCGCCCGTTTTAGACGTTGGAATGTGGAACATCTTCGCACGCACGCGCGCGTATTTACTTTTGTTTATTTAGTCATTTGCTAGACTTAAATAGTGGCGCCTATTCTATACTTGTAGGCTCTTGCGCCTGCGTTAAAATAGCATGAGTTGTCAACGTTTAGTGATTTAGCGCCGCGGCTGACTTCTATGTGGTGTTGATTTTATAGACTTGCATATCAAATGCTTGAAGCAGACGCATTCCCGAGTTTTATTTATAGTAATGATGTTTCATTACTGTTTTGCACTGGCTAGAAAAGTATACTACTTACAGGTTAGGGATTTTGCTTAAACTTTGGGGTAGGTTTTTGGATTTAGAAATATGAAGAAAGCTGCAATATTAGACCCTGTACTGAAAAAAGTCCTGAGTGATAGTTACAATAAGTATACTATAATAAAATACGATTTAGGAGTTTTATTAGAAAATTAGGACAATTTTTAAATATTCTTGAATATAATTTATAGTATAAATACACTATTAAATACAAATCAAAAATACTCAAATTAAATATAGTAAATTTTAATAAAAATAAATAAGTTCTTTTTATTAATTAAAACTAGAAATTTTGAATAAATTTTCAAGTTCTAGATCTTTTAACTTAGTAATAAAGATGAAGTTTACTGAATATTTACAGTAATTCTTTGATACATTTTTCAAAAACATGTAACCTTCAAATTAATTCGTATTTACTATAAATATTAGTAGTGAGAGAACAACCATAGCCGAAACGAATTTTTTTTTAAATTTACATAATATAATAAAATATTACTGAATAATTTCGGTTTTAGAATTTTCCGTGGATTTATCAGTAATGCTAATTGTTTTATAAACACTGCATGTACATGTTTTCGTATTCGTTAGCAATATAAGTGATAAGCAGGCGTCTGGCCAAGAAAAATATGACTTCTGTAATTAATATTAAACACGCATGAAAAATGTATAAAGCGCGCAAGATCGGCGTGTTCGAGCTTGGAAACTTTGTATTTGTTTTAGCTGAGACAAAGTATGAAGTGTGTAAAAGGTATAATGATAAAATTTATTGAGTTCTGTAAATTGCAAGTGGATGAAATCCAATTAGTCAGACATATTAATCGTAATAGTTGAATTGCAGCTTCTCTGCAATTTTTATTCGTTGAGGAAGTTGTTAATTTTAATGTTTAGATACCTTTAATGTAACGTACGTGGCAATAGTTGACCACAATATAAAATATTAACTAATAGTACGTATAGTTATACTCATTAAAAAACAATATATTAAGCAAATAAAATAATTTCATTATGAATAATAACAATCAAACGTAAAGAATTTTATAAACGAAAAAGGCAGAACATACGAAATAAGATGTTGTGGTTACGTCTCAATCATGGCGTGCGACTCGCATGTATACTTTGCATTTTCCTTTTTACGCACGCGAGCACTTTTCATTTGCACACTTGCCCAGCAAGCTGCATTTGCCCTAAAGCTTCGCACGAGTTAAGAGTAAATTTAATAATTTCCAGATAATTCGTTTGCATGCGTCGCATCAATTATGTAATTATTGTTTATTAACTTCCTTTTTTGAAATTACAACACTTGATTATAATTATATGTACTTTACAGTTTTGTAACGAACAGAGTTTACGAAAAATAACAAAATTTGCATATCTCAATCGCTGTGTATGTCAAGTTAACTGTTTATTATTTAATTTAAAATACTCTTTTACCCGTTCACTAAATTTCTTCTTATTGCTTATTTTAAATCATTATATATATAATACGAATAAGGCGTCACTCAAGTTATATACGAATAAAAACCGCACCATAACAACTCGAAAACCACATTTCAAATATATACAGTCTTACAAAATTGCATCGCAATAAATAAACAAATATAATCCACGTGCCGCGAGCCGGAGGTATAAAGGTATATAAGCTTGAAATTTTCCAAATTAAGAAGATTAAAACGCCGCCTCAACGTCCATTACTTAAATTACAAGCACGAGAGCGCGCATGAATAAAGTACCGGGATAAAGCTACACAGAAAATAGTCCCGCGCTCGCAACACCTAAAAACACGAAGTTACGACACACGCTCGCTCGTCAAGTCTGCAGTACGCCGCGTGCACCCTACTCCTCCCGCCTTACAGTCCAAAAAGACGAACGCAAGTGTATATATACCGCAGCAGCATGGAGTGTGCTCGTAGCAAAGAGAAAGAGAGAGAGAGAGAGAGAGAGAAAGGGAACAGCACTATACAACAACAGCAACGTCGGTGTCCCGCGCGCGCGCGCGTGTGCTCCCTTTGTTCGTACGCCCATGCCTTTAACCACCCACCGTCCCTGCAATTGCGCCCGATCATCTTCGCACAGCTGCGTTTGTGATCTTCCCCTCTCGCTCGCTCTCTCTCTCTCTGATGTTCTTCCTTTTTCCCTCTCTCTCACAGACGCGCGCGTGTTTTGTGCGGCTGGTGCGCGCGCTGCGTGGAAGTGTTCTCGCGCGCGGTGCAGCGTTTAGCTTCGCTCTTGACTGCGAGAGAGGCGTAAAAAAGGAACGGTAGGACTTTAATCTCGGGTTTTCATTCTGAATTATCCTCAAGGCGCTCTTTCACGATGGCGAGCAAGCGAGCGAGAGAGAAAGAGAGAACGCGAGAGCGGGTCTCTTGATGATGATGTCCTTTTTGTTATTGAAGGAAATAATTTAGCGTGACGTGAAGTTCTTCTCTTCCTTCCCTCTCGCTCTGTGATGTTCTCGCGTTCTTCCTGTTGTTTTTTACATATATATATATATAGGCGAGTGAGCGGCTTTGACTTTGTGTAGCGATGCGGCGGTGCTCTGCGATTATTAGGGATGGAAATGGATTGCAGAGGAAAATGACTATAAAATGATTATGGATATTGTTTTTGAATTTTATATGTATATATGTATATACCGTCTTCTTGTGCGCTAGCCTGCAAGCGAGCGAACGAGATTTATGGTTTTTTGAAGGATATGAGGGAGAGGGACGGTTACGGTATATTATGCGCGTGCCCTTTTTTCACCCTCACGCGCGCACGCGCAAAGGAGAGCGAAAGAGAGCGGTTATAAGTGCGATATACTTCAGGATGGACGATGGACTCTTTTTTGTTGGACTCGTGTGATTTATCGGCTGCGATTATGCGTGTTCGGGTTGGTGGTTGTAGTAGTAGTATAGTAGCCGGTGCTGCGCCCTCAAGGTTTTCGCGTTAATCATACTTTTGTTGACATTATTTCATAAGTTGTAATGGCCCGTTTAACGTAATAGCGATCGCTCAAAAACGAAGGGATTTAAGTATTTATTTAGAACGATATTTGTCGGAGTAAATTGAAAAGAATTTTTTTTTTACTGCGTTTCATTGTAACTATAATATTTTCAAGTTGATTCGTATTGATTTGAAAGATTAAAATTATCGAATGCAAGAAATATATTGTACCAGAGGTTTTTAATTAAATGTATAATAACAGCGTTATAATTAACTAAAGCTTTGGAGTAAAGCCTGTCGTTCAGTTTTAATTAAAAGTTTTCTAACAAGAGAAGTCAAACAAGCCTGTGCATACATACATACCAGACGTAATCAATGTTAAATAACTTTTTCAATATAAATTTAACAGTAATATTGTTTCAGTTTTTCAGTATTTGAGGAATTGTAAAGAACAAATATAAACTTTTTATTGTTCTAAAAATAAATTCGTAATCGACCTGGGTTGAGTTAATTTATTAGAAAATTGTTTGAGATTGTTAATAGAAAACAACAATTTTCATTCTCTACTATTTTAACGATATGGGTTCATAATTTAGTTATTCATTGTTCTCTTCATAAATTTCATTATTATTTTTTGTTTTAGTCAGCGCAATAGAATAATTAAAAATTCTTTTTACTTATACAGCCAAACCTAATTACTCCGAATCCCGCATAATCATGTGTATTAATAGCACATTTTTACTAATAATTTCCAAAAAGTATTCTTTCAAATCTCATACGATGTTTCTAGAACAGGAAGCTCTCATAAAATCCCGATATATATCTAACAGACCCACTCTCTAATGTTGAATTAGTGAAAAAATCACTAAAGATTAGTTAAAATTGCTCCACAGAAACATTAGTGAATATTCACTAATGAAATAGTAAATAGTCTAGAATTCTTAGTGGAAGTATATGGAAATATCTACTAATTAAATAAGAAGAGTTTCACTATTTTAAATAGTGAATATTTT
>JAYJLV010000046.1:10388288-10413949 GCA_036873485.1 Torymus texanus
TGTATGTGTGCTGCTGCTGGTGCTGCTAGCACAGCAGAGGGAGAGAGAGAGCAAAGCTATACGCAGGGCCCCTCGGGGGTAAAAAGAGCGAACGCGCCGCGGCGCGAGTTACGGCTCGCCACGTAATTTCATGGGAACTGTAATTTGGCGGGGGGGAGGAGGGAGAAAGGGAGGGAAAGAGAGGCCCGTAATGGGCGCGAATCTGGGCCCAAGAGAGAAAGAGAGAGAGAGAGAGAGAGACGGTCCCGGCGCGTCGGGAGAGGCGGGAAGAATGGGCGGGATAATTACCCCTGATGCCCGCCGCTCGTTATATCTCAAGTCGCCTTCGCCTCAGCTCGCTCTCTCTCTCTCTCTTCTTCCTTCCTTCTCGCTTCGACGCATCGTCCTCGTCTTCTTCTTCGTCGTCGTAGTCTTCGACTTTTCTTCTTTATTTTATCGCTCGAGACTCTCTCGCTTCCTTTCTCCCTCGCTTCTTCTCTCCGCGTATGCGCACCTCGATCTCTTCCTCTTCATCTTCTATTCCTTCTTCGTTGATCCTTCACACATTTGTGCGCCTATATATGAGTGTGTGTGTCTGTGTGTGTCTGCTGAGTGCACGCAAACTTTAAGCCTCGTGTTTTCGATTCGTTCTACTCTCCGGAGCATTTTGCTTCGAGGGCTTTCATTGTTTTTGTTTCGCTCTTACGGTATATTCGGTTTTGGCGATTTATCTTTTTGCACACGCCGTTTTTAGCTTGTGTTTTGATGGTCTGACGGTTGTGCTCTATTTGAAATATCACGACTATGTAAAATGGTTTACAATAGGTTTAAAAATTGTTATTAAATTAAATATAAAAACATTATGTTTTTAATCCATTCATAATGATCCTTTTTAACTGCTCAAACTAAACTATATCAATTTATGTTATACCATAATAATAAAAATTAATATGTTTCCAAAACTAAATATCACTCGGATGTTCACAATCAATTTTATTATTCATCTAAATCCCAACAACGACGTTATATATTAAAAAAAAAAAAAATTAAGCCCAGCCACACTAAAACGTACTTATTCTGCTTTAAAATCGTAAACCCACGACCTAAAAATAAACTTCGCTCAAAGAAATTCGATTAAATAATTACCACAATAATTTCTGTCAACAAAAAGGTACGTTGCACTTTCCGTCTCTCAACTCGTTCCTCGCCGCGCCATCACACAGCACCGTATGCTTCTCCCTTCTTGTACAGCCCATCTTTCTTCCGTAGCCTTTACTTTCCGCTGCTCCGTCGATTGCCTTTATTGCGCGCATCTCTCTTTCTCTCTCTCTCTCTCTCTTTCTCTCGTCGTTTTATCTCCGAATATTTAACGCGTCTCGCGCATGTCGACCCTCATTTTTTCCGGGGGTTCCCCCTTTTATCTCTTGTTTTCGTTCGCTCGACGAAAAGTGCGCTCGCGCGCGAACTCACGAGCGAGCATTTACGAAGGACGTAAAGTGGATTTCGGATGGGTTATTTATGAAAGTCCATTTCGTGGATTTTGCAAGAGAGAAAGAGAGAGAGAGAGCCGGCTTTTAATGATCGTTTAATTTAACGTCGGCTGCGCGATGATGCGCGCGCTTGCGCGTGCCAACTTTAATCCTCGTGAACACGCGACGACGGCGCTTCGTTTTTATTGAATATTAAAATGCTTCTTATATGGCTTGTGGTATAAGCATTTTTCCGCTACGGCTGTGATATGGTTTTGATCGTCGGTGAATGCGTGTGCGTGTGTGGCAAACTGTTGAATTTCTCCAGAAATATATATAAATTAATGATCAATTATGCCGGCATTTCAATGTGGGGTAAATTAAGGTTTTATTCGCGGCTATTTACATACTTGAGTATATAACAGCTGGAAACCTTGTTTCTTTATAATTAGCACGCGTTTAATTCCGTTTATTTCTTTATAATTAGCACGCGTTTAATTCCGTTTATTTGCTGCGGAAAGAGGCGCACGCGAGGTTGTGAAGTGATTTGTTATACGTCCTTTGACCGTGTTTTTCCTTAATTAAATGTTAAAGTTATACTGCATTATGTATTATATGCTGCGCAATTTTTAAATTCGCATTTAATATACAAATATAATCAATTCCAAATATAAACTCCTCCAATACCCGTTATGTATATCTCATGTATAGCTATATATAACTGTATTATATTAACTGTTCAAATAAACATTATCATTTGCACTTTACGAGCATCATATATTGAAATGAACTTCAAAAGAAGCATTCTTCATTTATAAAGCAACACGCATATAATTTTAAATGAAATCGTACCACTCAAATATCTGTGTATACATTATCGAAGTATTCAATAGCCATATACATATTTATTAATTATTCGATGTACACACGAGTTGATTTCGGATGAATTATTATAACTCACATACACATCATTGCATCTTCCCCATTACCTTTATCCACATCAAAATAAACTTTCCCAAACTTTTACATACCTACATCTAGTTATTTTCATATCACATACACACACACACATATACACGCATTCTCACATCCAAATTATACATTCTCACGCGGTTCTAGATTCCCCAACGGAAACGATATAATAACCTTCACGCGTGCATATATTCCACAATTAGAGGCTCACATAAGGCTTTTACACATTATACATATATATATAGTTCAAAATACTTGGCGGCAACGATACTAATGAGAGGGCGGCTTCTGTTACAGCTGGCGACGCTGATGCCGTTGGTCCACTACAACTGCTCGCGGCACCTTCGCTTCTTTCTCTGTTCGGTATTCGCGCCTGTCTGCTCAGAACACGGGGCCATGCAGATACCAGCATGCAAGCCGCTCTGTCTGTCGGTGAGACGTGATTGTGAGGCCACCCTCAAGGAGCTCACTCTGCCCTGGCCACATATGCTTGATTGTGATCGATTCCCTGATAGTGGTGAGTATTATTATATATTTAGGTTAGAGTTTGTTTGTGACTGTGTATAATATGTTCCGAGAGGTGATGTCGTTCGAGTTTCTGTAAATGCGGTGTAGGAAGGGTATGGGGTAGCGAAGGTATAGTGCAGTGTTAATGATATTTGTTTGTAATTGTTGGGAATTTTCTGGAATTTGAAATAACATCAGGTGATATGTGAAATTTTGTGTTTAAAAGATTTTTAGATTATTTTTTATGCTACCTTAAAAGTCGGTGGTATGAATAAAGAAGGAAATCGGTTATTTTTCTTTCTATTATGACATGGTCTTTTTTATGTTAATGATAATATATAATAAAATAAATTAATTAATTTTCGTAGGAAACAATAATAAAGCGAAACCATTATTCCTTATATTTAACCAACAATTATTGTAACAAATTAAGCCATCACTTCGAAAAAGATTTTTTTAAAAGACGTCTATCCACCACTTCTACAACTACTCCTAATACGTACCCGCACTTCTCAATACACCTCCCCTTCCCCCATCCTGCACCTATATAAACCTCGACCTCTCGAATTACCATATTACGAACAACAAACCAAACCGCGCACGAAGCTCACCGCCGAACTCCTTCACCGAGTCTGTAATATCATCTCTGTACACAGGTAACACGTTGTGCGTGCAACCACCGCCAGAGGAAAGCCTCCAGACGGACTCAGTGACCGCGTCGCCGTCATCGTCGAGCGCTGGACCAGGTTCGGAGCAGCAAGAAGGAAACGTAGAGTGGGACGACGATGACGATGATGATGATTCGGCACCATCGGCACAGTGGCCAGCTGTTCAACCGATGCAACCTCAGCCACTGCCACCGCGAGCAAATCTTCATCAGAAGTGTCCAGCGCACTTTGTCGAAACGCCTTACGTCGATGTCGTCAGTCTCTCGCATTATCCCATCCGCGCGTTCATGCTCGTGGTAATTATGAATTTTTATTATTTTTATTGGGGTAATTTTTATGTGTGGTCAGTATTTATTTATTATAATGAACCTTGCTCGGTTTCAATTCTGATGTCTATACTGATAGGATGAATCCAGTTTTTGATTAGTTTTTTGTTTTGAGATATTATATTTGATTTGTTTCTTATCGTTCAAGAGGCCTAATTTTGAAATTAATGAATACTTTTAATGTAATTTGAAATTCTAAACTTAGATAAGAAACTGGATCTGTAACGTGAAAAAAGTGTAGATGCTCAAAGAAAATTGTTGAAATAAAATGAACACCTATATATAAAGATAAATGTATATGCATGATATACTTCTTGATTAGCAGTGATTCATTTGGATTTATTCAAAAGTTGCATCTAAGCTTAGAGGATTCACTTACATGCACTATTTAAGTTTACATTACTCCAGAAATATCGCTTGTATACATTAACATAAAATTATGAAAACGACGCTATTTCCTTAATGAGCATCTATATTAGAGCATGCACATTCCCAAGGAAATCTAGCATATTGGCATTAGTTATTTGAAATTGTTTAAAGAATGTAGCCTTATTAACCGATCGGACCAGTTTCTGATTAATTGACAAATAAAAATGTAAGGTTAAAATCAAATTTACATTATATTATAAATAATTAATCACTTCATCGAACGTGATAGGATTCGAATTATAGTGAAAATATACCGATAAATTCCGAAGATGCAGGAAATACGTTTTAAATAAATTAGGCATAATAAAGATGTCATATACATTCCGCATTGAGTAAAAACACTTAACTGTAGTATTATTTGGGACATTACACGATAATATACAGATATTGTACAATTCCAGCAGTACAATAAATAACTCACCAAAACAGCAACTACCATATAACCATTTACTTTCAGACCTCATGTGTACCACGCTGTGGCGAGGATGCCTACTACCGTGCAGAGGACAAACGTTTCGCCGAGCGTTGGATGACCGGCTGGGCTTGGCTTTGCTTCCTCTCCACTCTTTTTACCCTGCTAACTTTCTGGGTGGAACCATCGCGATTCCGCTACCCTGAACGACCGATCGTCTTCTTAGCGTTATGCTACAACCTCATGTCTGTGGCCTACATAATACGTGGTGCCGTAGGCCCGGAGAACATCAGTTGCGCTAGTCAAGAGGATGGGCCCAGCTACGTTCCGGTAGGTTTCACCCCGGCTTTTAACGGTTTTCAGCCGCGATTGTGCGTTACTGCGATGAGTAGACAGATATACACATAATATACGTATGTATGTGTATATGTGGGAGCGCGGATGTGATGCACAGTGGATGGTGCGGTTGCCGAAGCGTGGAGAGGAGAGATCGGGTTACGGTATTATGGAGATCGGGAGAGTATATAGTTGTGGTTTGAAAGTTTTTGTTAGAAATTTACCGTGTTGCAAGGTGAAATGTGGAATAGGACGCGTGTTTATTAGGATGTATTTTATGATGAGTAAAAGTGAAAAATGTATATATGCTAAAGCATTTATTTTATTAGTAAATTTTTATTTCGATGCGTCGAAAACAAATGCTATTTCTTCAGAAACGTGTATGATTATCGATAATTACTTTTTAATTTGCTTGGTAACCTCATCTAGAGAAGATATAAATAAAAATTAATAGTGTGCCGTTTATTTTATTATTTTTAATTTACTAATACAAGGAAACTATCGTGATAGCAAACACTAGTCATTGATTATATACCTATGGCATAGAAAGAGATTGTTTATTAAACATATACATACACTATGTCAACATTTTTCCTTGTTTACAATAATACAAAACATTAAAAACAGTTTTAAAAAGTTGCGGATCAATAAAACAATAACTTCCGCATACACTCACCGGTACTAAAGCTCCTTTTCGTTCACCCGTTCTCGAAATGAATATTCAAATAGGATTAGCGCTCGCACGAACCCGTTCTACCTGCAAAAACAAAAAAATAGAAAGAACGAGAAGACCCCATAATACCGCACATCTCCTATATAATACCGACTTTTTCCAATACATATATCTTCCTGTGCAGGTGAACGACGGCTTGCGAAGTGTACCATGCACCTTGTGGTGGTTGGCTCGCTACTACCTCGACCTGGCCAGCAGCCTCTGGTGGGCGATTCTCTGTGGCTGTTGGTTCCTTAGCGCACGTAACGAATGGAGCAGCGAAGCGCTTCATAACATTGCTGCGTACTTGCATGCTGCCGCTTGGGGACTTCCCGTTCTACTCACCGGAGGTAAGCCCTATATATATATATGTGTAGCGATTATATTTTATATGTATATATGTGTATAGAGGTATATACACTTTTGCGTAGGTAGTTTTAATGTATAATACTATATACGTATATAATACGTATATGGGATGGTCAAAGTGGAGAGTTTTCGTTTAATCCCGCGGACGAAGAGAGGATATTGCTTCGGCACTTAGGCAGATTACGTCGAAATACGAGTCGGCAGTAGAAAGAGAGACAGAGAGAGGTTTTTTTGATGAGTTTCAGGGGGATGGGGATTAAACGCAGAACGAGGCGAGTTTTCGAACGCTAAAGTGTATGAATATAGAGCGAACTTTGTGTATATGTATATATAAGTGTGTCGTGTTTTGTGAGGATTCAAACGTTCGCGCAGCTGAAATATATCGAAACGGTTTTGCAGACAGGTGTGTATGTAGGGTTTGAAAGGAAATTGCTTCGATTTCATCAGAATTATTTCCATGGTATGGATTTTAGTATAATAATCTATTGATTTTTGAAAGGAAATAAAAGCTTAATTAATTAATGAAATTACATCATTCCGAATACAGTTATTTAAAGCTTTCGTTACCTGAATTATAATAGAGAGTTCTGAAAACTTAATTTAAATTTCAATTGATTGATTCATTCGATAACTATGTATAGAACCGTATAATTAAACTCATTTTAATCGTTCCAAGTATCGTTTATTCCTATAAATAATTTATCACGCATTCATATACTCGATTACATTAAACCGCACCTTGTTATACATTTAAAGTAGTTCCTCGCCAAAACTAATAAACTAACTTTTCATCTCTCCTTCCAGGAACACTCATCTCCAGGAACATCTCAGCGGACGAGCTAACCGGTCTCTGCACAGTCTCGGACGAGTCAAGCCTTTGGCTGGAAGTCTTCCCCAACGCGAGCCTTCTAATCCTCGGCTGCTTCCTCGGCGGCGTCGCAGGCGCAGCTCTAGTGCGGGTCCGACGTGCCGTCCGTTTAGCCGGTCGCAGCGCTACGAAGCTTGAGCGGCTCATGACGCGTTTGGGTGTCTTCGCACTGCTGTACGTGGTACCAGCTTTCGGCAGCCTCGTATGCGCTCTACACGAGTCGCACTCGCGGCCGAGATGGCGAACACTTGCTCTACTTGCAGCTATCGACTGTCGTTCAGCGGAGAATTGTGTGCCGGGACCGAGCTTGCGACCCGTTGGTTTGGAAGTGGCACTGCTGAGGTTGTTCCTGTCACTCGTCATCGGTGTAACTTCGGGCATGTGGGTTTGGTCAGGCAAGACGTGCCGTGCCTGGAGTAGGCTTCTCGCAGCCCCGAGCAAACCCTCGAGGCCGCCAACTATTCATCAGTCTGGGGTGACACAGCAGTTACAGCCTGGTGGTCAGACTTTCGACGGCTACAAGCCTGAGGCTGTTAACATCGCGTGATGATAGCTAGTGCTTGTCGCTCAACAGCAGCGGCAACGGCATTGGCGGCGTGATTGCGACGTCGAATGGATTCTCTGAACTGTTTTCGCTTTAATTTTAGTTATTTATTCGTATGCAAGAGTGCTGGTGTGCGAAAAGCGTCTTTTCCGTCAGCGGGAGAAGATGCTCGTGTGTAACGCAAAGCTTTATTACGAGGTTTGGAATCCACGAGAATGGATTACTGCGAGTGTATATATTTAGATGATAATATATTATATAATATTGTTCTGCGCCAATTTTATCGCATCTGGTTTTGTACAATGCATTTTGGTATTCGAGTGCTATTGTATACGCTAGAGAGGATTAAAAAATCGGTGAAAGTCATTAATTAGAAATGTAGAGAATGATGTTAAAACCAGTGGAAGTTTGTCGTTTGTTTCTGAGTATTTTATCTAAGAGTTTTGTCATTATTATAGAATCAAAAGAAATATCGATATCAGCATAGGTCGATGGTTAAGAATAAGTCATTAAATATTAATAAAGAAAATTATCTGAAAAAGAGTTAGGATCAATGATTATCTTGCAAACAAGATAAATTTAGTGCGTAAACTGTTTAAGCTGTTTCGTTCAAATGTTTTTGTATGAAAAACTTTTATAGCAAAGTAGTAACAAATTCTTTTTCAATCGAAATCTTCATACTACTATATTAAACAATCAAATAATTGTATTTTCTATAAGCGGTGCATTTTTTTAACTTTTTCATTTTCACATAATAAGCACAAAGTAAGACTGACTCGTAATTACATATGAAAGTTTTTCACGAAAGACTTCTCAGTGTAACATCATCAGTAATATAGAAGAGCAGTAGTATATTTGGCTAATTTTGATAAACTTTCAAAATTAATTTATCAATATAAAAAGGTTTTCACATTTGTAAACAGTAAAATCATGTTTATGATACAAAACAAATTCCCAAAAATATTTAATTGTTAAATTTCCTAGTTGTAATTTAGCACAATGATGATTATACGAGAGTGATTTTTGTAGCATAATGAACGTTGTCAGTTATTCATAAATAAGACTACCTGTAGCATCCCAAAAAAAAAATAAATTTTATCCAACGCACAAAGCTAAAATGTACTAAGTAAATAAGCGTTATGTTTTGTAAAAAAAAAAAAAAAAACAAAGACTGTATATAAGTACTGTAAATAATGTAAATCGATTTTATATTCAAAATATATTATAAATCCTTTTAAAAGAGTATTTGCGTGAATAGATACAATTATTTAAGGCTTTGTACAGTGAAGTAATTTTCTGCGACTTTAATAAAGATTCTTTTTATACGTTATCTAAAATCCAATTATTTATCCTATAAAAAGTTTTATAAAACGTAATCCTCTTCTCTCTTTCTTATCTCTTTTTACTTTATTAAAACCATTGTAGAATAATATTATGAATTGGAGTTCATAGTCTTGCTAAACGCTTAATTAACGATTAACGTAAGCGTGCATAATAGTATTTCATTTTATTATAAACAAAAGTTGCTGCACTTAAAACGTCATTTATTATTTTGCTTTATACATGTTTCATATTAATATGTTAAAAGAATAAGTATTTTTTATTTTATAAACAAATATTGAAACTCGTATGAAATTAATTGTATTTACTAAATTAATTATATTTACTAAAACATCTTTTGCATTGTTCACAATTCTTTTTTAATAACTTTTGATAACTATATCATTGTTTTTGACTGTTTTATTTGTTCTTAAACTTATTATGAATATTTAATAAAAACTTGATGTAGTAGAAATATATCGTAGAAAAATCTCTGACATCATTTTGATCTATTTATACATGTTTAAATACAAATACAATAAAATATATTAGATGAAAATAATTATGTTCATAAAATTATATTATAGTGCATGAATTAGACGTTAATAGTTTGCAATCGTTAAACTTCATTAAAACTCTCGTTAAAAAGTATAAAGTTGTTTCAATGACGACGTTTTTATGCAATTACAATATAACCGAATCATTATAGCAATACTTGGAAATGAGAACGATAATTAGAAGATTATACTTAGCTTCGAAAAAAAAAAAAAAAAAAACTGAACAGTGATACACTGTGGTATTAAATATGGATAGCAGACATTAAAAAATTAAATACATGAATAATATCTATCAAAAATTTATTTTTATTTAAAGCAATATTTTTAATTATTATGAAATAAAAAATTCTCTTGATAGCATCATAAAATATATTGTTGAATTTATAAAATATCATATAATTTAAATTTTATAACGCAATATTTCTGTAATCTTAAACACTTAGGTGTAATGTAATTTTAAAAAATTGCCGCTTTTATCATTCATTTATCGACCAATCAGCAAAAGAAAACAGTGCAGCTAATCGTTACAAAAGCCGCAAATATCTATATATAAGTAGTAAGTAGTGTGAAGAGCAGAAGAGGTTATATTCTTGTATACGCTCATACGTCACTGCGCACAGTGCACGTCTGCACGTGCTACTATTATTAATATTATCAGCACTAATATCTAGTCATTGATAGGTTGTAAGGTGAACTTTAAATTATGCCGACCAGGTGTTTTTTATTGATAAAACACATATTTGTTTTTATAGATCAATAAAAAGTTTACGTAAATGTTCACTGGTTTTTTAAGTTTTACACAGTTTTTTTATTTATTTTTAGTTACCTAAAAATACGATAAAATATTTTTCATGTAATTAATTTTTATTAAAAGTAATTACAGTTTACAAATAAGTAAACAGTTTTAAATATAGAAGTATCGAATCTGCTTTAGTACAAAAGAGTAAAAGTTTATCATTTCCACGTTTTATGTTTTGGTAAAAAAAACGTTAAATGACTTATCAGTACTGATAATGTATAATCTGGTGCGTACATAAAGAATATGAAAAGCAAAAAGTAATCCAGAAGGAGCTATTCTGTAGTTGACTGAAAGAGGCTGTAGTTCCATATAAATCACAATATGTCTAAAACAGTTGCTGTTGTTGGTTCTTCTATGATTGATTTTATAACGTAAGTAGAAAGACTATTTACGTGTTGACATTTTTTTTATTCATATAAAAGATAAAAATAATAAGATTAATTGTAGTTATTCATCACGATTACCTAAACCTGGCGAAACACTCCTAGGAAATAAGTATGAACAAGGTTTTGGTGGTAAAGGAGCAAATCAATGTGTTACAGCTGCTAGACTTGGAGCTTCAACAGTATTTGTGACATCGGTAAATTATTTGAAAACTTGTTATACAGTATAAGTAATTTTTATTTGATAATAATTGTATCATTATAGTTAGGGTCAGATTTACTTGGCCAGGAATATATTGAAAAATTAAAGAAAGAAAATATTGATGTATCTCATACAAAAATTCAAAACAATATTCATAGTGGTATTGCTCAAATTATAGTTACAGAATCAGGTAAGATTGTTTCAAAAGATCTGAATTAGAATTGAATTAAGTATATAAAAAACGTTTTTAAAATGCATCAATTTTTATTTTAGGTGAAAATTCAATAGTAATTGTTCAAGGTGCTAATGCATTACTGTTACCAAAAGATGTAATTGAAGCCAAAGAAAAGATCCAATCTGCATCTGTACTTCTTTGTCAATTTGAAACAAATTTACAAGCAACATTAGAGGCAGTTAAACTATTCCAAGGGCATGGTATGCTACTTATTTCATGTATTTCTATATCAATAAATTATTAATATTTTAATTGAACTATATTTTTTTTCTATGATAGGCACATCTATTGTTAATGGTGCACCAGCTATGAGTATTAATGATATAAATATAGATATTTTAAAACTAGCTGATATATTCTGTGTTAATGAAGTAGAGGTTGGTTCTTTTACTATAATTTATTTCTAACGAGTCAATCTATTTAATTGTCTAATCAAACATAAATAGGCTGAACTGATGACTGGAGTAGAAAATTTAACAATAGCGAATGCTCAAGAAGCTGTGGATAAATTTTTCTCTCTTGGTTGTAATACTGTAATTATAACATTTGGAGCTCGAGGAGCCATACATGCATCTCATGATAAAACAAAGATTGTACATACACCTACTGAACCTGTAAAGGCTGTTGATACCACAGTAAGTGAAATTATTAACATAATATTTGCAGACTGTAAATAAAAATTTTTTAGGGATACTTTTAATATTTTTAAGCATATAATTTATTTAAAAGAATAAATCGTTTAAGACTTTTAGTATAAGTAAAATTATTTTTAGGGTGCTGGGGATGCTTTTCTAGGATCTCTTGCTTATTTTATAGCATACTATCCAGATTTGTCATTAGAAGAATGTATTAGAAGATCTAACAAAGTTGCTGGACAAAGTGTCTTAAAAACTGGTACACAAACTAGTTTTCCATACAGGAAAGATTTGCCGCCTGAACTATTTTAGATATTTTAGAAATTTTATAAGTATAGACAAGTGCAATTATTATGAAAATATTAACATAAAGGCTATTTTTATAGTGGACTGTTTTATCAAAATTATAGAAATGAAAATTATTGCCTAAAATTTTTAAAAATATGTATCAGTTTACTTATGTTTTATACAAATATTTTGTACTTACAAACAAATGAAAGATTGTTAAATTTTCTTTCATTTCAATAATATTACTTTTAATACGTTTTTTTATAAATATCAATAGTAATTTATTTACAAAAGAATTTATACATAACTATTTGTTGACTTAAACTTTTTGTATAATACTTACAGTTATTTCACAAAATAAATCTTTACTTCTGTACTAGTAATGTATTTATTAATTTAATTTAGACATACTGTTAAGTCTATTCAAAGAGTTACATGAAAATTTAATATGTACTTTTAGTATCACAAATTAATAACAAAGTTTTAACTTAAAATTTCTAAATTACATATCCTATATTGTCGAGTAGTAGTATTTCTGATTAGCACAATATTCGATTTCTGTTGTATTAAATTGAGTATTGAAGAAAATACAGTATATCCCAGACCTATTCCTTTGGCTTTAGAAAATGAAAATCCACCTTGTGTAATGTAGCCAATGACTTCTCTATCACAGGAATGTCTTACACTTATACACTTTGGTAAATAAAGATTGGCCATTGTTTGAGCTTGCTGTTCAATTAAAGTTTTGTTACAATTCACCAATTTTTTCTTAACAAGTTCACGAATTTTATTCAAATGTTTAATATCCAAAGAATCTTTCACTGATAAATTATTACTAGCATTCTCCATTTTCTTTTTAGCACATACTCTTTGTTTTCTTAATCGCTTTAACATAGCAAGATGTCCTTTTCTTAAATTTCTTCTCTTTTCTTCATTACAGTCTAATTTAAAAGATTCAGTAGGTCCTGACCACTTTTTATCTTCATTATATTTGGTTAGATCTTCTTGTGTTGGCATACAAATTATACTAAAATCTTTAGGTAATCCTTTCCTCTCAATGGTTATTTTTACAGGCACAAGACAATTTTTATCTTGAATTAAATTTTCTAAGTTTTCAGATGAACCTGTCATATCTGTTTCATTGCGGGTGGATCTCTTTTTTCTTTGAGAATTTGAGCATATATTTATATTAAGTAGTGAAAGTACATGGCGATCTCTCAAAACATAATAATTATCTACATCACACCATTCTTTCATAAGTATTTTCCATTCACAATCAAATGGACTGGATATACCAAATTTGGTATAATTTATACGTTTATTAGGTGGAAGTCTAAAATATCTTTCTGTTAATTCGGTTTTCTCAAAATTTGCTTCAGTTTTATAAGCATCTGTATCTGGATGATTTATAGCAGGCATATTAAGATTTGAATTTTCATAAGCAATTGATTTTGATTCTCTCAACCCACCAGATCTGGCCCCTCTCAAAATAAAGGCAAGCCAAAATGGCATAGACCAACCAGAAGGTAAAACAATGTCTATTCCAGATGCAAAACCAATGCTATTATTATGTGCATAATCTCCAGGTTTTTGAATGAGGAGAATTGGTATTTTATGCATGATATCTTCATTATAAAATTGATCATTCTGTACTCCAGGAACTAAATTTTGAGTTCTTATGCTATGAATAGCCGTAGCTGATATACAGTTTTTAGTAACATAACTTCTCACTTTTGAATCCCAGAGTGGACTTATATTTGATGAGGTAGGGGGCATTGGAGTTCTTTCCCCTATGTCTGTATTAGGAACAGATTTTGTTCTCTTTTGTGGTAGGAAAAATCGGGGATCCAAAACTGTCAGAGCAAGTACCATGTTTGGTGGTAGTTCATTGGGAGAGTTTAAATTTTTTAAATTATCATATACATCTTTTTGAACTTTAAAAGCATCCAAATTACTTTGTGATTGATAAAAAACTTTATACCAAGTATCAATTGAGTTTTCACACTTATCATCATTATCAACATCGATTTGCCATAGATCCTTTTTATCTTCTATTTCACTTTTTTCTGAAGTTTCTTCCTCCATTTCATGAACTATTTTTAAAGTACTACTTACTTTTGAGTTAATACTAGGTAATTTCAGTGCATCAGTTATTATACTGAGTGCCAAAGGTCCACAAAAACGAAACCTGTTTAAGCAATTTCTCAGTATTGACATTTGACAACCATCAGCACTGTTATAAATTGGTATTTTTGTTGTTAAGAAAATTTTTAGTCCAGATGATACTTCTTCTTTATCTTGACTTTGAAGTTTCTCTTGACTTCCTTCACTCTCTGCATCAATATTACTTCTATGCTCCTTTAACTCAAAATTAAAATTTGAAATAATCTCTTTTAATACATCATCATAAAATGCAGGATGAACCCAAATCCAAATAGCCTTTGAACGATAATCATTGGGCTTCCATAGAAAATGTACATATCCAATAGGATGATATGGATAACCATCCTTCTTATAAAACATTACAGTACCTTCTCTTTCTCCATTAATATAAATTTTAGCACCAAATGTTAGTTCATTTGGATTACAATGCATTTTTAATCTCTGCTGTAATATATCAATAGGACCTTTAATTTCTAAGCATGTGTAATATGAAAGATCTTGAATTAAACAATGATTCATCACAGCTCTGTAATTTGCTCTGAAACACCTGTCATTAGAGTGATTAGCTAATTTGAAACCCCATTTTTCAATCATTTTGAAACGTTTTGCATGCCAAATGTGTGTTTCCAGCCAAAACTTATTTCTTTGTCTTCTGTTGTATTCTAAAAGTAAATTTCGTGGTCTTCTACGATATTTTCTAGATGGACGTTTTGTTTTTGGTGGCAAGCCAGACTTTTTCATTTGACTTAAATGTCCATTTCTTAATTTTCGCGGCATGCGTTTAGCATTATGAGACATGATTCGGCGACGCATGTGCATAGGAAGCTTCTGAAATATCAACTTTGTCTGTCGTGGATTTTCTGTAAAATATTAAAAATTCAGTATGACATTGAATAGTCGTAAATTTGAAAAACTAACAGTTTTATTTTACAAAGTATAATATATAAAATATAGGTAATGCTGTATAATTTATAAGAAATAACGTATAATAAACATAAAAAAACGAACCTAAAGAATGTGTCATTGCTGCCATTTCACTTGATCTAGCCGAAGCTAGTTTCAGGATTTGTGCATCGCGGGGAAGGCTTGTTTCGCCACCCAATAATTCGTCAAACTGCTTTTTCTCTTCCATGATGATTACTTTTTTATTCTATGAGATCTAATAACAACAAATAATTTTTTTTCGTAAAAACACACCACTAGAGGTTAGAATCCATCTTATGTTTACCAGTTACCACACGGCAATATTCACGTGGTCTGACCGTTCGTGCCTCCTGATCAGCGTTGGTTTTTCCAAAAGTGTACGATCACAGTTCATGACTGTAGGCTAGTGGCGCCCCAACGGCGTATGTCGGAAACTGATGTGCGAATATATGATTGAAATTTCAAATTTTCAATCATATTCGCGCATCAGTTTCCACCTCATGTCGTCGAGGCGCCACTAGTCTACAATCATGAACTGCGAGCGTACACTTTTGGAAAAACCAACGCTGCTCCTGATGTGGCGCGCTACCTACCGGCTAGACGAGGCTAAGTAAAGAAAGAATGGAAATTGAATTTATTTATCTATTTGAGAAAATAACGAAACTTGTTGAATTAAAAAATATATAATAATACTTAATAGTTATATATGTACTTCAAAATATAATACTTATACAGAAATGCGATAAATATCTTAATTATATACACTTACTGATTTAATTCTTCTATCATTCTTAACAGTAACGAAACAATGCACGTTTCAGTTTTATTAGCTCATGATAATATTAATTATTGATTATATAGAACAAAAAAATAAGTACATTACAAGTTATTATGTAAATAGCACTTGCGTATGAAAATCGATTAAAAGTATATTTTTATAATTGAAAATAAGACGTCGTAATGAAAGTTTTTTTGAATACTTTTACTTTTATAGATACTATCCTAATAGATAAGATCAAAATAGAGCCAGATGAAAATTACGTGCTCTTCTTTCTATTCTAATTTTTGAATTAAATTTCTAATCATTATAAACAAAATTTCTTGAATTTACAAAATTTCACATTTATTAATGACAACTGAGTGTAATAATTATAACACAAATAATATAAAAAATTTACAGCCTTAAAAAATTACTGAAAAAAATTTCTGCCCCAATTACATATTTAAATATTAATAAAATCTTTATATAATGCATAATTTTCTATGTAATATTGAAATATCATGCATTTAAGATACTTTTTAAATATGTTACATCTTATATAGTAAAAATTAGTTCTTATTATTATTTGTGAAAATTAATTTGAGTGGTTAATATTTGTTTTAAAACTTGTAGTAGCTGATATCACAGGAATGTTATGTGTATTTTGTTATCAGTTGAGGGTGTTTGTATGATGTATTTCGCGCGACACATACATGTGAGACGGTAATCACGAACAGCCGGTTTACATCTACATTATGCTCGTTTTACACCACCAAACATCCTTGTGATAATAGCGATTTGAGAAGGTCTTTACTGAATGAATTTAGTCACATCCGTTTGAGCGTATTTGTTTCACATTCGCGATTGCTTCAATAAACCATGCATTTATATATTTACCTCTATGAGTTTAAATATTTTATTGCATCAAAAAAGCTTTTTAATAGTAGAATATAAGTAAATGAAATATTTTTTTGTCGTAAAGTATTTATCATTATATTTCGTTCGCATATCATCAGTGCAATTACATTTTTCATTATACGTAAAAAATAAATAGAAGATAAACTGTGCATATAATAAAATAAAGTAACTATGCACTTATTAATGAGTACGCTATTGATTTATTATCTTGAACTAAATTGCAAGAATAGTTATATTTATCGCAAAATAGAAAGCTTCAATTAACGTCGATAATCGATTTGCCTTTCATTAGCGCGAGACAAGGCGTTTTACCGTATATTACGAGTTATCACAGCCGAAAATTGAAAAGCCTTGTTTCGTCCTTGCGTAGGCAATAAACTCGGGGTTTCTAAGGTCTTATAATCTCATGTAGGGTTGCCAAGCAACCTGTGATTTCTTTCGTTTTTTTCCAAGTATTTACTTTATCTTGAGATTCGCCGTAATGACAATAAGATTTAATTAATTAGTTTGTTTAGGTATTTTATATTAGTTTTTGTATTAATATAATATTAATGAATAAAATTATTATATTATTTGTATGTGAATAGAAGTTCAATGTTTCGTAAAAAAACAATATATTTTTAGATTTATTCATAATGTTATTTACAAAAACATAACGCAAATTTATAAGCTTAATCAACGCTATCAGATTCTTGAAAAGAAATCATAAAAAAATTAATCTTGACTTAATTGAAATTTATTTGAAAAAATACGTGTCCAATAAAAACGTTTATTACAGAATAAGTTATTGGAAACAGTTCAAAATGGCTTTGAACAATTATTATTATTTATTTTTCATATGGCAAAGTGGTTTCAGCATCCTCTATTTTCATACTTAATCTGCAAATAATTGATGAACTCAAGAGATCAGCAACTACGTCGCAGTGTTGAAACAAAGGTTTAAATTTTTAAAAGATACGATGCATCATGCTGTCCACCTGCGTCACTACTTATTAACAAGGCTCAATCAATAATTCGTCTCGTTCAAATTTCCCGCTTTTCAGTCAATCGATAAAAAAGAACCCACCAAACATAAGACTATTTTCGAAACCTTATTAATCCTCTTCTCTACTAAGAATTCGCTTTACAACCAAATACAGCCTCTGGCAAACTATCCAACTTATCGTTGATTACTTTAAATACTCAATTCCAAAAACCAAATCCCACCGGCGCGCAAATTTAAAATCGGAAAAAATCAATACCCCCGAATTATTCTAACCTCAATCTCGTGCGTACATGTACGAATTCACAGAAATAGGAGGCGGTAGTGTGGTGGGCGGGGGAGGGAAAAGGGGGATACATACAGAGAGCGACTACGTAGTAGATACGACGGTAGCGCCGAATTCCCCGTCATCGCTCTGCTGCTCGCATATATAGTATATACTACGAAAGAGCGAGGGAGAGAGAGAGAGAGAGAGAGAAAGAGAGACAGACGAAGAAAGAGAGCGATAGTGCGAGAGCAGAAAGACTGGCGAGGAGTTAGAGCTCTCTGGCTGCTCGCTCTTGGTGGTGACTGTCGGAGTCGTGTGCACGTCAGTGTGGGTCGCACGCGCGCGCGCGCGTGTCATCGATAAATTATTCTCGCTCCCTCGCTCGCGCCTCTAATATATATACTTATATACTCGTTCATCGTGCAAAAGTGTTGTCTCTGCGTGTGTGCTTTCACTCATTCTGTATCTCTCTCTCACTCTCACTCTCACTCTATCTCTCTGACTCTAATATAAAACCGCACGAGAGATAGATAGATACGTTGTTTTTTCCTCACTCGCCGCGCGCTCTCACCTTTCGTCTCCTTCCTCTTCTCCTCCACTTCTTTTTCTCTCTCGCCGTGCCTGAAAGCACATACGCGCGCGCGTATCGTCGTGTGCCGTGGTGCGCGGCCGTGCGCGAGTGTGTGCGTGTGCGGAGTGTACAGAGGAACCGAGAGAGAGAGCTATAGCTGCGACGGAACGGACAAGCAGCAGCAGTAGCAGGAACGAGTAGATAATCTTCTTGCAGCGCCGTTGTCCTCTACCCGGGCGCAACCGTGACGCGCTCATCAAGCTCCCAGGCTCGTCCCGTGGATACTCCGGCACAGGAGAGGACCGGAAGGTGCGTCTCCCCTTGCCTCTCGTATATCAGTGTAGGGAAAGCAGCAGTAGTAGTAGTAGTCAGCAAGAGGCTATATTGGCATAGAAAAAAAAAGAAAAAAGAAGACGACGACGTTGTCCCGGTATGGCATTGTCGTCGTCGTTGATCAACCAAACAAACTGATGAGAGATTAAAAGGTCTTTCCATCTCGTCTGCTACTACTGCTGTGACTTTATAAGAGCGCACAGCAGTAGCAGCAGCTGCACGTAGTTGAAGTGCTTTTTCTCTCTCTTTCTAGCGTTGTGTTCCGATAAGGATAAGAGCCGTGGAAATTCGTGTCGAGTGTGACGCGCGCTAGCTCGCTCGCTTGCTCGCGGTCGATGTGCAGCGAGTAGCAGAAGCGTATTTCACTCGGTCTGTCTCGTTCTCTCTCCTATACTATAATACATGTTCCCTCTCTCTCTCACTCACTCTCTTGCGCGCGCGCGCGAGTGTTCCGTCCTTGTCGCGTGCGCCTCGCTCCTTTTGGGCTTTATAGATTCGTATGACCAACTTTGACCATCTCTTGACTATCAATTTAGATTCGTGTTGTGTATGCGCAAGCGACACACGCAAGCAAGAGCTGAGGCACGTAAGTGCTTTGCAGGCGAGGCGCGGGACCTCGCGCATAGAGCATATATATACACGAGAGGACGGTAAATTGG
Organism: Torymus texanus; assembly: GCA_036873485.1. Taxonomy (NCBI): domain Eukaryota; kingdom Metazoa; phylum Arthropoda; class Insecta; order Hymenoptera; family Torymidae; genus Torymus; species Torymus texanus. Next base: position 10,407,877 of record JAYJLV010000046.1, read on the forward strand.
AGCGCGCGGTACGCTGTTCGATGACGGTCAATGTTTCCCCGTATCCCATATCTATATAGCTGGGTGTACATATACAAAGTGTTTAGAAAAAAAATAAGAATTTCCTTTTTCGTATACTGTTTCTGAACTTGAGAAAATCGTGCTGCGAATGTTGATCGTTTTATCTTGAAATGGATATTTTTAGTTTTTGAGTTCTTCTAAATCGATACTGATATTTTTTTTTTGTTTTTGTTTTGATTTAAATAAGTATTGAATGACACAATGATAATATTCAGAAATGATTGTAAATTAATCGTGGAATGTATCGTGGATTATAAGTTTGAAACGCTGCATTAGTAATATTTTCGCAATCGTTTAGTCGTCTTGCATTGACACAATTTTTTGTGCTGTGTAGGTACAAAAACAGTTTGAAATCAATCTTATTGCGAATGGTTTTTAAGGCAGGCTTCGACTCGCATGCCTTTTAAAGCAATTACAAGCGTTTAAAGAGAAAAAAATCAGTTTACATAAGATTTTTAATGCAAATTTATTAAAACCATTTATTACCTGCTCCGATTCGTTCGATTACCAAAACATTTTATTTCTGCAAATATGTTTCAATTGATGAGTTTATTATTAAAAATCACGTAACTCGAGATAAAATTACCCATTCATTTAAATACAAATATCAATATTGAATTCAATTTAACAGAGTAAATAATAATAAAATATCCATTTCATTGAAAACAAAACACTACCATCCGATATTTGATTTAATAAAATAATTTCGAAGCTCCATTATGATTAAAAGTAAACCGATGAAATCAATGGACGGTCGGCGATCCAAATCGAAGCAGACAGCTATTTTTTTCGCGCGAGCAGCAGCCGCAGCCCTGCGGTTATAAGTACCGAGTATTATAGAGAAGATACCGGGAGCACGTGCAGACGACATCAACCGCGCGTATCACATATAGCGTGCCTATTTACCGACATTTTCCCTATACCGTCTTTTTTACCGTCTCCCTGACCGATTCCCCACCATAACCTTAGAGTGCGTATCGAGTTCCTCCTCCGCCTCCCCCTCCTCCTCTTCCTTCTTCTCCTGGGGGCTCTTCCTATGCGTGTATATATGCTAGTGCGCGGGCGCGCGTTTATATATGTGAACGACACATGCGCGCAAACTGATGCGAAGACACGGAGAGCCGCGTATATAGTTGCAGTGATAACGAGTGCAAGAGAGACGGAACGAGAACTCTCAGCCTACGTATATATACACGAGTTCATCGCTGTATACGTATATATAGATGTATATATGTGTATAGGTATATATGCGTGTGTCAAATGGTCGTCGCCATCTTCGAGGTCGGACGAATTCAAAGTCGCGGCTGCTCTACTGCTGCTACTGATCGAAAGGGGCCATATCCCCGGGGGAGTTTAAAAGTCGTCGGTAGCGGTCGGCCCGTGATTCGTGTATTCGTGCGTATGTGACTCCGATTCCCTTGTGGTCCGACCTGCTATACTATTTTATACCCGGGGATCCCGTGCGCCCGGCCTCCAGTAGATAGATGCTCGTATACATCAAACACATAGGTATATACACATATACACAGAGACATTAGCGTGCGCGGGTGTATACGTATGTCGTCCGCTCGCTGCTGGGCGCTCTCAGCTCTCGCTGCTCTGTCGCGCACAGGCGGCGTATAAGAGCTCCGTCAGCTCCGTTCGCGGTGTGTTATACACCTATCTCTCCTATCTAGTCTCGCGCGGGCGCCAGTATAGAGCTGCCGCTGCCGTCGCCAAGTAAAAAAGCTAGTCAGTTTATCTCTTTCTCTTTCTACCCGGCTCTGTGCGTGTGTATCAACTCTCGGTGCGCGCGACGTATACGAGAAACGAGAGACAGAGCCCTGTAAGGAAGTGCCGCGCACTGCACAACACACGCGGGGGGATAAGTGTGCCGTGTGTGTTGTATATATAGCTCGGCTTTTTAGTCCTGTCCCGCGTGTGTCTGTGTGTTTGGAAGTGTGGATATAAGTATATGTGTTCATCTGTGTGCGGTCGATGTGCGCCGACGGTGCGACCGCGAGTTTGGTTGTTTTCCGCGAAATGATCGCGCTGTGATTTTGTGCGAAAGATATACATGTACATAAGATAGGATTTTTTATGTACGCGAAATACATAACGTGAGAAGATACACGAACGATTCTGCTACTGGCCTGTCGACTGCTCGGTTCCTCTTTTTTTTGTAAAGTCACAAAGTATATTTTTTTGTGTGTTGAAGCTCTCTTGCTACTACTACTACTACTACTGTTACTACTGTTACTACTACTCTGCTACTTTGTGGTGTCTATTGCAATAGTCCCATGCTCTTCTAACAGTCTCTTTCACTTACTTGGATTTCTCTGCTGTCTAGTCGTACATACTTGCATTCTCTGTCTCAGTTGTGAATTCACAAAACAAATGTCTAACAGTGTGTAAATTGTTGTTTGCCTCAAGTCTCCTGTGCTATCTCTATGGTAAATATCCCAGTGTATATATTGCACTTGCAAAGAGAGCAAGTCGTGTCTGCCAAGAAGCTGTTGACCTGCTCTTTGGCCAAGTTTTTTCAGTGATTGTTTACTTTGCCAGTGTGAGATTAAATGAGAGCGCACTGACTCAGTGCACCAGCCCTGGGACATTTGCCATAGTGAGCAAAAATGCAGGAGTATTTTTGGTATTAGACCTAACAGTGCTCCTTTCTTCTTGTTGTGTGCAGTGAGGGACAATCGGCTGTGGCGAAGATGAGTTGTCAACGTAATTCCAGTAGGATTACAGTGCCCGACGACTTGAGGGATATACTTCTGGAATTCACAATTAGCTTCCTCCTTGAACAACCAGACGACATTCTTGATTACGGCGCAGAGTTTTTCACACGCCTTAGAGAGAATCGACAAAATCAACTGATTCAGAGCGGTCAAACATGTACTTCCACACCAGACGAGTCTGTTGAAGAAGGTAATAAAATATTTTTAATGCAAAGAAATTTTGTCAGTGTATTCAAATTTTACTTTTACTTGAAAGCATAACTGTAACTTCATCCTCATTACCAAGTTTAATATTGAACTATTTCAGTTCTTTACTTTTGAATCAGAAAATTAAATTTAAGAGATTCATGTGATAAAAATTTGTTTCCTACAGGTAAGGCTCCAGTACCCTTGGAAAATAATGAATAATTGAGTTACTGAAATGATAAAGCATGAATTCATTTATCAGAATAATAATTCAGATTATGCAAAGTTATTGGAATATTTATTTGATTATAGATAAGTTTATCTAAGTTATATCATTCTTATGTTGTGTTTTACACATTATCAAAATCTTAGTATTAAAAAAATGTATCGAAATAAATTAATGGAAATTCGAAATTGCCCATCTATTACTTATTTTATAGTTGCAAAAGTTTATTGCTTATGCTATTCTTATTTAAATAAATAATTTAGATACAGGATGGTAAGTTCTTCGATCAAAAAAGCTTTTATTAATCAATACACATTCAAATTTCTCTATTGCAATATAATTGATAAATTCATTCTCGAATATATCTCTCTTAAGAGTATCATTTTAAATTATATTTACTAAGGGCTATTTGAATAATTCTAGGTAAAACGAAATTTTTGAAAATTTATTAATACAAGAGAGATTTAGTGAAGGTTAGTTGTTTTTCGAATACATTAAAAAATAGCTTTAAATATCTGATTGAATTTGTAAATAGCTTTTACTTCTATATTAATTTTACAATATCAAAAGATTATGGTATTCATCTATAACATGAAAATGATTGTTTTGCTATTTAATTTTGCAGTTGAAAAAACAGCTGATTACTATGTGATGATGTTCAATCAAGGTAGTGATTTTACTTATTAACCCTGGAATGCTGTTCCTATGTGTATCAGCAAAAACTAAATATTTTATATCTACCCCTTACCACAATATACTATTGTTAGTCATTATAAAACCCTTTTCGAATTAGTTATTGCAAAAATAATATTTATATTTATCAAATTCTTGTTAGTTGATATTTAAATCAATATTTCTTTACGCACTTTGAGAAAAAAATGAATTTTAAATATAATTATACAAAAATTTCTTTTCTACGAAAATTAAAAATTACATTCCACAAACAGTATATCAGCGAAAATTGAAATCTCGTTCATTAAAATTTGTTCATATCAGCATTATTAAGTGAAATCTTAAAGAATTCCAGGCACTACAAAGCTGATAAAAAACTTATCTCTCATACATTCTTATTTTGCGGCATTTCCGCTTCTATTAAAAAAAACTCTCGAAAGACAATGAGACTATAGTCTTTGCCAAGGAAGAAAATTTCCTACAGTCATAGATTCGTTAGATGCTAGGCGGCATTATGATAATGATCAATTCGTGATCGGATTACCAAATTGAACCAGTTACGCGCAATTAACTTGTTGTCCAACACATGTATGTACACACCATATGTGTACATCCTCGTGCAGATGGAGACTGTATACAATCGTTGTAATCCATCAGATGCTAGAGACTGATGGCCTTTAACAATGCCGAGTTGGAATTCATTGTAAGCCTTAATAATCGAAATGATTGCAGTTATTTTGTTTAAATTTTTCTCAATCTAATAACGACTTTCGATAACTCGATGAGCTTTGCAAAAAAGCACACGAAAAAACGATGACTACATCAAATTGTTTGTCGTTGTTCCATTAATAGATTCTAATTGATGATAATTGGCCATAAGTCTCATTGTTTTGTACTATTTTTATGTAGTTCAAGTAATCAAGTTTTTTTATTTAAATATTTTTTAGCAAATTGTTTAGTAATTTCATATTAATTGAAAAAATATACTCCAAGTTTAGACAATTTTATATAAAAATAAATTCGAAATAATTATTTGTCTGCTGAACCATTTTTAATGGTTAGAGACAATTTTGGCTGTCACCTCCTGTGCCTTTTCCTAGGTATTTATCAAATGAATACAAATGGATCCCTTGCATCGTATAAAACTGTACCTTCCGCAGCAAACACGTAAAATCCTTGAAACTCACGATCTATCATTTAATTGTACACTATATGTGTTCAGCCAAAGTAAATCCTCTCTTTGATTCTCCGACCCGCCTAGAAATAACCCTCACTTCAAATATGAATTTTTTCTCCATTGCACAGTATCTATTTATATATTCCATTTCAATAAACCCCCTTTCTTGCAATAAAAGTATTTTGTATTTTATGTTTAATAACCCAAAAACTTCCGAAATATGAAATTTTTCCGTCGCACAGTATATTTATTTATATATCCATCCAAAAAAACCATTTCATCCTAATAACAGAATTTTGGTTTTATGTTTAGCCTTTTATGACAAAAAACGTTTTTAAATAGAACTCGATAAGACGGCTTTTATATTAACAGAAATTTCGAATGATAAATATATTAACTTTAACTTTTTTATTTATATTTCTTTGAAATAATGTAATTATACCATTATAATACATCATAAATATGTCAAACTTGCAGAAAATACTAAAATCAGGACAGATTTATGTAAATCAGTTGAAAATTCAGACGTTTATCAAACAGTTCGACTAGATATGGATAATCATTAAAGTTTTCAAGTAAGGATTAGTGGATTCATGTATTGAAATTTGTTACAGAGCCCCCGGTCGGTAGGTTCGCCTCCAGAAGGAAGAGTGTCTTCGCGGAGACTTACAACCCGGAGGACGACGAAGAAGATGAGGGAGTTAAGGTAATTTAAGAAAAGTTATATCTTTTTTTTTAGCAATCCAGCCATTTGGAACGCCGTTTATCAAGTGAAAATTATATAACAGGGGACATAAAATGCTAAAATTATCCGAACCCACGTAAATTTTTTTGAGAACGTTTGAAATAGTCGCGATACAAACGCGGCATCCATTTTTAAAACGCACCATAATAAACAGAATCATTATATTTCCTCGAGTTTATACCTAACTCTCTGCAGTTTAAAAGAGCGAGCACACTGAGAAAAATGTTGTAGTAAAAGTTACTATAATTGTAGTAATGCAGGGACAAACTGACAATATTGAAAATATT
>JAYJLV010000046.1:10414049-10441022 GCA_036873485.1 Torymus texanus
AGAGAGAGAGAGGGAGAGAGAGAGAGAGAGAGAGAGAGAGAGAGAGAGAGAGAGAGAGAGAGAGAGAGTCAGAGAGGCCATCATGCGTCACACGAAATTTTTGCAATTCGAGACTTTCAACTCATTAAGTTTCCTTTATTGCCTTGCCCGGCTCGCAATAAAGGCGAGGGAAAAATGTATTTTTTCCGTAATTGGAATTTTCCCTTCCCCCTTCCTCGCCCCGAGGGCGCCAAAGTCCCTCTTAACTTCTATTTCATTATATACGTGAAAAGAATTGCTCTCTCTCTCTCTCTCTCTCTCACACACTCACTCACTCACTCACTCTCGAGGTCGCGAGAAATCAAAAGGATGAAAGATCATCTTTCGGATTTGATAAAATACCGAGCACTTCGAGTGCTCGTCGAAAGAGAGAGTGTATGTGTAGGTATGTACGTGTGTGGGGAGAGAGAGATAAAAGTAACATTGAACTCGCACGGATACCACACGTACATATATCCTCTCCTACGCACGTACTCTCACATACGTGCGCACACGCGAACCTATATAGCCTCGACTACCTTCGAACGTATAGTATATAGATGCTCGCCGATAACGTGCGCGCGCGCGTTCGCTCGCTCTGTCGTCATAGATTTCCCGTTCTACCTTTTCTCGCTCTCTGCGCCCATTGTTAGTCTTAAATAATACTTTAACAAGAGCTGCGAGTTTTTTTTTCATTATTATGCAGAACGCTGTCGGTATAGAAAATCAGAGCAGCAGCAGCAGCAGCAGCTTGGCTATTCAATAGTTCATTGTGAAGGATTTCTTCTCTCTCTCTCTCTCTCGCGCTCTCACTCTCTGCTTTCGGACGAGAGCAGCTTCTCGCTCTCTGATTCTTTTTCTCTTTTTTAGCTGCTCCTTGTTATTCAATTTGCCTAATGAAATCGTAAAAAAGGCGTTCCATTATTTAGCCCTCCCCGATATGAAAATGAAGTTGCTACGTTTCGAGTGAACAGTAGTGCTTGTGCGCGCGACCTCGTGCACTCAGTGACAAGAGACGCCTATATACACTGATAGGATATATACTTTTTTTTCGCGTGCTAAGAAAGGAAAAAAAATGAGAATTTTCGTCGCTTCGTGTGCGCTGGTACGAGGGAAACAATGTACCTACTCTTTCGATCATCGACGGCCGATTTCAACGCGTTTTCTCCATTATTTTCTTTCCCTCTTTTTCCACCCTTCCCTACTGCCGCTGCTCTTGTTGTCCCTCTTTCGCTCCTATGTGTGTGTGTGTGTGTGTTTTTTTTTTTTCGTTCCCTTGCCTCTCTCACTCGTTCTATACTCGTTAGAGAGCCTCGGCCGCGCATCGGCCTGATGAAGAACGCGATCTTGCGCGAAATATTGAACGCTGCGGTTCGCTTGTTCGCTCGCTGGCGCGCTTATGTGTGTGTAGATTGGCTTTTATATTTAAAAAAATTTCTGTGTTAATGAAGATCCGATATCTCAATAACAATAGATCAGGCTGCGTACATAGGGCGAGCTGTTATATGCACGTACCGCGAAGTTTATATAACGCTTGCAGCGAGTAAATATTAATTGCACGACTTAATATTGATTAATGGATTTGCAAATTTGTCGGGATTGTCTGTTGCAGAAGAAGTCTTGATTCGAAAGGAAAGTTTATTATTGTAGCTTTTACGATTGATTGATAAAGCGCAATGCAGAAATAATTATAATAAACTAAATATTGTATTGTAAATTTTTTAATAAATTGAACTAAAAAAGTCTAAAGAAATTTCTATCATGATGAGAATTCTATTTTAGTTTTAATTAAATGAAAATAATATGCGCTTTGTGAAAATCACCGTTTGATATTTAATTAAAAGGTATTATTATTATAAATTTTTTTATAATATCGTGTGTCAGCTTTGTTTGTTATTGTAAGTTCTTTACAGCTATTGAGATTTAAAAGTTTAGTAATCGCGACAGGTTCATTTACAGAGACCAATATCCTATTATATATTTTACGTCAGGCGTTGTATGTTGACGGTATATGCGAGTAATTGAAAGTGCAATCGAGCTTTTAATTAAAAATTTTTAATTTATTGAAGTACTTTGCTGTTTGAAGTTTAAAGAGATATTCTTGAAACAGCATGCCGCATTCTTTACAGTCAAAGTGTATATTTTTAACGATTACAAAATCGCATAAATGAATTATTTTGTAATATACTTTCAAAAGAAGTTAACAAAATAGTCAAATTTTTGTTCAAGTTTCATTATTTTAACACTTTTTTAAATCATAATTTATAATACACTATATTTAATTCAATTTGTGGAATTAAACCGTAGATAAAATGCTTAACAAAATTAATTTTTAAATCTAAATGAATATTTACGCAATGAACTACTGTAAATGTTTTAAGTTGTTAAAAAAAATTTGAAATAATAATAAGTATGATTAGTAGAAATCGAAATATTTGTTAGGTCACTCAACTTAAGATTTCGTTTGAAGAAAATAATAGGAACTATAAATATAAACGGGTTTTAGAAAATATTAACGTTATATTTATCCTAATACAAGATAAATAACCAAGTATATTAATTATATTATTTATTGATTCTGCTCAATAAAATAAAAGTGATTTTTAGTTATATAAAATCAATTTTATTTTATTCATATTTTGTTTTAAAATTGTTGAAGTAAATCAATAAATTAAATTTTATGTTCCAGTGATATAAATATTGACCTATCATATTGATATAAAAATATTGAAATAAAAAAATGTTATACAAAAAAGATTTCTGTAGTATGCGTCAAATGCTTTTTTTATAACTTCTAAAAAGTTTTTACGTTTATTCTATAAGAATTTGGCTTTGTAGTCACTTTTGTTGCAAATAAAAGTCTATTTTACTCAGCTTCATCATAAACCTATATTCATTTTTATTAATAAAACTTATCGCATATTATCGCTCTTGGCTCCCTAGAGTTTATCATAAGACACGTTGAGAGAAAAAAATACATTTAAGTTACTGTACATGCTTACTATTTTTGCTATTAGAGTTTTATAAAATCTTTTAAGAACCTATATTTATTGCAAAACATAAAATCTGTTTAATGGTGTTATTATGTATTATCCCAAAAACATATTACATTATGTAGACGTTTGTTTGTAATACATTAATACTTCCATAATGTTTACCCATTTCAATAACGTAATCATTTTCGCCATTTCCTATTATGATGATGTATATTGTAAATGGGTTAATATAATTTTGTTATGTGAATCTTTAAAATTTTTGTAATTTTATTTATTACTATATACGTAAACAATATTTCGAACGCTGCCGTGCACCTCTATAGGTTAACGATTTTTAATAAAATTGTGTATTACATTTTTTACTATCCGTTACTTTATGAATGTATGTTGGCAAAAAGTTAATGATGGAACAGCCAATGGAAAACTTATCCTTATTAGGAACCGAACTACGGCTTGTATCACTTGTTTTTTTATGAAAGTGAAAGTTTCAGAAGATTTGTATATCTCCCGGTGCGAATAGTAAAAATAGCCAAGACTTTTAAAAATAATAAAACAACCTTGAGTAACTAAGAATTTACGATGTGATTTTTTAAAACTTTCTTACAGAACGATAGACTGATATATCTATATTTCTCTTTTATCATAGTAAGCTAATTTTAAACCTTGTAACTTTTGTCAAAGAAAATTACTTTAAAACTTTAAAATTGAAAAATAAAAATCTAACATATTGCATCTTTTGATATTAAAAATCGATAGATCATGAATTAAAATAAAATGTGTTTTAAATAATGCTATTATTGCGGTCACTGTAATATGCTGTTTCATATAGTAACAACAGAAATGTAGTATTACAAAACGTTTCTCTGACGTATATATTTGATTTGTTTCACATCACTTCAAAGCTCTACCAATATAATTCCACAATAAAAACATTTTATCTGAATATTACTCTTTGCTACGAAATAATCGCAATTGAATAAAAGTAGCTTTAAATCTAAATATAAATTTCGTGGAATATTTTAGCAACATTATAACCGGCCATCATAAATTTTCCGCTTAATTCGAACGATTTTATTAAATTTGACAATGCTACTTTGAAGTCTCGCTTCTGTCGCGTTTTGCGTCACTAGGTTTTCCCGGTAATTCGCTCGGTAGGATCGTTAAATAAATATCAACGAATAAAAATTTAACGTGTCTCGAAAGCGCGCGGGCTCGCTCTTTTTTTATTTCTTCGTCTAAGACCAGCGAGCCAACGCGCACACCACCTGAAAATAGCCAAGCTATAGCTGGATAAAGCCCAAACAAAATTTTTTTTTTCTTCATATTTTTTTTAGCGAATATCATTGATCAAACCTTTCCCTCTCTATCTCGTACGTTCGCGGTGCTCCCAATAAATACCGAAACGCATATTTCACTTAGCGATCATTTTTAGCTTTTTTCGTGTATATATATACATATATAATTAAACGCCAGCCATATATACCTCGCGAAAATACACACACACACAAACTTGCGAAAAAAAAATAAAGACGAGCTACCTCCATCGAGAAAAGCTACTCCTTCCCTACCGGCAGCAGCATTTCCCGAGAATCAATACTATACCTGCGCGCACCGCGCCGAAAACACCGGGCCTTATATATATCGAGCCGTTCGTCCTCTACGTCCCTGTGCAGCCCCACTACACTCTCCAAAAATTCTTCTACGTGATAGAGGAAATATTCTTATTATTGTGACAAGCAGAAAATCCGTTTCATATATAATGAATCTTCTATAAGTACGAGGAATCCATTTGACTGTAAACTTTAAAGAATATTCTGTACGAATGATATGAAACGGATTTTCTGCTTGTCACAATAACGTGACGGAGTGTGTGTGCATGTGTGTGTATATACATGTATATACATGTATATACCATGTATATACCCAGGCGTTCGCGAGCCAAAAAAACAAAACTCGGCACTATAGAGCTATATGTATATGTATATATATATATATATATATATATATATACACACACACACACTCACACACACACACACACAAGCAGCACACCGCCATCCACCTGCGCAGACGCCCGTTTGCCTCTACCTCCTACTCCTCCACAACCCCGTGTGCGAATTCCCGATTCACGTGGCGGCGTGTGCGAGCGAGCCGGGGCGCGTGACCGCAAATCGTAAAAACCCTTTCAGCCATGTACATATATATATATATATACACACACACACACACACACACACACACACACACACACACACACACACACACACACACACACACACACACACACCCTAGTCGTCGTCGTTTTCAACCCCCACCACACCCCTACGATTCGTCTCCCCTGCCGCGCACGCGGCTATATAAAAATCAATCGGGTGCGGGCGAGCGAGCGCTTCCGTGCTCGGCGGCGCGTCGCCAATTCCTCCTCGCGGAGGAGGTCCGCGAGAGTACCCTCGCTGTAATACTCCCTCCCCACCCCCTTCCCCTCGGAGTTATGTAACCTCGGAAGGAGAGAGAAAGAGTGAGAAGGGGAAAGGTGGAGGGGAAAATAGGACTGTTATAACGGCCGGTTGGAGAGAGAGGGAGAGAGGCAAAACAAAATTCTCTTCCCCGCGGTGTGGCGAGTGTAGGGAAATTCCACCTAGTGGCTACATTTTAATTCCACCCTTGCTCCGTTCTTTTTCTCACTCTCTCCCTCCCATGCGCCTGTGATGTATATATATGTGTCCTTCTCTCGTGGCGCGTTACGTCAGGGGCTGCCTTGCTCTCTCTCACTCTCTCTCTCTTACTCTCTCTCATATACGATACGCTCGATAATTTCGGCGCCATGTTTACCCAACTCTCTCTCACTCTCTCTTGCTTTCTCGCTCACCCTCTCCCTTGAGAGTAGCGAGAGAGAGAGAGAGAGAGAGGGAGCGTCTACATATTTCGATTTACCGGCTGATCGATATATGCACGATACGGATTGTGCGCGGCTATGTATGTATGCCTGTGTGCGCGGGTATGTGTATACGCTCACACGTATATATGTGACAGGCACAATAAAAAGCGAGGGCAAAGAGAGGGAGAAAGAAAGAAAAAGAAGAGCAGATGAAGAAAATTGGAGCACGCGAAGCAGCAGCAGCGGCAGCGGTGGAAGCTACAGCGCACCGGCGTTCTAAAGTTGTCTCTCGTTAAAAACGAAAGTTTTTCTCTCAGTCGCACGACAGTGAGGGGAAGACAGAGAGAAAGAGGAGAGAGAGAGAGAGAGAGAGAACTTGCGATCGTGTCTCCTGCACACTTCTCTCGTTTTCTCACTCTCCCTCTCTTCGTTTCCCAGCCTTCCGCATCTACGCCCCCGCCTCTATCTCTCTCCCTCTCTTTCATCGAAATTTGCTGCTTCGACCGGGAGCTGCGGGTTCGCGCGAAAGGGAGGAAAATATGAAAATTTCGCAGGTCGAGGAGGTGGAAGAGGGTTCGCTTATATACTATATAGGTGTTGCTACCTCTACTCGGTAGCTTTTCCCTCGCGCCTTGTGCATCACACACGTGTGTGTATATATAGAGCGTGTGCGCGCGCGAGAAAACGCGGGCACACCTATATATACGTATGTGTGTGTGTATATATGTATGAGCAAGCGAGCGAGCGAGCGCGGGTAAAAGAGAGGCCTCTTTGCTTTGCCCGGCGACGCGTGTAATTCACCTTTATGACGTCAGAGCACGTGTTCAATAACCTGGGCATGAAATATTCCGGTAATATGTTATATATAGAAGACGAGAGAAGAGAAGAGAGGAGCGCCACACGGCGCCTCAGAGAGAAGAGCTTCTGCTACCGGCGCTGCTGCTCGCTCGCGCGAGCACAGGTATAACTAAAAAGAAAACGTTGTCGACGTCGTCGTCGTCGTCGTCGTGTATGTATGTGTGTGTGTATGTGTAGTTAGAGAGAAAGAGAGATGAGCGAGGTTCTCCCTTATACTATATGCACAAAGGTGGCGAGCGGATAACAGGGGAAAAAAATACTAAAAAGTATATATACATCGAAAATACCTGTATGTACACATACGGAGCTGGTGTACGTGCTTGCTCGTACCTCTCTATATCTCTCCAAGAGTTCTTTTTTTTTCTCTCTCTCTCTCTCTCTCTCTGTTTTTATCTGGGGTATATACGTTGATCCGTGCTGCGATAACGCGTTAGCTCGCCCGAGTTTCGTGCGTGTTTGGATTAACGCACGCATGCCCGTGTATTTTCCGCGTGCAGCTAAATTCGTCACACGACCCGGGCTCCTTTTCTCTCTAACTTTTTTTTTTCGATTCGTCCTCCTATACTGACGTGTGTGATTATCCCACGCGTTTGTGTACAGAAGGATATATAAGTATTTGCGGGGCAAGCGCTCTTTCCTTTTTGTTTGATTATCAGTGTTTATGCACGGGATGTGGCTTTGTTCGCTTATCCGCACGACGTGTTGAATTTATAATTGAAAAGTTTGAGCTCGAGAAAAACAAGGCTGTATAATGAGAGAACGAGAGAGAGAGAGAGAGAGAGAGAGAGAGAGAGAGAGAGAGAGAGAAAGAGAGAGAGAGGGAGGGAGAGTAAGCGCGTTGACCGTGATGATAGCGCTTTGTAATTCGTTTATCGCCGCAGCGCGAGTAATAATACTAACGTGTGTGTATATATATAGCACACGGGAGAGGGGCGAATTTTCGCGTATTCGTTACGCTCCGTTAGGTTATACACCCGCGCTTTCTACTGTATGATATGACACGAGTTTTATAAAATGCAGCGATTTATACGCGGTATGTTTTCCATGGAAACGCGCTTCTGTTATATACAGATGCGTTTCCCCCAGCTTTAACCATTAGCCTGGAAATATAATGTTACTGTTAATTAATTAAAAATCTGGTGCTTTTTATTCGCGAAATTTAGCACGAGGTTTTCTACAATGGGAAATAATGTATTTATATATATGAATTGGTAAGAGCAGTCGCAGTTTATAATCGACACATTTGATAAAGCTCTTTTTTTCTGTTTTTTTGTTTCACTTCTTTAGATTATCCATCCAAAGAGCGATGAGCAGCGACAGCGGCTCGGCGAGAGCGTCAAAAATATTCTTCTCTTCCGTGCTTTGGACAAGGTAAGCCCAGCGTCGCGCGATGAAATAATAAAACGCGTGCGTATGCGCGACTTCTGGAATTGGCAGTGTAAAATGGCACGCGTGTGACACTTTTAATGTTTTTTTTTCCTTCTTTATTTTTATCAGGAACAAATGGCAGGTGTGCTAGACGCGATGTTCGAGAAGACTGTGCAGCCTGGAGAATTCATTATCCGGCAAGGCGACGACGGAGACAACTTTTATGTCATTGAGAAGTATGCATCTTTACTTGAGCCAAGTTTTTTTCTCTCTCCGTGTCTTATTTGGCGCGTTTGCGTAACTGAAATTACGTTTTCGCTGCCTTATCGAAGGAATTTTTCAATTGGAATTTCATTAATTCAATTAAGTGTTGCGCGTAACATTGACTAAATTACTTTCTTTTGTTTGAAATAGAAATTCTTGCATTGTAATTTTTTATTGTAAATCCTTCATTTACTTTGTTTAAGGAAAATCGTAAACTGATAATTTGATGCTAATGCAAAGACTTATTTTATTTAAAGTTTCGGTTTTATGGTATGAATTGTAACGGAAATATATAAATTTTTGTATTATTTGTTGTACGAACAAAGAACAGACCGAGTTCAATTTTCTGTGAATTATAGAGAAACGTCACGTATTTATTATATTTTACTACAAAACATTATTTTTTTTCATTTATTGGTGAAAAGATATGCACGGATTCTCATTACTGTATTTTTCTTGTTTTCTACGTGTACAGTTGACAGGTTGACCGACATTCGCATTACGATGATTTTTCCTGATAAATTGTCCGCAAGTAATGCGTAGACCTCATTTCTACATTAATCATAAATCTAAAAGTATCTATTGATAATTTCTTCGGCTCAGAGTAATGTTTTGTTTTTGTTTTATTTTTTTTTTTCATAATGTGAAAGCAAATGCAAATTCCGTTTTCCTTATTTACAAGCTGTATCGATTAAAATACATTTATGCTGACACCCAAGAATGAAACTTTAATAAAGTGCGTTTTAAATTGTAATAAAAATTACATTATTTTAAAATATTAATCTTATCGAATAAAAGGTCAATGTCAATACTATTTTACTTACTTAAATAATATAACTGGTATAAAAAAGGCTTCTGTAGTGTCGAGATCAAAATGCAATTGTAATCGTTTTTCTTATTTGCTTACAGAGGAAAGTTCGACGTATACGTCAAAGACACGATGATTCACACTTATGACAATAGCGGCGCTTTCGGCGAATTGGCTCTTTTGTACAATATGCCTAGGGCTGCTTCCGTCAGAGCCGTCACTCCAGGCACTTTATGGGCCATGGACAGGCAGACTTTCCGACGCATTCTGCTTAAGTCTGCATACAAGAAACGTAAAATGTATGAAGATCTCATCAACAAAGTCCCGATGTTAAAGTCTCTCGAGGTGAGGCTTATTTCCATGTGAAATATTCTTTACCGATTAGAAAAAAAAATATCATATATATTGGCATGAATAAATTGACGAAATTATTCACAAAATCGACTGCAAAACTGCATTTTGATTTAATATTAAATAATGATTAAACTTTTGTAATTTACAGACTTATGAGCGGATGAATTTAGCCGATGCTCTTGTTCCAAAACACTTCTCCGATGGAGAGCAAATTATTAAACAAGGTGATATCGCTGATGGTATGTACTTCGTTGAGCAAGGAGTAGTGAGAATTACCATTCTTGGAGAAAATGGACGAGAAGTTGAGGTAAATTTAAATTTAATAAATACCTCTATTTAAAGATTATAATATATTGAACAATTGTATTAAATCTTATTCTTTTTTTCTTCAGGTGAATCGTATAGCAGCCGGTGCATACTTCGGTGAACTGGCTCTTGTTACACATAAACCTCGAGCTGCGTCTGCATACGCTGTTGGCACCGTTAACTTGGCTTGTAAGTTTCCTTTGAGTATTTATTTAATTTTTCAAATCTACTAATTATATTTTTTTCGTATTTTCTTTTTGATTGACATATTTTCAAATCTAATTTGATAAGCTGACAATGATATTGATAATTACTTCACTACTTATAGATTACGTGACCACAATAACTTTTTCGCAATATATTATGCGTTATATAATGTAGAGTCTTTTAATAGTATTTTTTATATTTGTACGAGCAATATTGTTTTAAATTGAATAATTTTATTTTTTTCAGTCTTGGATGTTGAAGCCTTTGAACGTCTACTTGGACCGTGCATGGAACTTATGAAGCGCAACATAGATGATTATGAAGATCAACTAATCAAAATCTTTGGCAGTAAAACTGAAATTTCCGACATCCGATGAATCGATACGCTTGATGCAAACCGTACAATCGCTGTATAAAAAAATATCAGATTTCACAGCGAAGCACAAACTCTTACTATCCGTTTGTGAATCTTCATCCACGTACTTTAAGAGTCTTTTTAAGACGAAGCTCTTATGACTGTCCACTAGACATTGTATCATTCAATCATTAGTAGCTGCAGCGTTTACACCTACTATTAATTAATATCCAAACGCAGACGAAAACAACACGCAGTCCTTAATACGTATAACACGCCATGAGAATATTTATAAAGACTGTATTAGATTGGAAAGTATTACAGTTTTTGTAAGATCGAAGCTTCGCACCGCGGACGTATACGTTTGGTTTCTTCTTAAGTTGTTAGTGCCATTGTCATTTTTGACTCATTCTGATACCTTTGTTGTTACAATCGAATTATCGCCATTTGAAAGAGAAAAACAATAAGTCGGATGATTAATGGTAATCATTGAGCAGTTATACTTTGATTGAAATCGCTGCTAAACTGTTCCAAGCAGACAAGTCTAGCGAACCGCTGGCAGAGTTTCGCTTATTTCGTACTAGAAAAGCCCAAAGGTACACTTGTTATTGAAAGTAAGATTTCTAAAAAAAAAATAAGAAAAAAATTGCCATGTGTAATCTAAAGAAACTAAAATATTGAGTTCGTGGCAGGGCCAAATGCAGTGATATACCACTGAACATATCACTTCCCTGCTTCACATGTCTTCTCCTTTCTACCGCTTTTCTGTCTATTACATGTCTTTCTTGCATTGCATATACCTCTATTCATCTCTATGAATTCATTATATCATTAAGTTCTTCGAACAATGTTAGCAATTCCCTTTATAATGTCTCGAGCCGTAAGGAAACTTCTTACTTTAACAACTAGTCGTTAGCAGTAACTTAACACTTCCCTCCGACATTGTCTCTTATCCATCCCATTAATCTCAATTAAATCTGTAATCTTAAAAATCACTGGAATGTACAGTATAATCATCGTCAAAATTAGTGTAAATGTCGAAAAATAACACGCAGAATTAAGGCCTGCTAAATGAAAATGTTATTGTCACTGTCAATAAGTAGATAGACATCTTGTTTAGCATTTGACTTTACATTTTAAGGAGGACAACGTTAACATTCCTATTTGGCATATTTCGGATGATATATATAAAAGGAGACAAAAACACGGCATGTATATTTAAGAAAAGCCACTATTGTGATTCTTCATTGTTTTATTCTTTTTTGTTTTTTCTTTATATTCTATCAATTTATCATTGTCTTGTGTAGAGACAATACCAAAATTTATACTTAATTGTAGAGAGAGAAAAAAACTAAAAAAATGTCGACTTTCTCCACAAGCCAGTGATTATTTGAACCTTTTTCCTAACAGAAACATTTAATTAATACGTTCTACCTGTACTCGCTTATTCTTTCTTACGTGAATCTCTTGGGTATCGCGATTTCAGCATAAACTATAAACAAGACGATTTTTCGCTCAAACTTTCGGACACACAGAGGTTTTGCGCAAAGTTGCCTTGTGATATGAAAAGAGAATAATTAACATAATCTTCTTATGCGCGTTAAGTGTGGTTAAAGTTAAAGTGTAAGATGATTTCTTAAACTAGATATGTCATAAATGTTTTATCGTTTGATTGAGAGATAATAGGAAACACCTTAGGTTTCTATGTTATTTATATTTAATAAAGAAGCAAAGAATTTATATACACGAGGCTATATACTTTTTAGTTGATATGAAGTAAAAAAAAATTACGAGTGAAACGGAAGAGCGAACTTGTTGTTTGTCGAACCCTACTACGAGTTTGACATTTTTAAAGATTTATATAAAGCAAAGGCGTGTGCGCATTGCTATGCTGTACATTAACTGGCAGCGTGTCTTATACCTAGGCAAAACCCACTCGGGCATCGGCTCCTTTCGTTATCTTTGCTTTCCGTTTATTTATGCTCTAAGGTTAATTTTTAAACAAACAATACCTACTGCATAAATGATTCTCTAAAGCCATGAGGAACGAATACTTTGTACTTCAAACACAGAATACTAAACGAGCAGTGACTAATGCGCGTTGTGGCGAAAGGAGTCGCATCTCCGAGAGGCATTATTATACTCGTTGATCGAAAAAAGAGCCAGGACGCACTTTGCATGATTGCGGCGCTTATGCAAATATTGAGAGTCTCTCCAGCTTGATTTCCTCGTCGCGGGCGAGGACGTTGTAGGGAATTGTAGGACAATCATTTCCGTTGTATTGATCAGCACAAACGAATTACTACGCATTTCTAAATGTCCTCGAGCTATTACAAATAAAAAAATGGCATATTATTTTACATGCATCTGTAATTAAGTTTTCACGAGCTTCGCGGATTTCTTTATATTGTTGTCCCTACATTGTTATGAATACCTCAGCTTTCAAAAAGAAATTTTAGAATTTTTTCATTAAGAAAAATGTAGGCAGAGATGAACTTACAAGTAGTATTTATTTGCACTTTGTTAAACTGAAGTTTCCTATGACCTAATTGAAGTTAAATCTCAATAACAACATTAAAAATTATGAATGACTATTCTACAGTATACTGCCCACCGAGCTTTTTCATGTGAAAAAATACTATATTTCTTTTTGAAAGTATTTACCAAAACAAAGTAAAAACGCGTTTGAAAAACTGCGACTGTTTTTACTATTAAAGTACTTGTTTGCGGTGCAAAATATTTGTCAATTTTTTTTTTCTAAAATGTACTTATTCACATATTTATTGATTATTAAACTTAATGATTTCGATCTTTAAAACCAAACAATTGTAAGTACTTTTTGAAAATTTTCCAACAACACATTCTGCCAAAAATACTACTTTCTTACAACTATTTTACTATATAATATGGATTTTTGTCCACTGAATAAATTGAACCAAGTGAGAATAAAAGAATTTCATTTCTACTTTGTAAAGTCAGCGGAACAAGTGTAAAACGACACAAGTTAATTTTTCTCTAACTGAAATTTTTTTTTTTTTTATTATTGCTACTTACGCCTGCGAAATCAAAATCTTGCGAACTTATGACTACTTTGTAAGACAAAATACTTTCACAAGCGATTTATAATATTGTTAAGTATAGTTAGAAGAAAGTTGTTAAAGTTAGTATTTTCGTTGTTTATTTTCGAAGTAAGAAAGGTCGATTCCTTATAAAGAGTCCAACGCGTTAAACAAAGAAGAGACAAGAGCAAAAGATTAGAGTAACAATAAGTCAATAGCTGCACAAACACGCAAGAGAATATAAAGAGAGAAGTCCTAGTCATTTTTTTATAGTGTAAATATACGCTGGTGCTCTAAACACAAAATGAAAGGGATGAAAGGGGTTCAAGACCAAGGATGAAATGAACTCGCGAGGACGCTACGCGTTTGAAACGCGATCATGAGAGTAGCAGGGATTCTTCGACCTTTCAATGCGACTCTAACACTTTAGTCTTAACACTTAAGTAAAGCCTTGACCACTTCCGAATTCCGAACAAAGAGAACATTACACATGAAGATAAGAAGAGAAGGATTGCTTGCAAGAAAACGAGCAGACGTGAAGTCAACGGTGTTGAATGAAACAAACATGGTGATAGTAAAAGAAATGATCTTTATTCTTAAAACATAGGTGTTTGGCTATGATAAGAAAAATTATAATTGCGAACATTTGCAAAATTCCTGACAAAGTGTATATTGTGTGTGTATCTATAAGATCCGTTTAACAAAAAAAAAAAAAAAATAAATAAAAATAAAAATAAATAAATACATAAACTTAGGAGGAAGAATTCGAATCATCGCGGATATAAATGTGAGAGCAATATACGAGAGTATGGTATATATCAAGAAACGTGAGCGTTTGTGAGATTTTTGTTCTTCTCCGATATATAATATATACGTTTCATATTATTGATCGCATTCACGAACAGACTTTCATTACAATCGATAAATCCTCTGTGCAAGTGAGTAAAAGAGAGCCATCAGGGAGAACACGAATCGTTATATAATATTAGTCTTCATACTTAATATTTTAATTCACTCTTGTTATACTTTTGAAATATCGATTTTACTGAAGGTAATACATTATTTCGTTGTGCAATGGCCAATCATCAAAGCTATATATGAAAATAAAAGTTATGGAATGCATACTGAATAGCGAGAATAAATTTACTAATAAAATGATAAATTAATTTATCATACTTTTTCTATAAAATGTTTCTTGTCGTTCGGTATGTTGAAATATTTTTAAATATATTTTTCATATTTGGCTATTGTTGATACGATATAGCGATATTTACGTGAAATAAACTAATATTGAAAAAATATAACAATGGTATATTGCTTGCCATCGCTTTCATCATGTTGTATAAATGATAAGTGAACAGTATTTCAAAATCTTTATTTTAATGTAAATGCGTGTAAATTATGAAATGCGCAAAGCTTATCGGGTGGAACCGATATATCTGTTGGAATTGCTTATTGTAAAAGGAGTTTTACATGTCTTTAATTGATTGTTCTCACGACTTACCATCTTTTAGTATTTTCATCTACTTATATTTTTTTTTCTTTCCGTTGTATTGCCAAAAAAAGTGACATATGTACATTTATCGGACCTCGGGTCTTCAAAGGCAGGTTTAAGACAGAATTTTTTAATAGATATGACTGCACAGTGGAATTTTTTCTACGAAACAAATAAAAAAAAGAAGTGAAAAGAAAATGTACAATTGTATGTGTTTAGAACGTCACCGAAGAAAAAAAGATGATTGCGAGCTATTCACAAAGCGTGCTCTATTAATGATGTAAGAATATATTGTTGAAAGAAAAGAAAATTTTTTCATAAATCCAGTATTAAGAAAAATCAATAATTAAAATAACTAAATCGGGAAGTTCTATGATAGAAGTACTGAAAATGCTTCGAAAGATTCGCAAGGAGTTTGGAACAGTGTTTTTATTTTTTCATGTCAGTAAGCAAGACTATCAAATTTATATTAAACGCGCTCCTATAAAATTATTGAGAATTCGATCAAGACTTTTTCGTTATTCTCTTAGATTGTTTATTGAGGAATTCAATTGTCAATGCATCCAAATATCATGCATAAATCGTAATATTTATTTTTTAAATTCATTTAAGCTCTAGAACGAAAATTATTTATGAATTAAGTATGTATATACATATATATTTATACATACGTATGAAACATAATCAGAAACTTTTGTGCTGTACAACATATACAATTATATATTTCAACCTTGTATAATTATTTATATTTTTACAAAAGTAAATATTTATACATCATTTACTAAATAAAATAATGATTCATATCTATCAAATATATAAAAAATATAAGATCTATTTTACATACTTAATTTAAAAATAATGTTTGTTTGAAAGGTATTAAATTGATTATAATTATGAAGACGAAATACAAAGTGAGAACGAGGATCCAAACCGATGATTCGGTTAATCGACTACATTTAGTAAACGTATATTGTTGAAAAAAAGTGTTCTTTCCGATTGAAATGACAAACAAAGATCATCCGATACGCAATGCGTTACGATCAATTCGAAAATGATTTTGTATAAGTGTTCTACCAATACGAGATATGTATTAACGCTTAAAAGTATAAAATAAAAATCGTACGACGGAGATATTAATGGACACATGTGTTTACATATCGTACGTTTATTATATTACAAAGTGGTGAAAAACATAACAAAAAAGAGAGAAAAAGTCGATGCTTCCATGATGAAAAAGCGAAATAATGTAAAACCCTAAATATATATTATGTCGCCCATAAAAAATCATACACATATACCCGTGTACGCGTCATGTCGGGAAGCGAATATTGCGAGTAAGTTAATCGATTCGTCGGTTGTGTTGTACTATTTTTTCGTTAGACGCATATACATCACATGCACACACTCATATACTTATACACACGACATTCCTGCCAGTTGAAAGAGATCGACGTTGTAGAAAAAGTGCGATCGGATTGATTCCTTCGTTGGGAAGCGGAAGTAACTCAAGAGAATTCGTCCAACATATAATCTCTCAGTCTCAGGAAGACGTTTACGTGAGTAAACAGTTAAAATATACACACATATAGACACATTATACACGCAGTTCCGACAAATATAAACGGAAGAAACGAGTCACGGTTTGACCACACAAATCATATAGTTTTTCGTTGACGGTTAATGTGTGATACGCGATTGAGAAAGAAAGCTACTCTGTTTGGGACGACTGATTGATTTGGATCGAAGTTGTCGATGTGGTTGGGGCAAAAAATTCTCTTCTTTCATCTCGTTTGACGCATTTACCACTAATTAATTTCAGCTTTATAAAGTGGGGATGAAATATGAGTATATAGAGTACTGAACATTAACTCAACTTAGTAAAACTGTATGGCAATCACAATGCAAATACGTTGCATGCGTGTATTGCGAATTTTAATAAGTGCACTTATCAACGTTTAATTTTTTTAATGTACATACAAAGGGATTATATCATTATTGTGACAATCTCGCGTAGCTTGCTTAATTCTATTAATTTATATTAATTTATACATCGTATTTTTCGCAAACACCTATCAAATCCACAAAGTTTATCTGAATTCATCAGTCATATTGAACAGAGCTGAGAGAAAAATCACAAACTACCATGACTTGATTAAACATTATTTTGTAAAATGTACTCAGAGTCATGAATCGATCGAACAATTAGTAGTTTGTTTGAATGATCGTGTGGACCATAAAACTTACGCTGTTGAGCAAGTGTCACTGGTGAAAATGAGCGCGCGCACGAAGGATCTTCTAAAAAAAAGAATATAGTTCAAGTATTGTAAAATCCAAGTACTTAAAACATACTCTCTCTCTCTCATTTTAGAGCAAGATGTTCTTTTCTTGTCGAGATTGCGTACAAAAATAATGTCATACACAGGAGTAAAAATAAAAAAAAACTATGAAAATACGACACGTATAGGAAGTAAGCAAACTATTGTAATGAGACTCGACTTTACAGCTGGTCTGATATCGGGTATCATCATATCGTTTGTTAATCGAAGCCACTTTTGCGTTGATGTTTTTTCTCACTCCATCCGCCATCTCCTATAACAACCTTCCTATCAAGCCACCCTCCTCCCCCCGCGAATTTCCCTGTCGACGATAGCGACGAGATGGAAAGATAAATAAAGATAAAAAATATGCGCGAAGAATAAGAATCATATTTTATGTTGATTGTGTAGGCTCTCCGACTGTTTGTGAAAGCAAGTATAAAATTGCCAATCGCTGATGATGAATTAAAACTTCATCGCTACTCGAATAGGCTCAGGAGCTTTATTGTAAGTGCGTTCGCCTGAAAGTGAGTTTTTTCTCATCCTCCTGCTTTCTACACACACATATATATATATATACTGTATAAATTATTTTGCGGCTCATACGTTCATGTTTCAAACTCGTTGATGTGTCTTCGTAAGGGTTTCACATACGACTATCTGAAATTCACAACATGAGCTGCGACCTTATTCGAGAAGCGAGTAATAATGAATATATAATATAAATAGATAGTGTAATAAAAATTAATATATAATAAATGAATGGACCCTTACAGAATATATAAAATGGTCATTTATTTATTTTTTACCGTATAAAATATTCAACATATATATATATAAACACATTTTTTTTTTAATATAAATAAATATATTTTTTCTTATTTTACTACTTTGGCTTGGTATTGGTCCAGCACGAGAAGAGGAATGGTATTCATAACTACAGATTTTGGAACACTCGAATATTTTGTAAAAAGTTCTAAAAAGTGTACTCCCGTGGTTGTCTCGGTGTCAAATTCATTCGTCATTTTCGTACTGTTAAAAGTTATTATTGAATATTAATATTTTTATTAAATTTTTTTTATGATTTTCGAAATCATATTTGCTTACCAGTCGGACACTACGAAAGATAAAACATACTCGCTAAGATGAGTGACATAGTTGTTTAATTGTGTCACACCAAATTGTTTTAATACTGATTGAACGCCCAAGGCGAATATAATGGCGTCTACGGGATCTTGAATCTTCTTGCTTAAAAGACTAGCTGAAAGTTTAAATTAAATTTTTGTATGTATGCCCACTTTATAATAATTGTATGCAATTGTAAAATTAATACCATCTTACCAGTATTTTTACAAAAATATAATTTATGTAGTTGTGGCACAGTAAATAGAAATATTAAGAATGCTATATTGTTAATTTCTGGGGGCTGTACATAAATCTTGTTATTGACATCAGTAATACCAGCCCATTCTAATCTGATGCTAAGTTCATTTAAAAATCCTGACTTTTGTAATTCTATCTCTTTTCCTTTAATTTCGGAAAGTACAGCGCTAAAATATACAATAAAGTTAAATTCTTTGTTTATTACACGAAGATTAATAATTTATATATATGAAACTTACTCATTAAGTGTCCGAAGAGCAGCTTCCATATGCTTTGCTTCAAATTTACACGCAGTATTAAGCTCATAAGCTATTTTTTGTTTTAAAATTTGGAGATGTCCAACTTTCAGCACTAAATCGAGCAATGACGACCAGGCTTTATTAACTAAGGTAGTTACAGTTGTCAAAAATTTTCCGCGATTGTCTACAAATAAATATAAAAATTTGGTTTAGATATATTTTTTAAATTGATTAAAAATATTAAAGAATTTTTAAATTACTTTTGAAATTTTCTCCACTTTGGAACAATGATTCACATTCTTTTAAGGTACCTGACCACGTTTTATTTTTTATTCCTTTATCAATGAATTTCACAACTTTTTGCATTTCAACTGCCACAAAATGAGAAAGCATTTTATCCATTCCCGAAAGACCTGGGGTGCCCATTGCTTGCAAAATTATTGTAAATACTTTATGGCTTAACACTTCCGCTTGAGTTTTCAAATCAAACCAAGCAAGCGCGTGTTCTATATAAGTCGTTGATCTATAAAATTAATAGATGTGAAGAAAATTTGAATTACAACAACTTTTTATTTTAAACTTACTTAGGATC
Organism: Torymus texanus; assembly: GCA_036873485.1. NCBI lineage: Eukaryota > Metazoa > Arthropoda > Insecta > Hymenoptera > Torymidae > Torymus > Torymus texanus. Next base: position 10,433,545 of record JAYJLV010000046.1, read on the forward strand.
AGTTATTCGAATTAATTCTCTAGCAAGTCTTCCCATAAAAGTTAAAGAATTGGAATCTGTTGGAACTAAATGAATATTCATTTTATCTTCTGGTAAATAATTCCAAGTTTTCCCTGGTGTCCATGAAGATCCTCTGCATTCTTCTTCGACGGCATTATTAATTATGTAAGTAATCTAAGCAAATGAATAAACGATTTAATTATAAATACGGTTTTTCTTAACTTTTTAATAACATTTATTTATCTTACTTCTTCATGCCAGACTTTTAAACTGTTAATATTAATGTAGTCTTGAATGTATTGAAATGATTTTCGATATCCATCCATAACCATTGATAATGCTTGCACTTTATTCATTAGGATACCCTAAAATTTATATTACCCTTGGATTAAATGTGTAGCTAATTTTTAAATGAAATTTAATTATAATCAAAGTAAACCTTGGATTTTGCATCAAACACTAAACTATTATGTAAAGCTAAAGTGACTTTTTTTACAAGTTCTTGTCTTATTCCATCTTCTAAAAGTCTATGTGAATCAACTCTTAGTACTCCTAGTGAAACACTTCTTAAAGATAACATGCCGTTTGTAAATACAGAAACTGAATATGTTAATTCTGCCATCTATAGAACAATTAATACATGAAATTAATTTAAAAAGTAAATACTCAAAAGACATTTTTAAAGCACGACCGATTATCGGGAGAATCTTATAATTTCATTCTTACCTTTAATCTTTCAGGCAGCTGTGCATAATCTTTTATTTTATCTTTATAGAGTTTTGTTGGTATTTCATGAAAGATATTTGTTTCAAGATGAACGATTTGAGCGAGTATTGCAAAAACAGATTCTGGGATAATTTGCAAAACGCGCCGTGCATAACTTTCCAGTTCTCTACTATAATATTGAGACACAGAAGCTAAGTCTGCACTTTTAGCTTGATTAATTCGTAATAAAGGCATTTCTAATGCTGAAGCCATCTGCAGTTTATATTTTCATTAGCTATTTTATCAACTCTATAACGATTTTGATGTCTTACCTTTAAAAATAATGCTTTCAATTGAATGACAGTAGTGGGATCATTTTTTATAAGATCTTGCATTATAGGAATAAAAGTTTCCATTATATTCCAGGCATAACAACAATCAGTAACAATATTTAATGCAATCATTGTATCTTCATTCATAGAACTTGATCTTAACATATTATGTAAGATTTGGCGAGTTTCCTTTAAATGCTGAGATATTTGCAAATTATTTTCTAGTTGATGAAATTCTGAAATTAAAATTTTTTAAAATTATTAATATTTTATGCAAATTTCTATTTTGATAGTTACCTTGGACTTCTTCTAAGGCTTGCAATAATTGCATTATTTTTTTCCCATCATCTTCGGTCAGTGATTCAATATGTTTACTAATTTCTTTAAACCATGTTTCAAGTGTCAGATTTTTTTCAACATTATCTAGTTGTTTATTTCCATTAAAAACATCACACAATTTATTAACCTTTTGTATACATTCTTCTTTATTTTTTAACCATTTACTTTCTTTATCTTGAAGCAGCTAAGAGTACAAAAATATAAGAAAATTGAATGCTATATTATATTCAAAATCTATTATGTACATTCATAATTTACCTGTTTATATATTTGTTTTATATTGTATTCAATTTGAGCTGTGCTCAATATTAAACGGAGAGCATCATTAATATTATATTTACTTTCTTGAATTACTAGCTGTTTAAGATTCCTAGAGCGTTTTGAATCTTCTGTGACAATTGTTGGAATTGCTGTATGTAAAAGTAACCAATGTAATGTAACATTACACTCTCTAACTAATTTTACAACTGATCCAATTGCACCATCATCTAAAGAGAGAGCTGTTTGTGCTTCTTTTATTTTTCGAGTATTTTTCTATGAAACAAAGAAATTAAATGTATTATATTAATGAAAAAATTAGAATCAAAATAGAGTAGCTGTATTAATTGCCAGAAGATGAACAAATTGTAGTTTATTTAATTAACAACAAACTTTTCAAATCTATACTTTATTTGACTGAAATAAAGTATAGATAGGAAGCTATTTGAACGACTAGAAAATTGTCCATCTAAAGGACTTAACTGTTCATCCACTGGTTCAGTCATCTTATATATTAATTTATATACATACTTCCATTCGTTGACCATATTTTTGAGCAATTCTCTTTATGTTTGCATTTTCTAATGTATTATTCAAAGCAGTTTTAGCTGCTTTATAAGGACCCCACCAGTCTAATAAATCAATAACTATACCCATGTAGACACTAATTACCCAAGTATCAGGAAAGAATCTGTCTACAATTTCTCTCATTATTGCAGATTGTGTATTTAAAATTGATGGTTTAAAAGATAAAATTATAACTAACATTGATGCTTGATTAGCTAATGCTATACTCCTATGATCTGGATGTGGAAATGCACTAGTTTGATTGTAAATTTCATCTGTTCGCAAACGTGCTATAGTATGGTCAATGAGTGTTTCGTTAAGAGGTATCCTCCTATAAAGTCAGTAGAAAATATAGATTAATCATAAGTTGCGATAATTTGTCTTGAAGTTTGTTTTACATTTTATACTAACTGGAAGTATGCTTCAGGATAATTTTGTGGCCTTTTACACGTTCCTTTGACAAATCCTGTAGACCTAAGTAACATAAATACATCATCTACTCTTGTAGATGATGCTCTCTGAGCATTATAACGATAATATGAAACAAGTAAGCGTTCTCTGATTCGTCCATCAAAATAACAATCAACAACTAGTAGCATGATTCCATACAAATAGATAGCTTCACACTAAAATTAACATAAACAAATAAAAAGAATGTATACATGATTTGTAATAAATATTATAAAACCAAAGTATATTACAAGTAATTGTTTTCCTTCTTCATTTAAAATAACAGTTTCAATAGATTGTTGAATGTAAGCTCCATCTTCTAATTCATCTACATAACTGTTTAAGTCAGTTATATATTTGTGAACACTTTCAAATCCTAAGTAAAACCGTGAAAGTATTTCAGAATAAGTAGTTCGAAGTTCTTCATCCAACTCTTGAAGAACCTTAAAATATGATCAAATTATATATTACTCAATATAATACTGTTTCAATTTACAAACTGGTAAATTACATACTGGATCATTTTCAATCTTTTGTTCATGAGCTGTTGCTCCTTTAAAATAAGCAAAATCAGTTATTATTGCACCATATTTTTGGGTATAATGTTTTGAATCCAATCTAAAATAAATAAGAATTCAATTAAAAATTAAAATATGATAAAGCTAAAATGAATATTTTTTTTAGTTTTTTCGTAAATTAAAAAGAAAAGGTAATAATTTCGTAATAATTTTCTAAAAGAATAATTTTGATATGTGACTTATTTTTAATTGATATTTATTATTGAGAAAAGGTAACCTATAAACAGGTGGTATATAATCCTTCAGTCGCATCAATTCTGCTATAATGGCATTTCCTCTAGCGACAAGTCGGAGCAAATTTTGCCCGCAAGCATTTCCCATCGTTAAAAAATCTGCCATCATTACTAATAATTATTTTATTGCACATTTACAAGAGCACTCTTAAACTGATTCATTCTGTTTATCGGTTTACGTGTCCTGCACCATCCACAGCATAGACATTATGACTGATAGCAACAAAAACAACACCCTTTGGTCTTTACCGCCCTGTTGTTACTGATCGCTGATATCGCTGTATAGTTTCTGCTTTCGTTATTTTGACATTTGTTAATGTGTTTTGATTCCGCACGATGGCGTAATCATATTGTTACAGTTTTTCAATTGTTAAATTACTGAATTATAGGTATACTGTGTCGCATTGCGACTTTGTATATAGTAGGTACTTGTAATACTGACAGAAATTCAAAAGTAAGTATGTTTTCACCACACCCTGCCCGAAAGTATCGGAAAAGTGATATTTTCGGCCCGTGTATGGTGAAAAATAGTATACGCACCACGAGAGGAAATTTGGAAACCCTACAGCTCGTGTTTGCCACCCTCGCCTTCGGTTCGGGTGGCAATTTACACGAGCTGTGGACTTTCCAAGTTTTTTCCTCCCTAGATGCGTAATATACTATTAATCATGTATAAATTTATTTTTTAAATATATTTTCAAAAATATATATATTCACATTTTTCTACATTTTATAAGTATCGATCAAAACTAAATTAATTTTGAATACAAGATAAGAAGTATTAAAAATGAAGTATTCAATCAATAATTCATGATACGATGCTAAAAAGGTGAAAACCGTATTTTTTAATTATGTAGATTATAATTTACAATTACCAGTAGGTAGTTTGTTTCAATTTATGTTTAAAAAAATTACAAAGCTTTCATATAAAAGTTGCAATACTGTTAATAATGAATTATTTACTTTAATGCAAAGAGATTTTTATTAATTATTTCTTTTTTTTTACAATTACTGCCCTTTACTTAAATCTATTCATTTGTATGCGAACGAAAAATATTTGTATTTATTAAAAAGTATCGTAGAAATATTTATGTATCGGACAAACAAATTGTTTCATTCAAAGTTTACCTTTTCAAATTTGGAAAACATAAAAATAGAAACATACATAGAAATATAATTCAAATTAAAAAAATAAACGTTGATTTTTACTGTTATTTTTGGACAGCCAATCAAAATTGATGTTCTTGATAAAGTAAGCGCCCTCTGTGAGCCAATGCTTTAACAATCCTCAACGCCCCCAATTCCCTATGAAAATAGTATGATTTTTTAATAAAAATAAATAGTAATTGCATGACGATGTAATAATTAAAAGGTCTTGATACTATCGAAAAATGTTAGGATAATAATTTTAATCGAGAAAAATTGTACGTTTTCGTTACAATTGTAAGCGAAATAGCTTTAAAATAGGCATGCTCCGGTCACGAGTCGCGACTGATATCGGAGTCTTGGAACCGTCTGGTGATAGCTTGATCCAAGCCCCCAATACTCTGATTCTCAGTGTTTCGGCCATTTTCATGCGACAGTTGTCTGCGAAAGAGTGGCGTACGGCCTGCACTCAGCACCCTTTTCGTCTTTTTTTTCGTCATTCTCGAGCCAAAAAACTGTCCCGAGCTACTGCATCGAAGTCGCGAACGTGCCAAAAGCACCACAGAGATGTAGAGCGTAAGCGAAAATGACCATGAGTTCAAGCATTGTAGAAAGACGAAATACCACGAAATAACAAAACTCTAGGCTGTTCCGCCGTTGGGATACGCGCCATCTGGACAGCGCGACACAGAAGAAATTATGGAGGTAAATATCGTATTGAACATCATATTCGGGAACGAAGGATATCTACTTAGCAGAAATTTAAATTTCCCTCATTCAAGTGTAATGAGGTAATACAGATTTAGAAATATGATTTTTTGTTCTGTTCTACTAGGTACTTGATGGTGTTCAAATCATTAATAACATTCAGTGAGTTGCAATATTGATGCGATGATGAATTTGAGACTTCGAAAGAAGTTGTCTGGCACATTATTCATGAGTTCAAGACATAACTGTTTTGCGAGTGCTTTTATAAACAATGTTTTATTAAGTTTATCAAAAGAAGATTAGTTATAAGCATTTGTTAATGATAATAAAAGATACTAATGTTTTCCAACACATAAGCGATAAAACTTTGTTTCTTGTGTATTCTACTGTAACGGGTATGTCTTGTGATACTTCAATTTTTATACAATATTGTTTTTCTCCAATATATAATGTTCCTTAACTTACAGATAGACATAGTTTACACGATAATATAAAAGTAAATTAATAATATAAAATGGCCACTTTTGATCCAGCTCAATTGTCAGAGAATGAAGATCACAATTATAGTGATCCTCATCTAACAGAAGTTGGTGATTCAAAGAAAATAAAAAACTTTAAAACTAATATTATATATTCAAAGGTATCTAATCCAGGAAAAGAAAAATATATCGGATTGAAAATAACAAATATTAATGATTTAAAAAAAGCAACACCACGACTTAAATTGCCAACACTATTATCATCGTCAATCTCAAAAAAAACTCCTGTAGGAACTACAGTTCCTCAAGAAATTAAACAAAAATTACATAACTATTGTAGAACTTGTGCTGGATTAAAAGTTCCTCTAGTTGATATTTTCAGTGAAAAAGGAGTTCAAATGAGATTGAGTCAACAAATACAACATTTAGAAGATATTAATGAACATGAGAGTTTATCAACTCAAATGTGTATGGACTGCATTTGTGACATGAAAATGAGCTATAAATTTTTTATGCAAATAAAAAAAGCTGAAATGAAATTAAAATCAATTTGTAACTCATTTAGTGATTCTCTGAGTAAATCAAGTGAAGAGAACACTGAAGATCGAAGAAAATCAAATAATGATAATAATTCTGTAATCAATGAATCATTAGATACTATTAGCAACAGTGATCCTGTTGATAAAGTTATAGATAATGAGTCAAAAATCAGTGATTATTGTGAAACAGATGAAATTTGTCATGATGAAAATGAATCTATTGAAGAGTTCGACCCTGACAACCCTCATGAAATAAATGAAAATGATTTGAATAAAAATAAAGAACATGAAATTACTGGAAAAGAAAATCAACATAATTATTCTTATAAGTATGATGAATCGTTAAATGCTTATGTTAAAATTAATTCTCATGAAAAAATACAAAAGCAAATCAATAAACAAGAAGAAGTAAAAAATAGTCAGAATGTTAACAAAATTGTTTCTACAAATGTACATAATGTATTGAAAAGAAAAATATCAGATGAAAGTTTAAATGATGAAACTGACAATCCTTCGAAAAAATTAAGCATTGGTTTGAAGGATTTAAAGATTCCAAAATTAAATATTCATGATGCTACAAGCATAAAAACACAAGAAGATGGTGTAATGTATGTTACTACAAAAGGATCAAAACCAAATGAAATGCTTCTAATAAAAGTAAAGAAAATGGATAAACCATCAGAAAAGAAAGGAGAGAAAACAAAAAAGAAAGATTCATCAATGTTGCATAAAATGTTTAGCAAATATGAAAGCAGTAATAAAAAAGGTAGCTATATTGATGAGCAAATAGAAGAATACAAGAAGAAAAGAGTTCAAATCTTAGGAGAAACTGCCAATGTAATAGAAACAGATCTAGATGAAGAAGTACGAGAAACTAGAATGGCAGGCCAGGATAATGGTAGCAATATCGAAACTCCTGACCAACCTAATAGTAAAGAAAATAAAGGTCAAAAAGTTCAAATCAATGTTACAAAAATTATTAATGAAATATCTGCTAATTCATCTGAATCGGCATCAAATTCAGAAAAATCAATGCAAAAATGGAAAAATATAAAAAATAGTCATGCTGCTCTCAACAAAGATCTAGCTGAAGATTGTTCTGACAGATTAAGAGCTGTATTAAGACAAAAAGATGAATATATCC
>JAYJLV010000046.1:10447610-10460197 GCA_036873485.1 Torymus texanus
TGTTTTGAATAAAAAGATTTTTTTACCAGTAGCAAGCGAAGTTCAAAAATAAAAATAAAACTAGAGAAACCCTTTTTTCATTTGCTTCTTTCATAATTAAAAAGTATTGTTTCCTTTCAAAGTAACGCTAGGTCAAATTTTAGCGTAAAAATCCACGAAATGACGTGCAAATTCAGAAGTACAGATTTTTTTCTATTTTCTAGTACATTTTGTGTGTTTTGTCATTCAACTTTGAACACGTGTAATTTTGATAGAACGCAGTATTTTTGGATTCTCGAAAAAGCTAATGAAAGCTCGTTCTTTCGAATTTTATTTCTTTTTTTCAACGTTATGTACCACGTTTGCTGTAGTTGTTAGTGATATTTGAAATAGAGCTTTTCCTGTTAGAAATCCATACTATATAAATGAAATAGAATATAGGAGAACATACAAAACTAATGCTAATATTATTGACTCACGTAGAGCGAAGAGAAAGTCGTAAAAAATAACAGTGACATTTGATAAGTGATAGGGGTTAAAAAAGTATTTTTATACATTTCTTTTCTGATACACTCATGAATATCAGTTTGTTTTTTTTTCGTAACTCATGATGTCGGGACGAATTATTTCGTACATAAAGAAAGATTTTTAATTTTGGTTCTAATTTAGCAAGCTTTCTTATTTTTGTTAGCATATTTCTTTTACGAACTACCTGTAGCAATAACTTTTTGTGACTCAATTTCGAAACTCAAATTTTGTAAAGTTTCAAATACTAACTTTCTTACTTCGAGGCCGAATCAAAGAAATTTTAGTCAAAGTCCCTATTAGAATATACTTAACGACGCGTAACTTTTTTCGAACTTTCAGGAGAAGAAAATCAAGGAACTACTCTTTCGTTCGCTAATCGCGTTCATTAATCATTCTACTTTATTTCAAATTGTTTCAAAAGAATAACTTTTTTGCAAGTGTACTTACGCCATTGCTAATTTATCAGCAGCGACTGTCTAACTCATAAATCTTTTATTACTTATAAACATTACATATAGCTATCGAGTAATACTATTATATCATACAAAACTTCCTACTAGAATTTCGAATTATGCATTTCCATATTTCCTACGTATTTTAAATCATACAAACATCAGTTAAATTAAACAATATTGCCTTTTACAATGTTTCACTTGACACCTTGAGATAGACATAATTTCATTTTCGTTCCAAGCTATTTTCATGTATCTAATTTTGAATACTTCGAAGTTACTGATAACTATATTTATAACGTGTTTCATCCCAAAGTCAATTCCATCTCACTTACAAAAGCATCTTCTTCATTTCCAATACAACCAATAACTTCAACTTCATCTCTACGGCATAACAACTCGGTTCACTTTCCACAAAATACATCTTAAAATACCTGCACTACCATAGAATCATCAAACTTCATCTTTCTCCATCCCTAAAAAAATGTAAATTTCTCCTTGAACGCCAAGAAAAATAGCATTCACTTGAGTTGTCTTAGCTCTCAGACTATACGATTTCGCTCTAAAAACTTTCGAGTATAGGAGCTTTCCCTGCTCGCTCGCTTGCTCATTCGTGGTCCTACCTCTTCTATAGCTATACACATCCAGTATAACAGCTCAGCTTCGTCTGTCTTTCTCTCTCTCTCTCTTTCTCTTTCCTCATTACACATATTCCTGTGGTGTTGCTCGCGTTGGCGCGGATGGCACGTTGCCCCGGGGGGTGGAAGAAGAGAGCGAGAAGGTTGGATGCTGCTGTTGCTGCTACCTCTCTCCTCCCTCCTTTCCCCTCACCACGTACTGTACATGCATAGGCACGCGAGCTTTGCCGAGATTGCCCATTGTCGCGTGCTCAGTTTTTCCTACTTGTTTCTCGTTACCGCCCCTTCGCTACTTCTCTTCTTTACTCTTTTTTTTTCTTCAACGCTCTATCCCTACGGCGTTCTCACGATATTTTCGCGCACCTGTAGTATATGCATACGCCGTGTCTACGTGAGCGTCTTTTTTGGACAACGTTAGCGCTATAATACCTCTCTTTCACCTTCTCGCAAGCTCTTTCGAGCTGTCCCTTTATCTTTGGTCATTTGCAGCATGAGCGGACGCACGCGGGCTTTTTATTTTGCACGATGCGCGTGCGTTTTAAAGGATTTTCGTTTTGCACAGAGCGAGTGATATGGGTTCTCTATTTCTTTGTTATGCTTTTTTGGAAGCTTTTCGTGTGCTTCTCGTGCGCGTCGAGAGGCGAATGCGCGCCTGAGTAATTTTAAAATGAATATATATCAGATGCGCGTGCGCGGGATGGGCACGGCGACTGTAATTAGTGCAGATGCAGGGGACTCGTTAATTTGATTTTTGTACAGCGTACATCATCTCCTCAACGGTGCTGACTGCTTTGTTTCGAAATGAGATTAATTCTTTAGAAATTTATTTCATTTAACTTCGAAAAATTCTTTTTGTCCCTTAACCGTTTTATAGTTTGCTTTAAGAGATATAATGTTAACTATTTTTTTTTATCATCAAAATAAAATAATAATAATTATTTTGTTAAAGAAAATTTTGTCGTATTATATGCACAAAGGAATGTATAAATGTAGCTGCAAGAAAAGTACTAAAAGGGAAGAAGCTTACTCGTTTATAATTATAAATTTTCTTACTGAAATAGCACAGGTAAAAATGGGTTACAAAGAGGGCAGCATAACTGGCTAAAGTTATTTCAAGATATTATGTGAATTATTTCAAATAATATAAGTACACGTTAAATTGGTAAATTATAGAAATAATTTAAGATGGTACTGAATAGAAACAAATTGACATAGTTTAAATTGAATAATAAATAATATTTTAGTCAATTATTTACTTTGAGAGCATACATTGGAATAAATAGAAAGCTTATCTAACGTACAGCCTAATGTTGTTACAAATTTACATTCAATTCAAATGTGTTATCCTAAAGCTATTACTGTATTTACAGTTTGAAACTATATGTGTACTCAGTAAACCCATTGGCACGAATAGAAACTTTTCGTATTTAATTAGGTTAATTTATATTTTTAGAAAAAACGTACCAGTAAAATTTAATTTATTGTTGAAAATAGCTTGGGATTAACGATGATTAATAATTATAAAACAAATATATTTAAAGCAATTAAAAAAATTAACTTGAAATTACTAAAAAAAAGTTGCAATATCACTAGGAATTTATAACTTTAAAACATTTATTTCTGAAGAGTATTTTTATAAAATGAAAACTCATGACATATAGAAAATTCATGAAAACTTCTTCGAGTTGAAAACAAGGTAGAAAGTTATCTCTTCGTAATATATAATTATAATTTAAACAATTCGCTCCATAAATTCGTCACCAACTATTTCATTAGCAATATTTAACCACCATTTTACTCCATTTATACTTTCATAGCTCAGAACCAGTCAATCCTCTGCTTCACTTCTCAACTTTGTTTTTCACCACTAGCCTTATTACGATATTCATTGCACGTGTCTTCTAACTTAATCATACGGATGGTAATTTTGCGCACACGGCAAAACCGATAGTAACTCTCGGCCAGCCTTATATGATATACTTCATCTCGTTCGTCCGAATATTCAATCATTCGGAGAGAGAGAGAGAGAGAGAGACCCTGACTCGAACTTGCAGTAGCTCGTAATGCGATCGATTGACGCTCGAATTATTGAAAAATTCAGACGCTAAACAGTCGAGCACTAAAAATAACGAAATCGACGTGCGCGGGTGAAGGTGGCGAAGAAGGAGGAGAAGGAGGAAGAGGGAGAAGGGAGAAAAAGTCAGCACCTACCGGTATACATGTACTCTTGGTTAACTTTTTTCCGTGCCACCCCCTCACTCTACTCCCTCCGCTGTATCTCTGACTGTTTTTCTTTCTCTCCCTCTCTGCATTTCGTTATTTTGAGGTCGCGCGTGGCTGCGCGAAGTAGCGCTAAAGTAGAAATACAAATTTTCTTTTTCCTGGAAATTGGCATTTAAGAAAAACTTTTCCATTAGCCGCAAAGCTACTTCCGGCTGGTAAAGTCGATAATTCTGTTACAGTAAATTAAAGATTTTTGTAATTAACATTTTCCTAAATACCTCGATCGATTTGGATTATTTTCTTTAATTTCGTGTGTAATATTTTTTAAAAGTATAACTGACTGTGAAAGAGATTCTTATTCGATGCCGTATTATTAACTTAAATTACTTAATATAGTAACAAAATTAGTGCTGTGCACATACATGTTCAAATAAACAATTTTGAATATATATATCAGTTATTTAATTTAATTATTTAGTATTTATTTTTTTAATAATTTAAAATTTCAGTAGTGGATTATAAAATGCATCCTGGATTAAGTAACATATTTTAATTTGCAAAAACATACATAAAAGTAATAAATCTATATAATTATGTGCATATAGCTATACGTATACTAAACGTTAATAGTACCTAATAATTACAAAAGCTTGCTATCTCACGGATCACCGATCCAACTTTATGACCATATTTATTATTAATCAATTCGCAGTAACTCATGTAACTCCTCTAATAAAACCAAAATCCACGCAATCAAATTATACAATAAAAAAATGATAAAATTTTTATCCGTGCAGTAGAAAAAGAGCGTTTAGATCAGACACACTCAACCTCCACTGAAAATTGTTTGCTATTCACTCCCTATCTAAAATTTTCAATTGAATTAAAAGCTTTACAATAAGCCGAGCACCGTATCCAAGCACAACAAGCACACGAACTTCCACATAGCCACTAAAAGCTTTGGTCCCACTGTGCATACCTACCTCACTCTCTTCGCGCGTATCCGACTGTACGTTTTGAGGTCGGAGTAGCAAACCGCTCGGGCGACCTCCTGACAGGCATCCGCAATATTTTCGCCTAATTCCCCGGCGCTGAATCGACGTTTCAACCTCTATCTCTGTCTCTCCTTCTCTTCTTCCTGTATACGTTGTACACTCGGTTCGTGTATGTGTATATATATATATATATATATATACACACACACACACACACATACCACGGCGCTTTGCTCCAGAGATACACGAAGCTGTTCTGTATATATAGCGTTGTGTAGCACGCGTAGAAAGGCCGGATTAACGTTGCGCTCGCTGTTTCTTGTCTCTTTCATTCACTCTCTTTTTTTTTCGCTCGCGCGCAGGCAACCGAGTGTCATTTCCTCGCCGACGCGAAGCAATGAACGTTGCGCGTATGTATATATCTATGTAGTACATATATATATATATATATACACACACACACACACACACACACACACCACGTTTATATACATATATGTATGCATACACGTATCTCTCTGATGCTCCTACCCCGTACGTTGACATTTCGATACGCGCGAAGGGTTATTGGTTCTCTCTCTCTCTCTCTCTCACTCGGCGACCGAGGACAGCCACCGACGCCGCCGCCGCCGTCGACGTCCGTCGGATCAGCAGCCTCGATGCTCGCTCTCTCATGTGCGCGCACGTTTAAACGCTAGTTAACCTCTTTGTAGCTGAGCGTGTATGTGTATACTCTGCTTTTCTCGATCGACGACCCTTTTCCACTCTCTCTCTCCCTCTCTCACTCACTCTCTCTCTCTGTCCTTCTCTTTCTCTGTCGTGTTGCCTCCATCAGTTTTTCTTTCCGTGCCGCGTAGTAGTTTTTTCGATCCTTGCGAGGGAGAGAGAGAGAGTGAGAGAGAGGTATAGAGAGGGGGGAAAGAGAGAGGGATGTATGTTCACCGTGGATTCCGATGAATGTGGGTCGATGCGCTGTAAAAGGGTTCTGAGAATTAGCAACATGCTGTCGCTTTGCAGTGGTACATTGTAAAGACGACGTATTAGATACGAAATTGAAATAAAATTAGGTTTTCATTAATTTATTAAAGGTAATTGGTGTTAGAAGTAAATATGTTATTTATTTTGTTTACTATTTTTTTTTTAAATTTTGTAAGTGTTTATCAGTTAATATTGTATTTTAGTATTGTGAAGAGTTAGGTGAATATGTATATTATAATACTTTGAAGTATAGTCAGTAGAAAAAGACGATTTGGTCAGACGAGATAATTTGAGTTTGAAGCTGTGTTACGGGTTTATAAAAAGAACAATCTCTGTACTGATTTTTATTACGAAAACATAAAATTATGTGATTCATATATGAAATAATTCGTTACGCTTTTAAGCATGAAAATAGTATTGTATCAATATCAATGATGTAATACAGTTATTGATTATCTTCAACAATTTTTTCTTATTTTATTGAAGTAAAAACATACAAAGTTATTTTCAGCATCTCCGCATTGATTTTTCTATCACTTGCGCGTCATATATATGTCATAACACCAAAAATTAGCATTTCTAAAGTCAAAAAACTAAAGAGGATAAGTTTTCCTTACAGACCAATCACAGATCTCATAAACTGTCAACAATAAAAGGCCTATAAATATTTTATAGGGGGGTATCCCTTTTTTTATTATAGCTCGCGCTGTTTGTCGCGCATGTGAGCATCAGACTTGGACATTTTTACAGTTGTTTCGAAAAGTTCGAACGGTCGTATGTTACTTTATTGAAAGTAGTCATGCTCGTTGAATGTATTTGCTTGCGTACCGATCACTGTACATGGTACGTTTAAGGGTAAAATTATGTATATATTTTTGGCCACTTTAGTACACGTGCCATTTATATTTTGTAATATAATCGTAAAAGAAGTCGTTTTTATTAAAGAGTAAAAATTTTGTTTATACAATATTTTTAATAATTATGAATGAAATACTGTATGAATGGCTCGATGTGGATATACGAATTGCCAAAAATAACAGTAATTTTACCTTAAAAGCCAAAATATTACAAAAATATCTGGGGATAGGTAAAAGAAAATCAGGAATTGCAATTCCTCTTTCATATTCGTCGTTAAGAAAATAAAAGCACATTCTTCTTGGATTTTCGTTGTCTCTGTTCATTTCTCGACGGTGCAAACAATGCCGGCGACAAGAGAGCAGGAAATTCAAGTCTTCTTTTTTTTTTTTTAAATATGAAAGAAAAAGTCCAGAAATGAATATGAACATAGTCCGACGTGCGCCCTACGATTTCTGGCGTTAGATTTTCCTCTTTTTTCCACTAATTTTACATGAAAGTAATAGCAGTAGTAAATTTATTAATGGAATTGAATGCTCTAAGTGTTTCGTAGATAAATTTTCTGCAAATAGCAAAGTTATTTGTTGTAATATATTTCCGGCTGTATCTTGTAATTAAAGAAATGTTGCACCAAGATAACAAGCCATATTCTTCTTATCTATTTACTATTCTTTGTACTGTCTTATAACGCTATTAAAACAGCTACTATCACATCGTAACTTGTTTGCATTTTAATTTTATTTCAAGTATCTGTATACTATTAAATTGCTTACGACACCTTCACGCTAGGTGATATGTTGCTGTAGTATTAACAAGCAGTGAAAATTCAGTATTGCTCTAGTCAAAAACTGACTTTTCGTGCCACATCCGAAGTTGCTTTAATAAAACAATCTCGTTAAAACTTTTCATTCCCGTATTAATTAGTAGCACAGTAACGAATTTACCCTAAAGTTCGCGAAATATCCGACAAAAACAATGTTTAAATCCCAACAAACCATATACATATATATATATATATATCAATTTTTTATGTTTCATACGAATCCCATCTCGATGTATACTTAATAATCGCCGAGCAATCGGCTAAATAAACAATAGCTTTAACTTTATTCCATTAATAATTATCTCCCGTCCATTGTAAACACATGCATAAAACAGTTTGCAAGCTTAACAAATGCACTTCCCCTATATACATATAGGTATATATCTATATACATACCGTTCGTAAATGCAAAATGGCTCGAAACACGTTATAAAACGCTCTCTCTATCTCTCTCTTTCTCTCTCGCTCAATCGCCGCTACGTATATACAAGTCCGTAGTTATAAAATTTTCAACGCTCGCCTATTTATAGTGCCTTCCCCTTTTGAAACGTTAATTTCGACGCGATACATAGTGGGCGCACTGGGAGAAAGGAAAAAGAGAGAGAAAAAAAGGAGGAGGCGGCACTAGACCCGAACTCGACAGCGTAGCAGCCTACCCGTAAGCCCATCAACATTTCAAAAAGCCCTCTTTAACGCTCGAATAATCCCTCGCGAGTCCTCCTACTCCTTCTCCCCTCCTTCTCTCTTCCTACTCCTCCTATTGCTTATACTCCTTGTCCTCCGAACTTGCGTCAATGCGCAAAGTCGTCCCCTGCAAATGAATAAACAAAATCGAAAAACGTCTAACGGGCTGAGCAAAAATCCATCGTGTATATACATCCGCCTCGTTTGATCGTTCCGATTCGACGACGAGAAACCGTATATATACACACACACACACACACACACACACACACACACACACTCACGTATACACGCCCAGGCGAGCGGCGTCGATAAAACACATATATACACACACCTATAAATAAAAGAGAGAGAGGAAAAAAATTGCCATCGCACGACGACGTCGTGATGGTATATATATATATATATACACATATACGACGTTTGACTCTTTGCGCCTGATTTGGCGCGCGGCGGGGAAAATCGTCAGGGGGATTGCTCGCTCTCTCTCTCTCTCTCTCTCTCTTCCATGCGCGCGCGCGCGCGCGAGCGCGTATATAACTGCATCAGGGCTCGAAATCAATATAGCGTTTAGAACGCTCTTTTCGCCCACGCCCGCGAGCGGCGGCGTAAACCGCTCTCTCTTTCTCTCGTAGCAGAGATGGTGGGGGAGGGGTAGGGCAGGATGGAGCGCGTGCGTGCGCGACGCTGAAAGAAGCTGTGTGTATATACGTGGAGGTGGTAGTAGTAGTAGTAGTAGTAGTAGGGGGTGGAGGAGGAGACTGACGCTATCGCGTGCGCCCGCGCGTATACTATAAATAGTGTAGTGCGCACCGGTGTGCGCTCTGTGCGTAGTTTTTTTCGGCCTTTCTCTTTTGCTCGTGTGTTCGCACCCACCCTATATATATATACCTTTTTTCCACGATTCTCCAGTGTGCCCTGACATTCGGTGGATACCAAGCTCGTGCTTTTGTATATAAGGAAAGAATGAGGAATTTTTTCGTGTACGCTTTTATCTTCTTTTTCGTCGTTTTATCTCGAGGAATATACCGGCGCGCCTCTGATTCGGTTCAATGTTGCCGAGTTGTATTCCCTCATGGGGGAAAGGAGATTGTGGAGTAATGTGGCAAGCGTTCTTGAAAACGAGCGCGATTGATTGTTTTATGGAGATTGATTCGTTATACCTCGCTATATAGCGAAATATAGAAGAATATTTTGGGTATTACAATATACAGTTGATTTTTGATATAATTATTAATAATTTAAATATTCTTGATACTGTAATATTTTTATTAGGTCTTATGAAATTTATGTAATTTTTGTTATGTCAGTGACAAATTAATGAGCCTCTTTAAGCTGAAGGAGGACACACTAGGAGGACACTGAAATAAAATTGGAGCGTGTATTAATTAATAAATTAATGTAGGCATGGCTGAATACGAGCGAGTATAAAACGTTAATTTGCATTAATTAAATATTTAAAAAGTCTGAATTGTTTTATCGGAATCATTAGTGCTAGAATTTACGTATATTTAATGCTAGTCGTGGACTATTTTCAAGAAGACATAATTTAATACAAGGAAAGGTCATTCATTTATATAACATAATATTATTGCACTATCTAATGATGTCAACATATAAAATAAAAGTTTGCTTTTTTCATTAGAACTACTATATTAAAACTCTGCGGATAAAATAAAAAAACTATAGAGTTTTACTTTACCATTTTAATAACACAGTAACAACAATTGTCCTATATATGCTCCTAAATTCAGAAAACCCTCCACAGACATACACAATAATATGCTAATTATATCACAAGTATACTCAAGATTAATCACAATCGCATTATCGTACACACATACCAAAATTACGAGCTTGCTATATCAGACGCGAAGCACCATACATATACGTACATACATACATGCAAGCTTCAACCACTCTTCATTCACTCGAGATATACCCGAAGCTCGCAAGCGCAATTGCGCGCGAAACTGGAACAGCTCAGCTGTAGAAACCTTCGAAATTAACTTTTCCCAGGCGTTACGACCAGCTTATATCCACTAGCTCGAAGCATGCGACGAAAATAATGCGCGCATCAGGCACTCACACTCGGTAGCTTTTTACCCCTTACAGCGTCCTGTGCTAACATACGAGAAACAGAGGTATAGAGAAAGGACAGCTACCGTAACCCCGTGGCAGTTGTAATCAGAGCTCTATACGTATGTGTATTCGCTATATATACATCCTTCAGGGCTCTCTCTCTCTCTCTTCTTCCCTTTGATCTCGCGGTTCGCACGCCGCAGACTCCAATGCGTTTTACCCGAGGCTTTCTTTTACCCGCAGCACCATACTTCTTTCTCTTCTAGTCCTTTTCCTTCGCCGCGCTCTTTTCTTCGTTTTCTTTTTTTTTCTTTCTCTTTCCCTCTATCCTTGTTCCATAGCATGCATATATACACCTGCGCGAATACGCCGCTAGCAAGACCGAGAGCATTTCGCATGGAAATGTCGCCGCGTGACGACGACGACGACGACGACGCTCGGGACTTCTTCTTCTTCTACGTCGTAGTCGTTGTATAGCTGCGCATAGTGCTCTCTGACGTAGTTTTCCACTTTGCTCGCGTTCGCACTTTACGCTGCTGTGAGGGCACGCGTCTAGAGCTTTCTCTCGCTCTTTTGTTAGGAGGAGAGAGAGAGAGAGAGAGAGAGAGAGAGAGTACCGCGAGACAATTAAGGATATTCAGCGAATGTATAATACGCGAAAAGACGTGGAGTTTTATAAGTGGTTGATTGGGGTGGAATATAAAAGGTGTAGATTGATGAGAGGATTGAGAATTAACCCTAATTTTATATAAACCTTAAAATGTATATATAGGTGAATAGGTCATGAGTGAAAAGAAATTTTTCCTCGAATTCTATTTCTGTATAATATTGTGGTATGCGTATATTAATTTATCTATACGACTTTTTATAGTTTCTGAAATACGGAAAAATGCTTTGAAGCTTTTTCTCAAAAGTTTTTATGAAAAAATGTTAGTTATTAAAATTTTATGAATTTTTATAAAATTCTATTTTAGATATTTGCAGTATTCTTATACGCATGTCGTAATTAAATAATAAAGTATGAAAAAAAAGAAACCACGAGAGAAAAGCGAACTCACGACCTGTAGTTTGTAGTCTCATACACCAACTACATAACATTCCCTTACCATGATAAGTGCATCGTGAGCTAGTTATTCTTTTGCTGAGTCGTTTTCCATATTATATAAACGACGACGGAAACCTCTGCGACAGCATACAGAATATTTTCATTCAATTTAAGCACGATTTCATAATTAACTAAGTAAAAGCTTTTGAAATAAGTGAAAATAAAACAAAAGCATTCTTATTCAAAAGAAATTCTTAAACAAAAAAAAAAGAAAAGAATCTAAAGACGAAGTTACTTTAATGTAAAGCTTCGGCGACAAGTGTATTAAAAGACCTAAATTTGCCTTCCAAACTTAAAGTTATCTCGTTTCTGACGAAAAGCCCTTTTGTTGAACGGCGTCCACGAACAATTACCGTGAAACTAATTAAAAATCCTTTCTCCGGCGCATAGAACGCGCGGGCGCGCAGTTTTCCCCCATCGCGAAAATTACGATTTCCAGGCCGGAAATAAAGCAGGATATCACGCTGCAGCTGGCAAGCTCTCCAAAACGGGAGCAAGCAGTGAGATTCACCTCGAAAAAAAAAAAAAAAAAAAAATTGGACTCGATTCGCCCCGCGCGTTTCTTATACACGCGCGAGGTATTCGCCGTAAAAAATCCGTGCTATACTCACAAGTCTTTGCGGTAATGGGACCGTCGTAAAGAAGAAGAAGAAGTAGGAGAGTTTGGGAGACGGACGAAGAGAGAGAGAGCCTCTTCGCGGCTGCAACTCTCGTAAAAAAGCGTTTTGGGGATCTGCATATTTTCGGCCATCCTTGCACGAGGTGCACCTATAGTGTCTGTAAGTGGGGATAAAAGGAATGACGACGAGTCGAGGTTGGCGTGAATCTTTGCTAGACCGAAATGGCGAAATTTAAAATCAGTTACGTAGGAGAGAATTTAGTTGGGAAATTATTTGCAAATTTATATAGAGAAATGGGTAGAATGTGTAGATGAATATTTGAATAAAATGCGGAAGACTATATTGAATGAGGTCGGTTATGAATCGATATGGAGTATTAATTTGAAAATGTAAAAAAATCGCGAAATGATTGTGCATATGTAATTGATGTATTCTTTTTACGCATGTTCGAAATTGTGTTTTTATTTTAGCAAATAAAAATTGGCAGAATTGATAGATTAATTACGAAAATTCATTTAACCACAAAGATTGTAAATGAAATTGCAAAATATGCTTTGGAAAAAAAATGAAAAACATTTTTATTCATAGATATTCTGATGATTTCTATTTGATATATATTTTTCCT
>JAYJLV010000046.1:10460297-10491569 GCA_036873485.1 Torymus texanus
TATGCTTTGGAAAAAAAATGAAAAACATTTTTATTCATAGATATTCTGATGATTTCTATTTGATATATATTTTTCCTGGGAAAAAATTGATTTATATGTGACCATATATATTCATATATAATCATTATAATGATATACCCATTTTTTCCGGGTTGTAAAAAGTGAATTAATTGAAAAAGTATACAGATTTCTGTACAGTATTATAACAATAAGAATAAAATGAAGGACTTAATTACCTGCGGAAATGTTACATTTCTTATCTCATTTCGTACTAGTATACTTCATCAAAAAAGTTTATAAATTCAACAAAACGATCATATAATTAATACTTGTACACCTCCTAATATATTTAAATTCCTCTCCTATTCATACACACTTCATTAAAAATTTTCTCAAACCATTTTTTCCAATCAATCACACACAACACACCGGTAATAACAATTATCCCTCCTGGCGTTATCCACCATCATAATTTCACGTAGCAACAAAAAAACCGGCAGCTCTTACTACGCTCGTAAAATCTTCCCAGTAGTTAATAAACATATTTATCTCAGAGCGGCTGGTGCCAGGCCGCTTCCGACCCGCCCTCGCAACTTCATTCCAAAGTGCATTTCCGCAATCGTAATTAGTCGAGGGCCGCTGCCACCGCGCACAGCAGGAGCACGAGCGTGAGGGAGGAAGCGAGAGTTGCAAGCGGCGAAAAAGGTTATCAGTCGTACGCTCGCTTTCTCTCTCTCTCTCTCTCTCCACCCCTTTGCCCGGCATGTCCTACAAGCCGGCAGTTTCCATTTTAGGCGAGCGAGATTTCCGTCGTCGAACGACGCGGTGGCCTTTTTTTATTGGAAAGAGAAAGAGAGAGAGAGAGAGAGAGAGAGAGAGAGAGGGAGCGCACGGTAGTTTGATTCTAGGACGGATTTGATATTCGAGTATGCGATTGGCCAAGCGTTTCTTTCTTTATCTCTCGTTTCTATCACTCGGTCTTTTTTACCCTCGCTGCTAATTTATCGAACGTCGGTTGAGTGTGCGGGTAGGGGAAAATGGAAAAAGATTGACGAACAGTTTTAATTACAAAGTATTTTTAGTCGGCACGAGGGGAGAGGGAGAATATAATTGAAAAATGCCAGATAACATTTTTCCGCGTGTCTCTTTCGTTCTCGTGCGAGCTCGCGTCCGGGTACATATAGTAGGCGGTGGTGGTGGCATGAGCGTTCATTCGCTGTTTGAATAGTTGCACGACGATGACGATGGGCTTTTTTGTCAAAGCGAGCGAAAAATGCCACGCGGTTGCTTTTCAAATTCTCCGCGTTTTTGCGCAGATCTGCGCGTCCCTTTTTTTTTCTTCTCGAAGCCCCTGTGAATTAGATTTTTACGATTACTTTTATTCCTTCCTTTCAGCTACATTTGTCGGTTTACTGGGGATTTTCTTTTTGTAGAGTAAAAGTAGAGCTTGTTATCGTGATTAAAATTTGGTTTAGTTTGTGATAACCTTATTTTTTCGTTAAACAATTTAATGGCGTTTTTAACGTACCTTAATTAACATGTCATCAACATGTGAGCTGCAGAGTTGCCTTGTTATAGGGTTTAGTTCGAGCAGTTTGTTAATTAGAAAGCAACTTTATATACATGTTACAGTGACATAATAGGTGTATATATTTAACTAAAATTGTAATATTCAACTAAATCGACAATAATTGTTTCAGTCAAATCAACAAAATTAATATTGTATTTTTCTTCAATTTTTCAAAATACCATTCTTTGCTTTTATATTTAAAACAATCGACAGCATTCATATAATAATTATCACTTTTAAAAATACTACATAGGTATTTCCTTCGCTGGACCATAATACACTTACCTTATTCCGTATAATACTTTATAATATAATACTTAAAATCAACACGAGCTATATATGCTTTGTTACCAGTACATTACGATTACAACATCCGTCAAACTTAGTTCTACAGTAAGTAGCCCAGTAAGTAACCCAAAGTTATACACCAACATGTATATCGCGCATATATATATAATACACACACGTGCAATGTTTGCCTGTGCTAATCCAGCTCTCATGCGGCACTGTGTATATAATATGCGCCGTTGATTTCCCATCCGACGCTTCATCGTGGCGTGGCAGCCTCATGCACATCAGACAGCCATCCAGGCTCTGCTGTTGCTTCCTTTAAGCCTAAACCCTGTATACTCGCTGCATTTGCTTTCTCCGTCTCCTCTCTCTCTCTCTCTCTCTCTCTCTCTCTCTCTCGCGTCGCGCACACTGACACATCAACAAGTTGAAAATGCAATTTCACCTTGAACTCTCTCTCTCTCTCTCTCTCACACACATACACATCCATATATATATATACAGCATACGCTCTCTCTCCCTTTCTCTTGCCACACCCCACTTTAAAAGCGCCCTCTATTTATAGCGCGCACAGTCGCAAGCTCCGCGCGCTCTCGCTCGTTCCCGCGCAGCAAGACCTAATGTACCTGCGCGAGCGCGCGCGCGCCCCTCGATTGCTTAAACTTTAATTCGCTCGTCGCGACGTAGACGACGACGACGACGACGACAGGTTTTCTCGTATAGCTCATATATACAGAGAGAGAGTGTGAGAGAAAGAGAGAGCGAGAGAGCGAGAGCGAGAGAGCGAGAGCGAGAGAGCGAGAGCGAGAGAGCGAGAGAGAGAGAGCTTAAAAAGACACGAGGCGACCTACTACCCCTGCGCGCGTGCGGGAAATTCGTCGCCTTAATAAGGGCCGAAACGACGACGGTGGTGGTGGTAGTAGTAGTGGTAGTGGTGGTGGCGGGCAGCTTCTCCCGGGGAGGCTTTTGACCTCGTTTCGCGCGCGCAAGCGAGTGAGCGAGCGCAAGGGGCAACTTCGACGTGTATAACGTCTTGTCGACTTTCGTTATGCCGACGATGATGCGCGCGCGCGCGCGCGCTCGCGTGTACTGAAGAAGGAGGGGAAGCTTGCAAGGGAAGCGACCGTCGTTATAGACAAGACAAGAGAAGGAGAGAGAGAGAGAGAGTAACTGCTTGATGAGACGGGAGTTTCTCGATGGCTTCTATATACGGTGACGGAATTTTCGTGAAGAGAGATAAAGATAGACAGAGAAGCTTTTTTGTTCGATGTATATTGGCGAGCTATAGGAGAATGAGGTCGATGTATCGGGAATTCGATTTGCGCGGATTTTTACTTGACCGTCGTTAGTGTAGTGCTGAGGGGTGTACGTTGGGGGTGATTAAACGAAAGGGTGAGTGGATACGTTTTTTTTAAGTTTTAAACTAGAAAATAAAACTAGAGAAAAAAAAGCTTTTGTTTGGTCTTTTATCGAATGGAACACGTTTCCTGTAAAAGTTGTACCGCATTCTTCGTAATTAATAATTAAGTTAAAAAGTTAATGTGACAGAGTTTTATAAGAATAACAATATTTTTCAAGTTTGGAAAAATAACAAATAATTGCATTTTTTTGGTAAATCACTCTGGAAAGTGCAAAATAATATTATTTTTATCTTGATGTTATATGTACACAAAAACTTCATAACGCATTGAGCGAGGTTTATTTAAACATTTCTATAAATATAATTGAAATTTCTGTAGATAGCCATAATATTTTGACACCTTATAAAATTCAAGCGTTAAATTTAATTGACTTTATTGTAATAAGCGAGCTGTCGTAATTTTTGGAGTGAAAAGCGCTCACTCTAGGGCCGTCGACTCGTAATTCAGATTTTCTATCAACTATAGCCGCCGCCACTGTTCGGATTTCTATGCCAATCGTCGTCATATTGTAATTGTACTCCTTCCCCCTATTCATTCTACATATTCGCACGGGTATTTATTTGTAACAATGAAATTGTACGGAATTTGAAAGAAAAAAAATTATAAAAAAGAATTATCAGGTACTTTTGAAAAACGAATAATGTTTTTATTTTTAATTTATAAACTTTGACTAAAAACACCTTCATGTACCTTTGTTAAAAACCACGGTAAATACGTGTAACATAAAAACAACAAATAAATTACCTTTATTGGTTTACAACACACAAAAGCATCCCTGAATTAAACATTTTAATTAGTTAGTTAAAAAACTTTTCATTTATAGTGACAAAACCAATCATTGATACTGTAAATGAAAAGTATACATCGAAAATTTATTCTTACTGGCAGGATAAATATTCTGCAGGTCTTGGAAATAGGATTTGAGAATTTGAAGACTGTTTCGAATTCTTAGCATTTTTAGATTTAGTTGCAAAAAAAAGTTGTAAAAATGACTCACATTGAAATATAATTCATTCAACCGAAAAAAATGTTCAATAAAACTATAATATATTAAATTTTTGAAAAATTTATATTTATATTATACGAGTTATACAATGAAAATGTACTGATTAATTAGTAATAATCCGCAGTTGAATTGCCCTCATATTTTGGTGCACTTTGGTTACATAACCATCATCTATCAGAACTTTGGAGTTGACATTTTTAAATTCTGGAAAAATGAAACCGAAGTTTATTTTTCTTACTCCTTTTGACAATATGTAAATGTTTTTCCATGATTAATTTATTTAAATTTGCAAAAAAGATATTTTTCTTAAACAGTATAATTTAAAATAAAACTAAAAACGTCTGTAACCCAAAATTATCAGTGAGTTACGATCTACTGTTGTAGCAGTTTTCATACATTTACGGTCTTGTTAGGTACTAAATAAATTAACGTGTGGTTTATACGATGAGGGCAAACTTTATTTATAAAACTTAGTTTACTATAATTGCACATTTGCTTTTATAGTGATAATGATACTCTTTAGCAGCATAATGAATTTTTCCTGAAAATTGAGTAACGGATACTTGCCAAGTAGAGCTCTACCATGCCCTTAGATATTTTCTATGATATACAATACCCGTGCTACATAATTCTAATTTATGAAAAATAAAAAGAATTAAAAAATATAAAGTAATGACAAATATCTTAACGACAATAGTTTTTGAGACAAAAATGGTAAATCTAGATACATCGTTAGTTCTAAATCAACTATTCATTATAAGGTTAGTTAACTAGTATGCTCATATCTATCAAGGAAATGTGAAACATTACACTACATATTTTAATTTTCCAAGCAAATCTTAAAAAACATAGTCTTGGCATAAGCATCTCCCTTTAACTATATGTTTTTACAAACTTTATGAAATCTCTTCATTAAATAACAAAATCAATTCCGATTACATAGACCTTCAATCCTCATAATTGTTCACTCTTCGAATGCTTATTAAAACACAAATCGGTTCACTACACCTTAACCACACTCACAAACCTGCACCGTTGAAAAAATCCAACATACAGAGAGACGAAAGACCTCCTCTCCTATTACAGACCCTGATGCAGCCAAAGGCTACGAGAGAAAGAGAGAGAGAGAGAGAGAGAGGGCAGAAAAAAAAGCATGCGACTCGCTCGATTTCATCCCGCATCTCATTGCGCTCCTTCGGTGCAAAATCCACTGACGCGCGCTAGCGTGCGCCTCCCATTACGCGAACTTTTCCGCGCGCTCACTCACTCGCATAACATTCATGAGCCCCTCTCTTTCATCGGTGCGAGAGTATCCCCCGTTGAAAAATGGATAAGCCCTCGCCTGCCTGCCCGCGCGCGCGCATAATAACGATTCCCCTCCTTCCTCCCCCCGGATCCCACGAGTTCGCCTTTGTCGTTCGGCCGGTAATTGCACCCAGTCCGCATGGGGGAGAGAATGGGAGGGGCTCTGGCTGAAAACACTGCGTCTATCGCACGCGCGAGCGGCCAAACGAACTACTCGCTCGCGCGTGCCTCTTTTCTCTCTCTCTCTCTCTCTCTCTCATTCACTCTCTCATTACGTAATTTTTGCCGGGAGGAAAGATAGAGAGAGAGAGAGAAAACGAGGAAGAGAGGGAAAGAGCGCGAGAGCACGCTTGCAGCACAGGACTGTGACCTGGATTCGAACCAGATTTTATCTCCGATCGCGGCGCTGCCGCTTCTCCGCCCTGCAGCTTCCTCGTTCTCTCTCTCTCTCTCTCTCTGACTCTTTTTGCTCCGTCGTCGCGCGTTGCGCCGCTTTGCCGTTCGTTCTTTCTTAATTTCTGCCTCTCTTGCTCTCGCTTTACTGTGAAGGGAGGACGGAGTGGAAACCGTTCCATCTGATTCGCTTTGGTGCGTGGCGAGGAAAATATTTTTGTGAAAAAAAAAAAAATCGGGCTTGCGATCTCGTTTGTAGCAACGACGACGGCAACGACGACGGCGACGGCGACGGCCTTATAGAAACTCGGTGGAGGTGGATTGCTCTGGCGCTTTTTTTGCTAGAGAGCTGTGATGTCTTTTCACAATTGAAAATGTTACGATGAATATCTCGCGATTTTCACGATAGTTTACGTTGGATATCCTTTTCATGCGCGCTTATTGTCGACATGCCCGTGTCGATTTTCACGATTATGTAAGTAGATTATGCCTTTTTTTTGTTGAATTTATATACTTTTGTTTGTATCTCATCATTTTATCGGTTAAAAGGTCACTAAACGGATACACGAATAAAAGATTTCGTTTGAGAAATGTGCAACGATAAAATATTTCATCTGAAAATCCTATAAATCTGCGGTTCGATAACGAAATAAATATCGAATTTCATAAAGTTAGCAGTCGACAACAGCAAAATCACTTAAGACAATGCGCGCGCCGCTACGTCTTACGTAATCCTCCACGACGTCCCGCAGCCACGATTATTTCCACATACACACACACACACATATATATATATATGGACCCGAAAATTTGGAAAAGCATCGTCCTGACAAATGGGGCGAAACTCGCCGCAGCCAAAACCATCGCCGCTGCAGACCGTTCCTAAATCACAATCCTATCTCTCTCTCTCTCTCTCTCTCGCTCTCTTTCTCTTCCCACATTTATTCCTCTTTCTATCTATATCTCTCTCTTTCTCTCTTTCAATTTCTTTCGCCCAGATTCAAGCGGGCGACATCTCGTGTATTTCATCTCCGCCCACAGCGACAGTCCACCTCTCTCTTTCTCTCTCTCTCTCTCTCTCTCTCTCTCTCTCTCTCGGTCTGTTGGTCGTCGCGTGTGCGGAATCGAATTATATTTTCGCAGTTATCGAAATGCCCGGAAAACGATGTCGTCCCCGTCGTCGTAGTCGTCCTCGTCTGGCGGATCGACGAATCAATTCGATTTCGATTATCCGCTCTCGTTCTTCTCGACATTGTGTATAGTATACGCTTCTGTATGTATATATATATATATATATATGCTGCACATGTGTGCAGTACGTATAGGTATACGTATATATATGTATCGACAGCGAGCAGTTCTCGCTTCCTCTCTTTCTCGGTCAAAGAGACTTTTATTGGTTTCGAAAGGGCCACCGCGCCGCCGTGTGCACTGGAAGACCGCGATTTTATTCCGCACGGCGAGAATCCTATACTTTCATAAGTGAGTGAGTGTGTGTATATATATATATATATATATGTGCACGGTGAGAGAGGGAGAGAACGTGCTCCTCTTTCATTTCACCCGATCGTTCACGAGAGTAGAGACCATCGAGAGAAGGAGCGGTTTAACGTTTGATTAATGTGTGTCATCGTATATG
Source organism: Torymus texanus (assembly GCA_036873485.1). Classification (NCBI taxonomy): domain Eukaryota; kingdom Metazoa; phylum Arthropoda; class Insecta; order Hymenoptera; family Torymidae; genus Torymus; species Torymus texanus. Next base: position 10,467,923 of record JAYJLV010000046.1, read on the forward strand.
TCTGTGTATGTATGTATGTGTATATATAGGAGAGAGAGGAGAGAGCTTTGATATCCCGTGATCGTCGATTTTAGCGCTCGCGCACGCGTTCGCCCCGCTGGCTCGTGTCGAGGCTACTCAATTTGTTGGTCGAGCGCGTTTGTATTCCTTAATTAAGTTATGACGCTGTAATTGTGATTAATGCCTCCTTTTATGAGAGCGCCCAGAAGGGGATTGGGAGAGAGAGAGAGAGGAAAGCGAGAGCCTCTATTAGAAATCGATCTCACGCTCGCCGCATTCGTAAACGCGCGATCGCCTGCGTGGGTGTTAAAGGGCTAATCGACATTTTCCAGAAGTTGGTTATCGGGAGCGAACGGCCACTTTTTGATTGCGATTCTGCTGTTACGTATTATATGTGTGTGTGTGTGTGTGTGTGTGAGTGAGTGAGTGAACGCGTACAGTTTTGATGTAGAGATTGATGGATTTTGCGTAGTATATGTATAGTGAAGAATTTGTCAGTTCATTAATCACCGCGATGAGTGATATGTTAAAAATGTTTCGGGCCATTAATTGAAAACTGAACGGGGAAATTTATGAAGCACTTGACAAATCTTTTGTTGAATTACAAAGCTAATTGTACTTTTCGTAAAACAATAACAATATACTGATAAATGATACATCTCTTATTAAAAATTCGAGAAAATCATAAACATCACAAAATTAATGTGAAACAGTTTTTATGTATTTTTTTATTGGCAAATAGATTTCCAGTAGAAGAAAGTAACATTAGCTTGAAGCGAAACTTCGCTGTATAAATGTATTTCGCCCCTATTTTTGCGATATATAATTATACAATTTCTCTGATTTACAAGCTTCATCTATGGTACGTGCCTATATTATAAAGCTTTATTGTTAAAATGCTTTCAAAACAGCACATGAACTTTCATTTACATAACATAAACATTAATTAATTCATGTTAACAGCAATTGGTTATATGAACAATAACTCTAACACCAACACTTGATTAAATCAAATCATTTACAAACTATCATTTCGACGATTAAGAGACCTTTTAAATAAAAGAGACAATAAGTACGTCACCATGCGCAGGCATGTAAAATCGTGGAAATTAAAGATTATTTTGTCCAGTCCAATCAGATGTTTTAATCAGTGTACCGTGCTAATGCATGTGCGGCTCACTCAATTCCTACCGGATCTTTCTTCTCTCTCTCTCTCTCTCTCTCTCTCTTTTTTATCCTCCTCCACTCGCTCTACAATGCGCTAATGGCTCGGAACATAATGATTTCCTCGCTCCTCCCTTTTTTTTTTACTCGACATTCGTCTCTCGGTGATGAGGACAGATGGGTGGACGGCAGGTGGCAGCAGTATCAGTAGAAACCAGTAGCAGCAATGTAGCAAGCAGACCGCACGGTTTGTTCAGTCTCGTCGTGCGGCGTGCGAGTATAGTCGATCGTTACCACTTAAGGAAAGTGGAATATCTGACCACAAGCGGATCGCAACTACTTACGCGGACCGACATCCGCGTGCTCTTCGCTGTTTGACGTAGGATTCACCCGCAGCCATAGTCGTTGTCGTCTCCCTTCTCTCTCTCTCTCTCTCTCTTTTTCTCTCTAGACTCCTTTGCGCCTTTTGTGTGCTGAAGAGAGAACGAGAGTAGGAGATATTCTCCGTTTGACGCTGGTCTCTTTTCGTTCACTCTCTCTCTCTCTCTTTCCCTCGGGCCCGTTATTCCACGGAATTTGCATAGTTGCACACGGGCAATCTCGGATTTCGTCGCCTTACAAGTTCTTAAAGCCGATAAAACTTCGTTTCTTACTCTTTTCGTCGCGCGTCCCGCGCTTTTCTCCTTCTCCTACATCCCCTTTTTTACGCTCCCGCGCGGCGTCGCATTAATTGAATGAGTTTGCACGCTGTCGCCGCGATGTCTTCCCCCCACCCCTTTATTACCTCTTACGCGCTTGAAAGTTTTTCACTCGCGTGATTCATTGTATTTTAATGGATCGAGAAATAATCTTAATACTATGAAGTTATTTGTTTACCTTCGTTTCATTGGCCTTTGAATATTGAAATTCTTTTGATTAGAGGATTGAATAAATGTTTTAGAAGGTAAATCGAACAATCTTTTTGTTTCATCCCCTTTTATTGACTTATTCGTTATTTTATATAACAATGTTTGCAATTGACTTTTCAGATTTGCATTGCCCATGTCAGGATTGTATACGAAATTCATATTTTGTAAATAAGCGCGAGACCACTTTATGAAACGTGAAAAGCAAAAAATATCGAGGATGTTATTGAAAGGCAATTTTCTATGGCACGTAAAACGCAAAAATACCGCATATCGATGTGTCGCTTTTGTTCTGTAAATTAAGGGTAATTTTAGTTTTATTTTTTATTCATGCACTTCTCTTTTCATTATTTTCCTTTTTTTTACGGCGTCAATGTTGACGTCAACGTCCCGCAACTGTACTCGTCAGCCGCATATATATATATATATAAAATCAGTGCGGTTTCGGATGTTTCGATCTGCAGAAACAAAAGGAAAACTAAAACTCAATCAGAGACACGTTTACCTTTACCAAATATTTCGCTTACAAAAAGCTTCCATTATTCTTTTTCGTTTTACAGCTGTCAAGTGCATTACCCATCAGTTTAAAAGGAATATTGATAAATGTCAATTGTTACTTGAAAGGTCATAAGTTATTTATACATTGTCATGCCACTATATTCGTTTGATGAAAGTATCAAATTTCAATTGCAATTTATGAATTGTTTTCTTATTGTATATTTTTGAATTCCGATAGGTAATCGAATATGAATTAAGATACACATGCAAAAACTTTTGTATTCTCATTAATAAATTCTTCTAAGAGTATCCAAATCAATAAATAATCCTGAAAGCTTGAGTGCCATTAAACAAATGAACCGAAGATAAATCAGGTGCTTTTTGGGAAAGTAACATTTTCAGGTTAAGGTATTCAATAGAAGAAATGTCGATCCCCGAGAGTTTCAAAGGAATACAGTAATGAACTTCGTAATTACAATTAAAAGTTTCAGATAGTTTTACAAGTCTTCTAACTGAAATTAGTATTATGTGAAAAATAGATGAAATCGATTGGAATGGAAATGGCATGCCATTCATTACATTAATGAGATTTCGGAATAACTCCAAATTCTCGGAATGACTTTGCTACTAAATATTAAAATTATCTTTGGTAAAAAGCTTATTCTAGTACTTACTTATCGTTCTTTCTATTTAATCTTTTTATAGCTTGGTTTTTGAGACAATCAGTATTATTTAAATAATGTTTTATTATAGTTTCTTTTTAAACTTTTATTAGCAGTTCTATTTTATCTAACATTATTATGTTCAAAATATAAAGTCCGTTATCTCTTAAAGTAAAGATTTAACAGTATCAACTTTCAGAAAACTGTATTTTACCATCTTATACACTGACGTAGATTTATGGCTTAAAAAGTTTAAGGAAACTTTTTAAGTCTTGCATAGACACTTGACAGATTTTCCAATGACTTTGTATCTCCAGTTGTGTTAATTAAGATGAATATGCATCATAACCCTTAATGAAACACGAAGATAAAACTAAGCTAATTTTATAATTCATTCATGTGAATAAATAAAAGTTTCGGAATATCTGTAGTTTCTTTCGGTTACCTTAGATTACGTAAAGAAATTTAACTGTGCATAATAAAATTACTGAAACTATAAAAAAAGCATCATCGTTAGAGAAGCAGCTATTTTTGTTTTAAACTTTATCACACTATAATGTTCACTGTACTATAAAAATAGAAGAAAAAAGATTTTCTAGAATGGAGTCTAATAAATTTAACTCCATCATTTGAAATTCAAATAAGATCATTAAAAGCTTAGGATGCATCAAGACTAAACACCGAGACCTTAGACGTTCGATAGGCGCTTACAATCACGTTAGTTGTAAGACGGTCTATAAAGATAACGGGCTTCTAAGACTCGCTAAGAAGATACTCGACTGCCATTAAGGACCGTCAATAAAATTGATACATTCACGTTTTGACTACGCTACTCCCTTTATGACTAATTTCATTACGTTAATTCCTAATTGACATTGGCATTTGCCGATCGATATCCGAGTGTCAATAGTGTTAAATGAAATGTGTATTTTTGAAATAAATTATTAATAAATTCCTCGTAAACGTCATTTGAAGAGTTTACATGTACATACTCTTTTTAAAATCATTATTGGTTTTTTTTTATGGCATATGAAGGAAATGATAATAAAGTATGAAAGATTGAACATAAAACAGCAAATCATAAATAGCAAAAATGGTACAAATATAATTTCTCGTGTCCCAGGACGATTGTTTATACTCGATTAAGTTTGTATTAATAGATCTAAAAAAAAATAACGAATACCTTTTCGTTCGTATCAACAGCTTAACAAGTATTATTTTTGAAAAGAGAAAAAATTAACTCGCAGCACATTTTAAACATTTTAAATTGTAATACATAAGCTTATGAAAGAAAGTATAATAGTCCTTTAATCAAGTTAATCTGCGATTATTCTTATCTGCCCTTAATTTCTTGATTTTCTTATAGTGTAGACTTAATTCAATAAGTTGTTAATATACTTATTTTAAGAACTTAATATTGTAAAAAAGAAGTAGAAAAAAAGACATTTACCAACGAGTATCTAACGTTTTTCCATTTATTTCTGATTACAGCGACCATGCCATGGTGAAGCTGCCCGACGCACGCGGCGGCTGGCAATGATGTGACAATAAAGTTACCTCCTTATTCTCTGATCTCGGGGTCCTCATCTGTGAGACCCAGTGTCAATCCAGTGCTTCCCAGAATACAAAACAACACTACGAAAAAAAAAATCACAAAAAAAAGAAACCACAAAAAGAAGAAGAAGACGATCGCATACACCGAGCAAGAAGAAGAAGAAGAAAAAAAAGAGAGAAAAACGTCGAGCGCGCACGAGAGAGAGAGAAGAAGAAAAGAGCATAAAACGAAGTAAATAGAGGACGGAAACGGCCAGAGCCAGAGGGACGACAGGAAAGACGGCAAGGATTCGACGAAGCGAACGGACGCGGAGAAGGAAGAAGACGACGACGACGACGAAGAGAGAGGGAAAAGGGGAGCAAAAAAACGCGCGACCCCAAAGTTGCTCGGCGCGAGCGAAAGAGAGCGAGATAGCGAGCGGGAGTTGGGAACCGCAGTGCCAAAGGTCGCAAGAGCCAAGCCAAACGCTATATACATATATACATACACATACATGCACACATAGAAACACACATACATAAACACATATATACGCGTATACATCCACATACGTACAACGCTCGAGGTAGAGCGTACATGGTATATATATAGATGTAGTTAAACACATGTATATGCAAACACTGTGTCAAAAAGAGAGACGGAGCGACTGAGCGGAGAGGCAAGCGCCAGTGAGAAGAGGAGCAAAGCCAAAGCGCGCCTGCCGAGGACGCTTTAGCGCAGACTGATAAAAACGCTTCCATACGAGTATATAGAGAAGAGAGAGGGAGAGAGAGCGAGAGAGAGGAATATCGAATTCGCCTAGAAGAAGAGAGAGAAAAGAAGATACATAGACACACATACGCGTACAAGGAAGTCGTGTGTGTGTGCGTATAGAGGAGGAGAAGAAGAATTTTCCATAATCCCCGTCATTGGGCTTCAGAAATCAAGCCCTTATCCCCTCGACGTGGACGCTTCTTCGTCGCTTCGACAAGAGCGACGTTGAGGTTTAAGGGTGCTGCCGCGCGCGATAGCGTCCTCCACGAAGATGGGGAACAAATTGTCGTGCAGTTGCGCGCCCCTGATAAAGAAGGGCTACCGATACGAGGATTCGCCCTGGCAGGCTAACGCCCGGAGCGGCATGGGTGGAGGAACTGCTGGCCAGCGCAGGGGCGAAACTGGCCACTTGCTCAGGTGCGGAAGCTTAAGAGAGAGGAAGAGGTGCGCATACCATTGACAACCATTTTCAAAAAAGAAAAACCATTATCCATTGGAATTATATTTATTATATATATTAAATATTTATATTTACTTTATTTATACTCTCTTATTATACTTATATATATACTTATCGATTTGTATAATCTATATCTATGACTGAATCGGTTCTGTTGTTTATGTTTCTTTGGAGTATTATTTTTGGTTCTACTTATTTTTTTGTTTCCGTCCTTCGTTGTGATGTAATCGCACATACACACACTATTCCACGTAAATTTGTCGTTTTTTTTTCTTCGTTCGTTATGTATAGTCGACGGTCAGACTGATGCTGTAAAAGTTTCAAGTTGAAGGGGAAAAATATTACCGAAATGTATATATATAGCTTATATGCTTTTATCGATAGAGAAGTAAAATTTTTTATTACTGAACAAATGTTTTTATCGGAAATCTCGAAACTGCACTTGCGAAGTTTGGATTTGAAAGCAATGTTTTTCAAGGTATAAGTGTAATAACAGTACTTTTTCAAAATAAGCTTGGAAATATTTACGAGAAGTGATGTTAAGAACGTCTTTTTTATATCTTTCGGAGTTGCAGAACTTCCTATAATCCTTTGAAGGATTTGGAATATATAATTTTAAATGCAGAATAAATTTCACGTTGAGCGTTGAATAAGGTATATATAATAATTAGAACACATGTGATTTGTGAAAATCAGAAGTTATTTAAAATACTTTTCTCAAATAACTGAAATTAAATGTCTGGCCGTCGATAATTTTAATTTTGCAGTAATATTGATTGTTTTTTAATTATTGTTGTTGATTTGTCGTTTGTAAATTTTTTTCTTTTCTTTTCTTTACTGTCGTGAGTATAAATAAGACTTTTTGTACACTAATTGATAATACACTTGAGACTGTTAGAGAATGCACTGAGAAAAACATTCGAGAGTTTGTAGATATTGTCGGCGATTGAAATACTGAGAAATATTTCACAAAAAATCCACTCATTTCCATTTCTTCTTTAATGTAGCTATAAAGGTAAAATATCTGTAATATGTAATCACTTATGGTATGTTATTTTTACGTACAGTACAATCAGAATAATCATATAAAAATAGTTTTGTTGTTGCAAAAACAAAATTCACGTTGTTATTCCAGTTTTTCAATAGTTTAAAGGTTTACATAAAAAGTAAATGAAACAATTTATTGAATCCATTAAAACGGAATATTTTTGTTCTCACTTTATAGAAAAATATTTGCTCAAAAAGTATAAAACATATAAATTTAACTAATAAAACATACTAAAATTTCTATCGGGGATTTTCAAGCGCTTAATTTGAAAAAATAAAAGTATTCGTAAATCTGCAAAAACTGCAATAATATTTGAATCAAAATGGTTCGCAATTATTTCGATTAGTTGCAGTTATTTACAAGAAAATAGTTTCGACATTTTCCGCGTTGAGACAACTGAACGATGACATGTTTTCTTAGTAATTTAAAGTACTTAGTTATTTGAAACATGCAGTTAGTGACTTGTTGTGGTCTGAAGTAACTACGCGAGTAACTTACGTAGAAAAATAAATCACAGAGATGAGCAACACTACAACTTCCTGCTGTAAACTTTCCAATTATAAATTCAGCACATTTTTAACTACTCCAAATTCTATCTTAAGTAAGCTACAGAGAAAAACATAACATAGGCGACAAATATTTCTGAAATTCACGAATGTTTGCTCAGTGCACAAGCGTAAAAAGCACTTTTCCACATCACGCCTTTCCAAAACCTTTTGCAATCTGACTTTGATTTGTCTGTACGAAACCACCACTATACTTTCACCACCACTACTCCCAACTCCAATTTCTCTCTCGAAATGCGTTTCTCTGACTAGTCTTTGAGTGTTTTTTTTTCTCTCTATCTGTATCCGTATCTCGTTCAGTTCTCGTCGCGATGAAGATCAAGTAAATTTTTTCCTTATACACACACTCAGTCGTCGAAGTCGCACGGTCGAATAGCGGTGAGGGTCCCGTATATATATACATACACATCGTTTCTCTCTCTCTCTCTCTCTCATTTCATCCTGTACACCACGCTTCGCATGAATAGAAATGCTTGTGTTTAGACGTGTGTATGTACGTAGCTCCGTAGAATGTAGAGTCGAAGGATGTAGGAAAGGTATAGAATGCTTTGTATATGTTGACTATATACTCGTTCTCTTCGTGTCGCGCTTTCTCGAACGGATTTTACATGGGCTTCAACGTGCAAGGGTCACCACACTATGCGCGAGAGCTTTCTTTTATATTATATACATATACTTATACATCTATAACGTCTTACTTGGTTTGCTTTTCAGTTTGAAGATTCGCGTATATACCATGTTTTTATATATATATTCACGTCGCGTCTTGTGATGTGTATATATATTCGTCCGTGTTCACAAGATGGGGGAAAGACCGTGAGAGATACATTTTTGAAATTGAAATAACGAGTGGGTTGCTCCGGGGTCTGATAAATGGCGAGAGGGCGGAGTAACGCGATATGTTTCCGGATGAAATAGAGTAAGCGCTCGTGTCCGTATATATATATATACCGTTGCGTTCAAAGCGAGAATATATACGATCCAACGGCGTCTTTTTCAGTTTACAACATTATTTTCGCACCGTAGGATTGATACCTGAGTTTTTTTCCATATAGAGTAGAACGTAAAAAAAAAACATAGTAGTATGGTCATTTGGATTATCATGTAGCTTATATGTAGAATTGTAGTGTAGTATATATGTGTCGCTGTTGCACGATATTGTAAGAATTAATTATTTTGCTAAGAGCGTTGTACGAGTATATATATACAAAAACATTTAAAAAACCTTTTTATGACGTGACATATATATCTCTTGATTAATCTAATAAAATTGTATTATACGCGTGACAAACCCGAATTATAAAGTTTAAACTAAAAATATACTACTAATTCAAATCTCGCGTATGAAAGTGAAAAAGTTCGAAACACATTACCGCTAAGGTAATTTCGTTGACCCGAATTGCGTAAATTTTTTCGAAAAGCCTCGTTACGTAACAGACTTCATTCACCACTCTTCTGATGCTCGCGCTCGCAAATTCATTTATTTTTACCGAATTGCAATTATCCCAGGACAAAATCGCAATTATCACCGATATATACACCCCAGCCAAATTCAAATTTAATAATCTCCCTGTATAAATTACACACCACTCGTCGCTGAATTAATCTTCGCTCGTTGCACCTCCGAATAAAATGAAAACAAAAGACCAAAAAAACACAAACACACATATCCACAGAATACATTGTTATATACGCGCGTGCGCAGTGAGCCATTTATTTTAAACGAATCAACGTACTACCACCACTACCGCAGTCTCTGGCAAACCAAATTAAACAATTATCGTTTCATTTTCCGCGGCAATGGGCTGCTGCGCGATTCAATCGACCTCTTGGGGTAAACAGCCTCCCCCGCATATATACACTCGGCGACGTCCGTCTCGGGAGGCACGCCGCGTTGCTGCTGCTGCTTCTGCAGAGCTTTTGTCTCGTGCACGCGCGCCTGCGCCAAACCCCATTTATATGTACCGAAGACGTCGGGCCGCGTTCGCTCGTCTGAGAAAATCACACTGAATTTGCATTTGTTTGCGCGTATAACCGTGTTGAGGTATACTATATATATATATATATACATGTATATAGTACGTGCAAGGAAGAACAGCAGGGTTGGGCGTGTTTCGTCTTGGCGCGAGCTCTATATGTTTCTTTGTCGGTGTATATGGGCGTGGACGCGAGGTGTATAGGTATACCTATATATAAGACACTCGCAGCGAGATTTTTAGGTGTGTCGGGATAGGACGCCTTGTATATAGAGACACGGGCGTCATATGTGTATTTATATATATATACACATGTGAGCAGGTTGGTGGTGAAGAATCTCTGAAAAATTTTCTTCATTTGACCTACTTTCGTTGTTGTTGCGAATTTTTTTTTCTTCGTCGTCGTGTCATTGAGATAGATGCGCGCGGTTCGAAAATGTTTTTGAATAATAATGAAAAAGTACCGGAGAGGTTCTCGAAAGAGAGTTTTCTTTGGTCCTTGGTGTTTTTCTTTTTGATGTGATCTATGATTGAATTCGTGCGTGTTTCGGAATGGCTATAGCAAATTGTATTTCAAATAAATACACGGTAACGTAAATGACTAGTAAAGAATGCTAGATAAAATGTAAAATAGATAATCGATTAAATAATATCGTGAAAAATTTACAAATTATATTTTTTTTAAACTGAAAAAATTAATGAGTAAGAGTATATCAGAAAACAAAATACTTTAAATTTATAATATAATATTGAAACAATGAAAAACGTGATTATCTTTTAACTAAAATAAATAGCACGAGGTACTGAACACACCTGCACAGTCAGAAGTGCCTGCTTATACGATACTATGCATTCCCTTAAAACTTGATTTTGCATTAGTACGTTACACGAAAGCTTTATTTACGCTTAAGAAATAACTGCACTTGTACAAGATAAAACATGTTATAAAACGATGATTATCGTCATAAAACTCTCAGTGCCTGCTTATACACCTAACATAAAAACCGACCAATTTAAAATACCGGCTCTTAACATATATTATTCTAAACTACATCGGTGACAACAATTCGTTCACAAACACATCTGACGATATGTAAATATTACACGTAACACTTGCAGACTTAAATATTAGAAAAACAAAAGAAAAATTCCCACTCCCTTGTATCCCTCCCTCATATTATACAAAGCCGGAACGTAGAGCTAACGTAGCGCGAGTCTCGCGCTCGGCGCTTCTTTTTCTGCTTGCAGGCTATGGGCGGAGGTGTTTCACGTGACGAGCGGCGCTGGTAGCGTGAAATGGCAGCAAGTCTCCGAGGACCTCGTTCCTGTGAACATCACCTGCATTCAGGATTCGCCTGAGACTATTTTCCATATCACGGCGTACAACTGCCAGGTCGACAAGATCCTCGACGTGCGACTCGTTCAGCCCGGTAATTATATATGCGACTTCTATTCGTCTTCTTTTTTTTTTTTGTTCAGAACCTATACTTCTGGCCTTCCTCTTTTTCTTTATCACGCGCATGGATCGTTCTTATACGTTGTTCTTCGTGGCATCGCCCTCGGGACGAATGATTCTCGCTGCTTTTTAAAGCGCGCCCGCGGAGACAAGTTTATCCCGGTGTGCTCGACTTATTCCGTTCTCTCCTTTCCTCCCCCCAGTTGGATTTAAGGAAATTTATTTTTCCAGGGAGATTACGCTTGTTTTCGGGAACTTTTTCCACTCGTCAGAGACGTTCGCGTTTTGCGCATTTTGTCGTATGAAATTTTAGGTCGCGTTATAAACTATATATGCGTATTTCAAGATAATTATACATATAATATTTTTATCAGTTTGAAAAATGGGGTTTAGTATTGTTATTATTCTCTTTGTTTGTTAGTTTAATAGTAAAAGTATGTTGCAACCTTTAGATTTTCGTTTTCTTTTTGCGTTACATACAATATGTTCAAAATAAAAATAAGAGCCACGCAATCCTATATAAAAAAGAGTTGGACTTGAGATTGTCACCTCTATTGATTATGATTTGTCGATTTGAAATGGACATGTAAAATTTGATTGGGCCACGATAGGGCACATTTACACTTCTAGTAATTTAAATAGCGCGAGAAATATTTTACGGACTAATTTACGATTTTATTTTAAATAAGTAATTTTATTTTCATTAGTTTAAATTTCAATCAAGATTCATTTAGCAATATCTAATTTCATTCAACTGTATAACGTGTTATCAAGAATGTAATACAATAACGTAATACTATCCACTGTATCTAAAAATTTAAATAGTTTCGAGTAATCAAATAATGTGCACTGTTTTTATGTTTATTAAAATAATCCACTTGAGTGAAAATGGTAAAATAAGATATAAAACAAATTAAACCTTTTCAATTAAAAATGTAAATTCTATTGCTTACTTTTTTAGTAGACTTTTCAATTAAATTTCTCGCACACCTTTATACTCGGAAAAGGATTTTAATTTGTTTATATTTAACCAGAACAATTGGATCTCGCATTTGTTAATTTTGCATTATTTGCCTATAGGAACCCGAATCGGCCAAGCGTCAGAATGCTTTGTCTACTGGAAAGACACGATGACAAACGACACTTGGGGACTGAATTTTACTTGTGCCATCGATGCCAAGCAATTCAAAGAATGTGTCGTAAGTAACATGATATTTATTTAAAAATCATGATTTACTAGCTCTAGGAGTTATTGAAAATTTTTCAGTTACGTGAATATACACTCATTGCTTTTTAATTCAGTGATCTTAAAGTGATCTTATCTTATATGACCCAATACCATTTTTATTTCGTGATAAAAGATAATTATCTTTTACGACTTGATGAAGTAGGTACTTATTTTATTTAATGAGTAGATTTTAGGAAATGCGATTTGGAGCTAATTAATTAATCACCATTTACAACTAATTTAATTTTTTCTTTCGTCAGCTTATCCACAACCTTATATTCTTGATATAAAAATATAAAATAATTATAGCTTTGAATTAATTAGAATCAAGTTATATAATATAAAGTTTTATTTCACGTGTATATTCTAAAGATGTATAGCTCATACGATTCCATTAAAAAGTCAATATTTTCCCTTTCTGAAAAATAGATTTGATTATATGATACTTAGATTTAGATATTCTCCAAATAGTTATTTTACTTTTTCTTATATTATATAATTAAGTTTAGAACATTTGTTGGAAAATCGTAGTAGCAGTTGCTTATTAAATTTTACCAAAGGTGACTAACGGAATTTTTCTAATCATTCAACAATGTTCACAGTATAATCATCTAACTTTTTCATAAGATTCAATTATCCTTTCTTGCTTTAAAAAATACAAAAAAAATACCATTTTAATAATAATAAACCTCCGAAAAAAAAACAACAACAAATTATATAATACTTTAGTTAACTCCCCTACAACAAAACAACTAATCTCTGTCCTCTTCACCTCCACAGTCGCCGTCGTTCAAGATCTCACGCAAGGCCTCGTCATCGTACTCACTGAAAGTAGAGTCGCTAAACAAGCAGAACAAGGTGAAGACGCGCCGGAAGCCAGTGTCGACGCCCGCCTCACCGAGCAGATCTCGCGAGCCCCAGTGCACCTGCATGACGCCTGAGCAGCTGAGCCGGCTGCGCCAGGATCCGAGATACAGGACCACTTGCCGTACGCTATCGATTGCCCACCACCACCACCACTACTACCTCTCTCTATGTCTCGCTCTCTCTCTCTCTCTCTCTCTCTACCGCGCCGCAGCGCTGTACACCACCACTGCCACCGCCGCCGCCCTCGCCTTTTGCCAAGCCCAAATGGAATAATAAATCGGCCGTGCTACGAGACTCGCTGCGGGCTGATAGAGAAAGAGAGAGAGAGAAGGGGCGGGATTCAGTAATGCCGAGACATAGTCTTTGCTTTTTTTTTGCTTTGGTGTAGTAGTAGTAGTAGTAGTACGGCGAAGAGAGAGAGAGAGAGAGAGAGAGGAAGAGAGTGAGTGCATGCGCCGGATTTTTGGCCGGTCGTCGAACGACGCCGCAGCCGAGCGAGCAAAAGAGGGGCTTATTTGTACGAAACGGTCGAGATGTATTTTTTTTTTCTTTTTTTTTTACGAATAGGACTGTGTAGAGATAGTCCTGTAGTATATCTGAGATTGAATTTTTTGGATTTAGGCGGATCTGGGTTATCGGTAGGAAGTGACTTTTTGAAAGAGTAATGGACATGAGAGTACACCGTGCTCAGTAATATGCAATGATGTTATCCGAGATTTCCTCTGAAATATTTTTGTATTAGTTTTATATTTATGGTGTGTAAAAAATATTATAAGAAATAAGAAGGTTATGCTTAGAGCCATTACAGATTACTGTGTCGCGTTTCTTATAATTCAAGTTGAATTTTTGCATTTTCATGAATTACTCTGATCGAGATTTATTCCGAACGGTATGGGCAGTTTTGGGGTAATTGACTAATTGACAATAATTTTAAATGAATAATATGAAAGAAAAATATGTAAATGTTGATAGTTACGTACTACAATATTATAGCTCCAACCGTTTAGTAAATATTGCTTAAATGGGGACAGAATAACAAAGTATATACTTTATTCAGTATTTGTTTTAAAACATTTTAATGAAAAAAAAAATTAGAAACATCGTGATTGATTTTAACTAAAATATTTTCATTTGCGCTTTGTATTTTAAGAGTATAATTATATTTCGTTATTTAAATGATGAATATATATCTATGTTACTAAAAAACCTTGACAAATAATGTCTTAACATTGCGCAAACGAGACAGGTTTAACTATTATTTATAATATTCAATATTATAATGTATACTTTAACACATAAAAAAGGTCAATTGACATGCAGAAAGAGGTTTGATTACATTTAGAGTCGTAGCCAATTTGAATCTATAATTCTAGCTCATTTATCATGCAAGACGGACACTGTATATTTTAACGTGTCCTAGATTATTTACATTAATATATTTACTTCAGACTCTCTTACATATTAAACAATTCAAAACAAGCTCGGCACTACTGAACTACAAGTTCCCTTTTCTCTCATTTATTTTAAGTCTATTTCCGTTCGCCAGCCAACTAAATTAATCAAAATCTTTTGACATTTTCAGCTGGTTCGTCAACACTACCACGCATCACTGCACGATCGGCGGAAGCTGAGATGGTCGGCCGCGACAAAATCACGACGGCGACGTCGAGTGCTTCCCTCTACGACAACGTGAACAATCAGAACCCGGGCGGCATGGCAGTTGGCCCGGGTGGTGTTAATGTCGGACCTGGAGGTCAGCAGACACCCGGCAAAAGTCCAGGCGTTCTTAAAACTCAGGACTCGATCAAACGTCAGGAAAAAGTACAGCAGCAGCAGATGGAGCAGCAGTGCCAGACGCAGCCGAAAACGGCGAACGTTGCCATCGGGACGAGTAACGTTGGCTCGCAGGTGCGCGCGCGTCGCTCTCGCTTTTCCTCAGATCGGCCGGCTTCTTGCTCAGTAATTGTTACCATATACTCATAAGCATTATCAAAATTGTTGTAGTTGATTGTCGTTGTTATATTGAAGCGAAAAAAAGTTTATCGAATAAGTTTTGGATTGATTAAAGTTTGTCGTGCGGACCTTAAAGGTCTTACAAGGTTTAGGATAACTGTAAACTTTTTTTGGCTTCATGAATGAATAAATATTGTTGTTGATGATGTTGGTGAGTCTGCATGAAGGTTCGAAAAAGAATGTGATAGGGATAATGTGTATTTAAGAACTGGAACACAATCGAAAAAGTACCATGTTTGTATTAAAAACACTGTATGTGCAAGTGGAATCTGTTATTTCCAGGAAAATATTAAACTTTTATACTGTTTTTGTACAGTGTAAAAAGTTTTTGAGGAAATTTTTCGAACCTTCATACAGTCTTCGTGTAAATATTGAGTATAATAAATATATAAAACTTGCGTTAATAATTTGTAAATTAGAAGATATAATATACTCAACTTCGGAATCGTCAAATTTAATTTTATTCTATTTCACTAAAATGTTTTTAATGCAAGTGAAATAAAAAAAGATTTTCTTTAAACTATAAATACAAAAAATAAGCAAAAGAGAAGTAAATTAATGGATATTGATTTAATAAAGAATTTAACAGGTTGAAATTTAGCTTAAAAATAGATTACTAAATTAAATTGCTATTTCTAATGCAGAAAAAAATTAATTACTTTGTGTCCCTAGAATTTAAGTTTTAATGAACAGAAAAAGTAATTAACTACAAATAATTAAAACGTTACAGTGCAATTGTAAAGGGTTATTTTAACTTTAATTTCTTTAGATACAGTTACAGTTACGTAATCAATAATACAAGAAGCAGAATCTATTTTTTAAATAACGATCCATTCTAAAATAATTAAAACATTTGAACCCCTGAGAAAATCTTTAAAATGACAATGATTTGTATCCTTAATTATATTTTACGTAATGGCTCTTAACATTATTTTTACGTAAACTTATTTAAATTTCTTAGTTAATTAGAGAATTGATGAAATCTTATAAAAATATATTATTACGGCATCATTAAGTTACCTTTTTTTATTATAGATTTTTGTCTCTTCGAAAACTAAAATGGTTTTAAAGACCTCTTCTTCATTGCCTTCTATTTTAAATTATAATTTTTATTTTTTCGTCATTTTCAAGATTAATCTCGTAATTTTTAAATTAGTTAAAAATTCAACACAGATACTTACCTGAGAACACATAACAATTTCTAGTTAAAGATAAAACATATAATATATTTCGAATTCATTTTTATATCATGTAAAACTAAGAAAATGTTTAATAGTATCGATTGATTTAATGTTACTTTCTCCATGTGTTACCTTCATTTTATTCACTCAAAATACAGGGAATTTCTAAATCGTGACCATCTGAGACTGTTAAAAAAGGTGTTTTATGTGTTTCTCTACTAACTAAACAAAATATCAGTTCTATATAAAATATAATTATACATATATATTGATACTTAGGGAAGAATTTCGTACGAAAATATTAACATCGAATCTTACTTTCCTTCAGATCGACGTTCCAGAGGACAAAATCACAGGTCCTTCGCCCAAGAAGCTTGGAAAGCAGGACACCGCGACCCAGCAGAACGGCCCTGGCGAGAGCCTCAAATCCGAAGGTACGCAGGTGGGTAGCAGCCTCGCTAGCAAGTATCATCATCGCAAGGAACAGCTTCATCATACCAAATCCGCGGATTACACCGAGCTCGAGCTCCAAAACGGTAACATCTTCAACAACAACAACGGCGCGATGGGCCAGCGTCGCAACAAGAGCAAGAGCACCGACGACATGCGCATCGAGAACGCCCATCCGGGTGGCGTAGGTGTCGGACCTGGTGGCAATGTCATTGGCCCTGGTGGTATGGATCATCAGACGCTCAAGCGCATGCTGAAGCAGCCAATGTCGAGCATCGACAGTCCCGTCACATCACCCGAGATGCCACGCAAGCGTCACAGCCACCATAGCTATCATTATTACCCCAACAACAACAATCCCAAGTACGTCATGTCCAAGGCGGAGAACGACGACTACTCGCTGTTCTACACGCAACCCTACAACAACAAATTCCAGAACTCACGGAATGTGCACACTATGGACCGGCAGTATTCCGGTATATTGCTGCTCGGCAGGACAATTTATTTTCTTCATTGTTTTTTCTCTGTTGACACTGGTCTTTCATCTTTCCTCTGACTTTACGTATCTGTCAATCGACAGGGGGCGAGAGAAAGAAGGCAAAGACGATAAACCTTTGGGCTTTGTGCTGATAAGAAAGCTTATCGAGGTCGTTATATATTGGAATTGGGATTTGGATTTAGGTGGATTGATGAGTATTTAGTCGATGATAATTTGTCGGTACGGTAGATCGCGATTAGATTGATGAGTTAGGAAACAACTAGTCATCGCGATTAAAATGATAATGATTGATTTTAATTATCATCCTAATTGAATAATTAATCATTTCAATGGTAGGCTTTCATTTTAATTGGTTCAATTATTAAATTGTATTGAAAAGTAGAATTTGATTTTAAATAAATTGAAAAATTTAATTTGTGATTGTAAATTTTCCAAAGAGTAAATTCTATTATTATATACTTACATGACTAGCGACATTGAACTTTATATTCTCAAACAATAATCGTAAATTATATAACAATTACAAAACGTGCATTTTTGTTAATACAATTGTACATTTTTAATATGCATTTTAAAATAAACTCTGTTAAAAATAGCGAGTTCGATTTTGTTCGATTTCAACTCGATTTTTCTCTATTTCGAGCCTTCGAGTGTAATTCTAATTTCTAAAAAAATATAATATGAAGGTAAAGATTATAGTATTTAAATTTCAATAACTGTTAAAAGTTACGTATCAAAGATGGTGCTATGAATAATTCTAAGAACCATCAAATTAACAATAAAAAAAGCTTTCTTATCAGCTTCAAAGGACGTCAGCTATATTTTAATATAAAAGGCTTGGCTTTACTCTACAAAATTTTAGCTTCCCTAGTGAAATAGTCAAAATAACGTGTCCGTTTTACAATTAGAATACTAGAAAAAAAATGTTTTAGTTTACACAAATAAACCAAGCGGTTTACATCGCTTACAAATAGCTGCTTAAATAGATTACATATCGAAACAATGAGATAGAGTAAAGAAAGAAACAATGTGTCATGAAAGTAGACATTGAAAATAATGAAAGAATTAACGTCAGATAATTTTTTTTTCATGACACTTGTTTCAAACTAGAGCCATTTACAATAAGGTTTTGTGCTCAAAATTCTATATACTGGACAAGTATTTTGCATTTTATTGACTTTTTTCAATTTCTCTTTCGTGTGAATTTCTATCTATTCATTGGAATTTAAAATGTGACCTTATTTAAAATACTTTTGTGATGGAACTTCAATCGTTTATAAAGTATTTGAGATGAAGTTTTAGTAAACAATTGAAGTTTATAATCACAAAATAACATACTTCTAATCTTGCATGTTTTTACGTGTTTTAATGCTAACAAATCTCAATCATTTGATCAACCTAATTAAATGTGTCACTCCCTCACGAAACACTATTTTTTATATGGATATTTACGTTTTTTTAAAATATCATTGTCTTTAAAAATGTCTTGCAATACTTGTCATTGTATAACTCAAAATTGTGATTTTCTGGTCTCAACAAGCGTTTCAAACCTTCTAAATTTAAAAAAGTCAATATCCACGTATTTGAGTAATAGTATTATTAATTTTATTACTAGTCTTCAATTATAATTCAAATTATAATTGAAGGATAAGGAACGTTATTATATCAGTAATACAGTATTTAACCAAGACAATGATGAAATGAAAACTTTTAAATAATTTGAATTGAATCAGATGCTGCGATATTAATGAATTGATAAGCTATTCAAATCCCAGAAAGTCACGATGAATGATTGTCGACCTATTCACGTTTGTCAATGTTTAAAGGATGCCATGCACTGCATCAATAGCTGCACTGCCACCCTTTACCAGACCAAAAACCTAAAAAAAAAGAAAGCCAAAAATTAGTAAAAAGAAAAAAAAAAAAATTAGCGATGAACGACGGGCCAAAAAAAACCAAAAACTTAGCAAAACTAAACTCTCTAGTCATATACGCCAGACTCCTAATGCACCGAAATGCTATATACTTAGCTCACATGCAACCAAAACCATCAGGGAAAAAGAGAGAGGCGAAGAAGCAGCTGGCGGAGAAGCCTGCTGCTGCTAGCCGCACTCCTCCTCGCACCTCCACTTCCGACTCGCTGCACGTAGCAAACTGTCTGTCCTTTGTAGGCGGCCGAGGCCGGATGTACTTAGATTTGGAACGTAATCGGTGCACAGGTGACATGTCCCCGCCTTCGGACAACGTCATCTTCGACAACCAATGCTACGCGACAACGCCGAGCTCATCTAATGGCAACTCCGACATGGAACAGCCTGGTGGTGGTGGACAACCTCATTGTCGTGCTCGTCGATGCAACGGTGGTAATCCGGCCTATCCTCAACAGCATGACCAGGGTGGAGCCTTTCATTCAGTGTCAACACCTGGGGCGCCCAACAGCAGGCTCCTCCACGAGTACGAGATGCATCTGAGGAACACACTGGCCAAGGGTATGGACGCCGAGAGCATCAGTCTGCACACCTTTCAGGAGCTGTTAACGCAGAGCACGGAGAATCTGGGTGAGCCGAGGCCAGAGGATTTCATGCAAGGTCCCGTCGTTATTTTATTAAGTTTAACGTTGTTCACGTCATCACGGTTCAATGTTCATGGTTTAGGATTTCTGCGTATACATTTCTTTTATTTTCCTTAGAATTTATTTGAATTGGAACACTTGAGTATTTAGTATCGATTGGGAATAATTTTCGGAAATAGGAAATTCAAAATAAGAATTTTTTTTTTTTCATGGTTAAATTTGTTGACTCTATGAGATGCTATATAAAGTGATAAAATTATACATTATTTTAAACATTTTAGACAGACTTCAAATAATACAATTCGCTTTAATCTCTTGTAATTCGATAAGTCCGAAATTTCAGCAGTATAGCTATAATTAAGTTTTCATTTTGAAGTAAAATAAAATTACTTCCTGTTCTATTTTTTACGGGTTATATCTGGTTAAACTCGCATTTTCCGAAATCGATCAATCGAGGTATATTGGAACTGCAATGTCCTCTTTCCCTTTAATAATGTCATTATCCATTTCAACGGTCTCGATGCGACATTTGGTACCAAAATATCGCACAAAATTTTTTTTTATTTTAAAATATATAATCTATAATTTCTTCTTTCATTTTACAGAATTCGCTGAAAACATACCGTTAAACGTTCAACGTACACCCCATGCGACAAGAAGGCGTAAGTACACAATTTTTTCATCGTAAATTTCATTTTAACGTCGTATTACAATGATACATAAAGAAAATATGTTTTATATTTATTTGTATCAACTCAAACCATCGATTTTACATGATATTTTTTTTTTGTTTTAGGTTCAAACGCAAACAACAATAACAACAACAAATCATCGACTTTACCACTGTCGTATCGCTACTGCAACGAAAGACAAAATAGCAAGGACAGCAGGGATGGCTACTATAGCGATAGAAACGAAATAATTCGCGAGAAAAGAGAGCGCGATCTTGATCGTGATCGAGGTTACCTAAGTGACTACAACTCAAGGTACATACGAAAGTTAATTACACTATTGAATTATTATCTATACGGCAATACATATGCGATATAACGATACTCAGAAAAAAACCTCCAGAACAGGTTAATAAAACATCAAAAACTGCACTTTAAACTCTTTTTCTCTACGGTATTAAATACAAAGCTTTAACCACAATCTTATAAACGAATCTTTTAAAATCCAATTTATAAACATAAACATAGATATCCCAAAAAACTACATTTTATTTATCATTTTCTCTGTACTAACAAAAAAGTATTTTAAAATCTCACCGTAAAACCAAAATTCCTAAACAACGTGAACTTTTCTGCGAAAAAAAAAAGATAAAGGAAGTTGAGCATTTACCATCTCACCAGCGCGTGTGGCAAAAAGAGTTCAAAGTGTAAATTCCATAACAACGCAGTATGGCGCTCTCCCATCAAGCGCGCGCCAAGCCATCAGAGCATTACCATCTCGCCGTCATTCTCTCGCCATTAACCCACTTAAAATCGCGCAAACTCCCCCCTACCCCCTTCTCTCTCTACATATATATACACACATACCTATATATATATATACGCTCACTCGGCGTAAGGGCCGAAGAGTAGTATATGTACACGCCCTTTCTAACTCGTGGTCTATATAGCAATCTATCACCATGAGCGCGTTGCAGAGCCCGTACACGTATAGTCCACGGTATATTACACACACACACACACGAAAGCAGCCCCTCCCATACTTTCTCCCCTCCCACCTGCAGATTACAACTACAGGCAACGACAGGCGAAGAGTAAAATAGCTGCAATGCTGCGTATGAGAGATAATAGTACAAAAGGGAGAGCAAAAAAAAAAAGACCAAAAAAAAACACAATAAAAGTAAAATAACAGAAACAACAGGACGTGAGGTGATGGTTGGTGCGCTTATGTTTCGAAGATGCGCAAGCTGTATCGGCGAATCGGCACGAGCTCAATGGTTCCGGCATTCAGATGGTTGGCAGTCGGGCAGCTCGACCTTTGGTTCAGCAGCTTCGAGTTCGGCGCCGGCTTACGGGCCGGTACCTGGACATAGGCGTGAGTCGCCCTGGGATTCGCTGCCCTCGCTACGTCACGAGGGTAGCCTCAACGACAGCGGATACAAATCCAACCGGACTGACAGCCTCGAGCACAGGTGAGATTGCGGATGATGGAGTATACGTATAACGTGGTAGGATTTATATATACACAAACACATGCAACTAACTTTATATATATATATATATATATATTTTTTTTATATAATTAATATATTTTTATATATATATATAAATAACCCACTGCTGTCCAGATGCTGCGATTTATGTGTATATCTGATTGCGCGTGACTATAACTACTGAATGAATGTGTTTTTTTTTCTTGAGTTTTTTTTATATATATAGCAAAACAATGTGTGCTTTAGAAGAGACTGTGTTCATGTGTTTATTTTTGAAAAATATTTATATATTGATATATAGAACGTACAATTTTTTTAACGAGATATGTATACACACGTGTATCCTTCCCCGCCTGAAATATGTGTATGTGTGACATAATGTCGAGTACTGGAGAGGCTTGTGTATAATTTATTATGTACCCGTCGGTTATACCTGTAACATTTATATATACGGATCTCGTAAAATTGGCTTATTATATATACACGCGGTTGTAAATAAAGTAAAAAGCTGAGATGTTAAAAAACTGACTAAACGGATAGCAGACGAACGAAATTTACGTTAACGAAGTAATAAACATTAACGAAGAAAGGACCTGTATACAGTAGGACGCGGACAAGATATCGTCGTATATATATATATACATATTCGTGCATCTTATTAGTAGGAAAATAATAAAGCAAGAGAAGATGGGCGCACTCGGGAAGCTCATTAACCAAGACGAATCGCAAAAGCAGGAATTAAAAAAAAGAACGGCGAGGGATGCTAATCCCTCTGACAATAACAGCATCTTAAATGAAAAGAATAAAAAAGAGAGAGAGAGATCTTTCCTCGCAATTTCCTTTCAACAACGTAGCGGATAAATAAAAAAATTAACCCCTGGAAATGTTTATTATCCAGTCTAGTAATCCTCCTTCTACACATACACACGTAAGCTTACAGACACGCGCGTATACATATACATATACATACCTTCTCGGTCGACCTGTATATATGCATATATACACATATACACATAAAAATCTCCGACGCATAAAAAACCAGAACGACAGTCGGGCGAAATAAAAAGCAAGGGGGAAGAAAGTGCACGTATACATATATATATACATATAGGGAACGCACGTGTATACAGCCTCCGGCGTGCGAACGAGCAAGCGAGCGATCATTTCCGCTGACACGGAAACTCTCTTTCCGCGTGTACGCAAAAAAGGGGCGCGCATACATACACACACGAGGAGCGCAAAGAAGGAACAAACTGCTGCCTATATACAGTGGCTTCGAAACGAGATCCGGAAAGAGGCTGCGAAGGGTTGAGAGGAAGAGAGAGAGAGAGAGAACGTTTTACCACCTGGTGAGAAATGAGAAACAAGGATAATTGCGTTTTCACGGTAGGACTAGACAGTATATATAATATAGGTATAGTAACCGCGAGGTTTATTGTATTAACACGTGCTTGTATGCGGGACCACGATAGGGGAGAGGAAAAGGTATCTCGGTCTCGTTAGCCAGAGTAGAAGAAGAAGGAAGAAGGACAGAACTTTATAGGGACCTGTGTAAGTGTGTATGTGTGTGTGTGTGTGTGTGTGTGTGTGTGTGTGTGTGTGTGTGTGTGTGTGTGTGTGTGTGTGTGTG
>JAYJLV010000046.1:10491669-10502571 GCA_036873485.1 Torymus texanus
AATAAGGAGAGAACTCTATATGGACCTGTGTAAGTGTGTATGTGTGTGTGTGTGTGTGTGTGTTTGTGTGTGTGTGTGTGTGTGTGTGTGTGTGTGTGTGTGTGTTGAGGTCGCGCGGATTAAAATTACGTGGATTGTCTAATTGGAGAAGTTCCGCGATTCAATATTGATTTTTACGAGGGACCACGGACGCGAACGTTCTTTCTACGAACTTTAAGGAGGAAGTTCAGCGAGATGACACGACGCCGTCGGCGAGATTATAACACGCAGGGAGAAGTAGAATAGGTGCGGTGTGGAAGCGATGGTGCAAGTTGTACTACTACTACTACTACTACTGTGACGATGAGACTTTATGAGCCGGGTTTTGTTTTTACTTTGAATTGTTAATTCACAGCGACAGCCGTTTTAATTTCTCGCTACTCGCAGGGTTGTTAATTTGTAGAATCACTGTGCATGAATATAAATATATAGAAGCAAAGTTTTAATTTTATTTTACTTTTGTGATTACTCGTGAAAGTTACTTTGATGATAAGAGATTGTCGGTGAACACCAAGATGATAACGGACTGAATGGATAATATTTAATTAACGGTAGTCGGTAAAATAGATTTCTAACGTCCGTTCTATGATAAAAATAATCGCGTTGTGAACTATCGATCGACGTAACATATACACAACGGTATCTTCCAAGTAGCTAAATCTAGATTCGATCAGACGTGAGTCCCTGGAAAATGGCCTATAAAATTCAATGTAGAATTCAGTTCATATAACAAACTCATCATTATAATGGCTACTTGATTTCTCAGCTTTACATTCACGTAATAGGGAGATTACGTAATAAGTGCCTATATACATGTATAATCACTCGGCAAATAGTGCGTACGTATATATATATATACTTGGCAAGAACTACCTTTTGTGCATCAGTCGCGCGTTCGAATTCATTATCCTAGTCGTGCGGAATCCCCTTCCAATAATCCTCCTACAATTTAATTAAACGAATATTCCGGGCAATTAAGCCGCGGGCCTCTACTCCTCCACCTTTGCGATAGCGACGTTTATCCGCTCTGTTTTAATGAAAATTACAGGCAATAATTGTGTGAAAGCTCCTCTCTCTCTCTCACCTTTGCCGCTTCTCCACTATATATATATACGGTGTACAAAAGGAGTCAGTGCGCACCTATACGTGTTCGTGAGGTAGGTTCAAAGAAAGACTAGCAAACACTAAGAGAGGGGGAGTTAAGGTGTCGACGACTATACGCTATATATATATACATATACATATACAATTACCATTATAATACTACTAGCTCATCAAGTGATCACTCGCCGATCAAAGCCCACAACGAGAAAGAGCCAATAATGCGGAATTAGTTGCTCTTTTTCTCCCGTTGAGCGCGAAGGGATCGAAGAGAAAGCATTCGTAGGGTCCATTGTACCTATATACTCGCTTGTCGCGCATCGTTGCCCACTTGAGAACTCACGCTCGTTTCTATGTGTGCTATATATATATATATATATATATACACACACACACACTCGTCTGTGTGTATGTATGTGTGTGCTTTTTCCTCCGTTGGCGCATGCGATGTGCAGAAGAGAGAAAGAGATATATACAAGAGATTCGCCATTGACGGCGAGTGCGCCTTTTCTCGCGGTCCTTTTCACAACTGCAATGGGCGAGCATCGAGGTAAAGTGCCATTTCGATTGTCTGATTATTGAAAGAATCGTCGTCGTCGTCGTTGGTCACGGTTCGTTGCCCGGTTATATGTACGTAAAGCTTATATAGAGCGCGAACTTATGGAAATCAATGGAGTTTTCGAAATTTTCAGACAGTTTGCTTACACTTGTATATACACGCGCGCGTGCGCTCGATTGAGCTGATGCACTTGACTGCTCGAGAGTGTATGTATATCGAGATACCTATGGATATAACACTAGTGTCTCAAAGTTTGTTTAAAATTAGCTTTATATATTGTTGTGTTTTGAGGTAAAAATTTTTAATAAAATTTTTTTTTTTTTTTGTACAGAATATTTTCTACTCGAGATTCATTTAACTCTAGATATATTTGTTGAAATTAAAATACCGCAAATTCTTATTACATTCGGATAAAATGAAGTTTCAATAAGTTTAATGTAAAATTGACGCTAAATAAAATTGTAATATGAAATATGAATTCTGGCTATTCAATTGCTTTACGGAAAATACTTCTTATACATTCACGGAACCAAGTAATATACGAGTTCGATTGCCAGAAGGATGTTAAAATTATCATAAATATAATAATAAAAAAATCCATTATTCCTACATATTCAAAATTATTCATACATCAAGCAACCATGACAGAAAAAAAAACAGGGGTCGATTCATCCTCTTTTACAAACGTTCGCGTAACGGTGACGCGACGCGATAGCCCCAATCAGCGCGGCCATAAAAATCAAATCAGCGTAAAGCGCCAGGCGGCAGCGACAGCCGCGCCGTGTCGGCTATATGGACGCTTGAATGGATTAAGAGTGTAACACTCGGTGGTTGCTCTCCTTCTCTACTTACACCCACACCAGTCCTCCTTTCCAACGACGATTAATCTTCATTCTTCGCCGCTGCCTTTCACTCTCGCTTGGCTTGGTAATTCTTCATTTTCAACGTTCGCGACGGCTTGACTCTCAATCTCGTTTCGTTGTTCACCTGGATACCGTATAGTTGAAGCTTTTCTATATATATATATATACGTATATAATGTTTGTACACAGGAGGGACGATATCGTAGTGCATTGTTTTGTGTTGTTCTTTGTACATGCGCGTGTGCTCAGGTTTTTTTTTACTTTTGGCAAAGGAGGTGTGTGTGTGTGTGTGTGTGTGTGTGTGTGTGTGTGTGTGTGTGTATATATATGTATAAATGTGCAGGCCGTCCGACTGGAGCCTTTGAAATGCCCTTCTTACGTGTTTCGCGTAGCACGCGAATATCACCTAATTTTTCTCAAACGACGCGGGCACGATCCACTTTCTTGATGACTCATCCTACACTCTCTGTATTTCTTTGTGAGGAAGTTTCTCCTTTTACGCAAAACTTTTTTTTCCAGTTCAGAGTTAATTGGGTCCTAATAATTCCGATGGGTTGTTTCTCAGAATCGCTCGTGTTTATTATATTGTTTACAAAAAAACCTTTGACTGTAATTTCTAGGTGTTAAATTGTTTAACCTTTGTTATCCGAGTATTTTTCTAACCTGTACAAAATTGATTGGCTATTGGAGATGAGTATATATTTTTAAAATCTAGATGACTATGGCTATTGATTTTGCTATATTTATAAAGGACATATTTTTGTAATCATCGTATCATGTGCCACGCTTGATAAAATTATTACTATACTATAAAAAATATGAAATAACTTTTTTTACGCATCATAATAATTTTAAATCAAAATAAAACATATATTGTGATAGTTCATAGTTTTAATAAAACAACAGAAATATTATTTTTGCACTATTGTCGTTATTGTTATTTGTTTTTTAGTTATACTTAAAATTACAAAGAGCTTTTATTTTGAAATATTAAAAACAAAAACAGTTGCGAGCTTTAAAAGTTAGTTACTAAAGCCCTCGAGTAAAGTTACTTCGATGCAGTCTTTGGAAAGAGCATTGCAGTTGCTCAATGACGTCACGAAATTTTCGAGTCACTATAGCACGGTTTTCAATTTTGAAGGTAACCCAGAATTCAAGAGTTGCGAAAGTAGAATGCTCGTATAATGGATACCGTTTTTTTGTTCGTCAAGAAAAAAAACTTCATCACAGTCATATTTAGATATTTTTGTTTAATCAAATACAAAAGTTTTCATTATAAAGTAATCCAAGCTGTAAATCCATATAAAACAAAATAAAAACTCGAAAAATAGAATCGAATTATTACAAATTAAAGGGGCAATACCATCATTCATCTTTCTATCTATGTTATGTGTAAGTGGATATTTGGTAAGACAGTGATAACACCTCGTTAAACTTGATATGTATCCACTTACCAGAGGCCCACTGATATATATATATACACACACACACACACACACACACACACACACACGGCTTGCCCCACAGCTAAATTAGACCACGGCGCACTCACAAAAACCTTCCGACATTAAATTATCCCGATATCTTCACGCTCCGAACAAAGTTCCGAACCTTTACTCATCAAAATAATTAATAAAAACCCGCTTCAAATAATCTCTCGATATAAAATATATACGTTCTCTAGGTCTCTTAAAAAAACTCATCCAAGCTGTAATTAGCATTCTCATCGTCTGTAGAGCGTGCACTATACAACGCTTTCAATAAACGAAGCCGAAACTTTGATTTCCTTCTGTTATCCAAGCAAACATTCGCGCGAATCCACCACGGAGTAATCAAGATAAACTAGGATAAACAGTCGATCAATTGTCGTTCTCTCTCCCTTTCTCGCGTGCGTCATTAAGTACGAGCGAGGCCTACTAAACTCTCGTGTATATATATACATAAGTTCAGGGACATAGCCACGTGCGTGGACGCCTCCTCGAAGTAGAAGATCACGTATCACTCTAGTCCTTCTGGCCGCTACGCAATCAATCACATTATACTTTCTTTCTTTCTCTTTCCGCCCTCATCTCAGTTCCGGTAAATCCCTTGTTCCCCTTTTTCCTTTTCTTCTTCCTTCTCATCCTATATATAATCGAATGAATCTCTATAAGCGCGTAAAAGTGCGTCTGATTGCAGAGTAAGCTTTATATATATATATATATATATAGGTGCCTAATTAAGTCCTGCGGGCGCTGAAGACGGACGGGTACGCGAGTTTACGATGATGGTAGGGCTGTTGCTTGCTATTGCTGTTCGGTACAGGCGTCGTATAGCGCCGAAGGCTGCAATTATTACCTTGACGCCAGCGTGCGCGCGTCGTCGTAGTTTTATTATTAACCCGTCGCTATGATGTAGTCCGTTGCAGCTGCTGTCGCGGCTTTATATTACGAGTATTTATTTATTTTTTTTTCATATAATCGACCGTTTCGTTATTACAGTCTTAATTAATCATTACTTTTCTTGGTTTTAAATTAAACCTCTTTTCCAAATCAAGAGATTGCAGTACGCGCAAATTGCTCTCTCGGTTCCAATGCAACGGTATATAGTATATATGTATATGTATATAGCTTCATCTCGTTTAATGTCACAAAACGAGTATATAGAAGGAGAACAGCAGCTTTAACGGATAGACGCAATATCGTCTTTGGGACGTCCACGGTTACTTCAGGCGTTTTTTATATGCGTATTCGCACGGGAACAATGACAATGTTTAGCTGAATTTCTTTCACCTTGAGAACGCGCGCGCGAGCCTCTCAGCTTTACAGAGTAAATTGAATGCTGTCGGTCGAAGGGCGTATCGACAAAATCCTATACGCCTTGCAAGAGAGAAGGAGCGACCTATACCCAGCTATATTATATTCGAGGTCGCGCGCGCGCACGTCGGTAAAACTTTCTATGACCGAGGAAAACTTTTCAAAGAAGTAATTTAGCCTTTTTTTAGAAACTAATAAAAACGATGAAAAGATCGACGAACACACGGCCTGAGGACTTGGATGCTGGCAGCTAGGCATTCTCGTACACGTCGTTGAAATGACGAAATTTTATTTTTTAAAATGACTTTTAAATTACTTCGAGGGTAAGACAGGCCATGCGCGCCGGCGGGGGTTTTAAATTTGACGGGCGTAACGTCTATTTTTAACGGGAATGAGTACAACAACAAAAAAATGGAGAACACAAAGATGAGGATTGGACATATATAAATGCGGTCGATCAAAATCGACAAAGCGAAATAAAACCATTTAAAAAAAAAAAACGATTGACACACTCAAACAACAATATACTTCACTCTGGACTTAATTACCGTATAAAAACGATTCCTCGAAATGTCTACACTCCATCGTTAGGTAGATGATTCTTTCTCTATACAACCGTCAAAAATCAAACAGCCATAAAACTTGCACTTATATACACCATCCTTCCTCTAATTAACCATATCGTGCGCGGTAGGTGAAGAGGTAGGAACCGTCAAAGCGCTCGTACCCCAGACTCTTCGTCCAAAAAAAAAATACGAAAAACAAAGTGGCAGCTGCATCAGCAAAGGAAAGAGCGACATTCGCAGGCAGGTAGGCAAAAGTACGTAAACACGGGCGCGCGGGCGGAATAATGACATAAATGACAAGCGTACAGCCATCATGATGTGCCCGCTGCGCGCTTAACGAGCA
This sequence comes from Torymus texanus, assembly GCA_036873485.1. Lineage (NCBI taxonomy): Eukaryota > Metazoa > Arthropoda > Insecta > Hymenoptera > Torymidae > Torymus > Torymus texanus. The sequence continues at coordinate 10,497,936 of JAYJLV010000046.1, forward strand.
ATCAGAGGATCCAAAAAAAAAAGAAGATGAAGAAGGCTCATGCGCAAAGACTCTCGCAGTACTCACACTTTTCTCTCTCTCTCTCTGTTTCTCTTTTCTATATCTATATCTTTATCTTTCTATCCGCCTATATGTTTATATACTATGTCTATATATATCTCCATATAGCTCTCACCCCCATCCCCATTCGATCAACCTCGCACATTTTCACCTGCACTCTTATATGTATATATTATTACATATATATATATATATCTATTACATATCAAATATATATACTATTATTATTAATTTATTTGTAAAATATATTTATAATTATTGATACGTGGCAATTATAATAATCGTACGGTCATACGACCGGCAATTCTTTTTGGTCTGGGCGCAGGAGCACCTTCGACCGGCAGGACAGCGTAAGGTCGGATTACATGTCGGACCGCGAGAGCAGATACGGAATTGTGCAACAAGCCTCCCTCGAGAGCACCGACTCGAGGCTCTGCTACTTGACGTCTTCGGAGGTGAGTTTAACCAAGTGGCCTGTTGACCCCTTATATATACGTGGCCCCCTCCCCACCTTGCAGCCTATATAGCGCTGTGTGTGTGTGTGTATGTGTGTGTGTGTGAACGGGTGCTAGCGAGAAAGCAAGAGAGAGAGAGATAGAACGAAAGCCCAAATTCACTCTCCTACTCCTCTCGTCCTGGTTTCCTTCCGACAAGAGAACGTCCTTTTAGGCCTATAGACACTGCACTTACACACGCGTGTTCGTCAGTACATGTATGTGTGGTGTATGTACTCGGATCATCCCTGGCACGCTTAACTCTCTCTCTCTCTCTTCTCTCGCTCGCTCTCTTGATAAAGATAGAAGCGCGACATTGAGAACTTGTCTTCTTTCTCTATACGGTATATACTGTGTACGTGTGTATCCCTTTGACGATTTCATACGCCGCTAGACGCGTTCGATCGCCATGACGTGGCTCACTTTTTTTCTCTCTCTCTCTCTCTCCCTCCTTTCGCTCCTGCGCCCTCGAGTCCGCGCGTGTAGCACTCTCTCTCTCTCTCTCTCTCTTTCTCCTTTTTTTTATTTCAGCAAAGCAGGAGAACGAAGAGAGGGAGAGATCGGAGAAGCTTTATTTTTGCAGCCGTGCGATATTATATACGCGTATAGGTATTATGTTGATCGCGTGCCATACGCGCGTGTTCCAATATTTATGAGTATAAATTAGAGACGAGATTATTTCGTTACTCTTCTTTTTTTTCTTTCCTTTTAACGTCATCGCTTCTATTGGTTTAGCAATTAAACGCGATTGTGTTATGATCTATTCAATTGAGGTGGAAAATATCGGATGGATAATTCGGATTAACGCTTGATACTTGTATAATAACCTGTTATTTTATGTATTGATCCTTCGGGGGCAACTGAATGCGTCGTATAATAGCACAAATTGGATAGGGGAAGATAGATGGCGGTGATCTCAAGTTTTATAACTTATCGGTAAACTGCATTAGCATTTAAATTTAGTCCTTAAAGTACATATATATATATATATATATATATATATATATATATACACACACACATAGAAGAAAGCAATGTTACCTCACACGCTCGAGTGCCAATTCATTTTGTTCGGACATTGTACACTGCTCGAGGGTCTATGTATATTGTTAGTTTCGATTATTCTCCATGACGTTAATATTATTCGTAAATGTATTTTTGGTACTTCAATATAACGTATCTATATATATTAAAGTTTAATTCTATAAATATACATGTATGCACAAAAATATAGGTTCTCCATAGAACATGTGTATCTGTAAGAACTTATCTAAAGATATGATCGTATTATAGTTCTCAACTTCGTGCTTCTATCAACTTCCTCAACCCATACTATAAATACTACATAAATGTATATGCATTTCATTATTGAAAGAAAAAAAAAAGAAACCAATAACAACCACTATATATATACTACTTTAACTCTTTTAATCTATATTAACAAGTCATAAAATGATGTGCGCCTATATATAACAGAGGCTTTATTACCATATCTTAAAATTCATACCCTCTCCTTTGTAATAATAAGTGTCTTGCTGCCGTATTTCGCAGGCTCTGCCTCGCGCCTTAAGTATTTTATATGATTGTCGTAAAATGCAGATCGTATGATTGTTTCCACTGCGCGCAATAAAATCTTTCATGGCGTTGCGTGACACACTCCGAACCCCTCTATATATATATATATATACAAATACACAGATATAACACATCGCACACATACTTGTGCGTTTACTCGCGCTACCGTGTGCGAATATTATTTTACCCGTGCGGATGGCTTTGGCTTTCCTCGTGGGAGTTTGAAAGTGTTTTATGTAATGTCCTTGGAAGATTTCTTATATAAGTTAAAGCGGTTTCTACCTCTATATATAGCGCAGCGAAAGGGATTTTATACCAGGAGGTGTTGCGCCGCTTGCGCGCCTGCTCGTGTTTATATATATGTGTATGTGTGTGTGTGTGTATGTGTGTGTGTATAGATATAGAAAGTGCCATAGAAAACGTATTTGTTTTCCCGCTTACGACTCGCACGCGGAGCTCTCACGATAATACATACGAACGGCTGAAATGGCATTTATATCCCGAATAACACTTTCGAATGAACTACGTATACGTATATATATATAGGGTATATATATATACGAAAAGATTGGACGTAATCCATGATAAGGTATGTATTGAAGCGCAAGGTACGCGTTACGGGAGGGGTTGGAAGAAAATATCTGATTTTTAATTCTCAGGATTTTATATACTATACCTTTGGGAGTTATCGCAAGTAGCTCCGGAGGCAAATTAGGTTTTATTTTTTTGGATTAGCCGGTAATATTTATGGGTGTTATTATGTGAGATGGTAGAAGAGGAGGAGGAAATTGAAACTGGATTCGCCCTATATCCAATTTATGCTGCGATTTCAAACATTAAATTTGATTGGTTGAATCCTACTCCCATTTCCCGTTATCTAACTTTTCGTATCAACTCGCCGTGGGCGTGTGTGTGTGTGTGTGTATATATATATATATATATATACACACACATTCGTTCTCCATGGTGTTATTTGAGGTCGTGAGGAGAAGATAGTAAACATTGGTTTGCAATCGCGTGTGTTTATATGTGAAATAAAATATATAGTTACTGTATAACGAGTGAACAATATAAATATATAACGAGATCAAATGTATAATTCATGATATAATTAACGCAATATAAAGCTGTTACATAGCAAACAACTAACAATATATAGCACAATAACTATATATAGCTGACACCCTGCGCGTATAATTCGAATTTTGATAATTCGACACGATAATGTCCCGGTTTCCATCGTAACCGCATAGAACCTTATATATACGAAAGAAATTAACGGAAAAGGGTGACGTCCATTATTAAAAGTCCTGAAACAAGCATAGCGTTGAAATATTCTTATGCTCCTACATATATATGTGTTATACACATGCTATATACACTTCACCACTCGCTTGCGCTCTTTGCACCCACACACTCAGACACTAGCTATATATGTAGTAGCTGGCTACGCGACTTATACACTGACCTACTCTGACCCAGTATGAAATACAGAGAGTGTGCGCGAACGCGCGAGGGAGCCGCAAAATAAAAATCAACTTTTTCCATTCTCAAATAAATGTATGAGCTTTCTCGCGTTTGGCGCGTGAGCGCGAGGTAGGAGAAGAAGAAACTTGAAAGCGGCATTGTCAAAAATATATATATCTTATATATACACGGAATCGTTTGTGAGAGCGAGGATGGGAAACGATGAAGAAGGACGAGGAGGAAGAAGAGAAAAAGTTTACACGGAATATAGACCCCCCTTCTCTTCTTCTTTTTTTTTTCATCAGCGTAAAAAGGAACTCGCGCGTCGTCGACCTGCAGCGCATAGCACATACACAGAGCAAAAGTCGCGCGTTTGCACGCGTGGATCGATGCGCGAGTATGCGCTGAGTGCAGTGGCGGCGGCGCGTAATTGTTTCCGCGTTGAATTAAATGTCGTCGGCCTGACTCCCGTGTATATATGTGTACGATGTATATATAGGTATACGGATGTAGGTGTATATAAGGCATGGGTGAATTTTTTGTGGGAATAGTATATGCCTATATATATGCGTACGAAGGTACAGCTACGTCCGCAAGGCAAAGGAAATGAAAGATATGCGCCCGAGTGCGGGAGTAGTATTTTGAGGAATAAGAGAAAGTAGACGACATCAAGATGCGCGCGTGTGTAACTTGTCTCTGCAGAGACAAAAGGTAAGTTTTGCGCGTGTCTGATGCCATGTATATGCCTATATATGTATATACATACCTATATATATTCGGTTCTCCTTTTCTGTCCTGTCTGTTTTTACGTCCACATGTAGGCGTATATGATTCACGCATGTGTGACTGATGTCGACGTGTCTACGTATATGTATATACATACATACGAATGCATGTCTGAATATCTGTGTATGTCCACACTTTCCCATATGTATACGTATACGTAAACGTGTGTATATATATATATATATATATATATACACACACACACACACACACACACACCCTCATAGAAAAACGTATATAAAGCAGAAGAAAAA
>JAYJLV010000046.1:10502671-10522796 GCA_036873485.1 Torymus texanus
GCGCGCACGCCAGAAAGAGAGAGAGAGAGAGAGAGATAGAGAGAAGTAGAGAAACAGAGACAGAGAGAGAGATAGAGAGAGAGAGATGACACGTAACGAACGTCGATAACCCAGTAACCCGGCGTGCCAAAGGATTTGCTCCCAGCGGAGCGTGCGCGCGTTCTGCTCGGCCTACGCTATATATATATATATATATATATGTGCGCGATCGCGCCAAACCCGGAGAACACGTCTCTCCTTCGATTTGCGATGCGCACTTTTGCATTCACCGAGAACGCGCGCCAACGGTTATATACGGGCGCATGTGAAACGGACGAGAAAAAGGCCGCACGCGCGCGAGAGAGAGAGAGAGAGAGAGAGAGAGAGAGAGAGAGAGGGAGGAAGAAGACGCGCGCGTACGTGATGCGCCAACGCGCCTGTCAACCTGCACACACATATATATAGAGATATAGGTGTGTGTGTGTGTGATGTTTGCAAATGGCAAGCGAGAATTCGTTGCACATATGTATATGTATATGTGTGTATATATATACACACACACACACACACACACACACACACATAAGGAGACAGTGGAACGAAAGCAGACAAAAGGGAGTGAGGGATGAAAATGTATATATATGTATATATATATATCTATATATAGAAACGCGTGCGTCGAGTTGAAAATGTGTACACGCGTGAATTAAGGGAAATTTCAGGACAAACGCGGTGAGAAGGGATTTTTTCTTTACTCTCGGAGGTGAAACGAGCTCGCACTATTTTTTTTTTTATCTACGTCCGAAAGTGTGTCGGGTTTTTGTGTAGTACGCGCGTGTGGTTAAAAGGAGAACGAATCACGCTTGAGGGTGTAGGTGTACATGTATCTATATATGCTAGCGATATGAATAATGTTTGAATTGCGTGCGAAAGGGAGAAGAGGAAAGGAAGTGCTGGGAGCTGTTCGTTTTGTTTGCGTTGGAAATTTTTCGGGTCTCTCATACACACATGCACACCAGGAGGAATTCGCACAAGCGAGATTTCGAGGTCTCCGGGGAGGAAAGTGCCCTGTATAGCTGGGAATATATATGGCTGCACGGTAAGGGAATTCCGATAGGTATGCTGGTGAAATTTCGGTGCTTCTTTTCGGAGAAAAGCTATATAGCACGGTAGTTTAAATGGTATGTGTGTGTATGTGTGCTTGTATATATGGTGAGGGGAGTACAAGAGTTTGTAACGCGTCCGACTATATTTCGTCTACTCTACTTAACGGTTACTTTTAGGACTTTAATTGTCAAAAGTTGCTTTTGAAAATTTTCTAAAGAGTTCTATTGTTTGCATTACCCTTTTGTAATGAAAATATAGGACGAGGGGTGGTAAAATTTGCACTCGTTATCTACCTCTGAGATTAGGGGCTGTTAATTCCGATGAATAATTTTCTATCCATTTACATCGTTATAATGCGCACGTTCTAATAGGATTTTTTTAACGAAAAATTAGATAAATCGGATTGATAATTTTTTCGAATATTATTAATTATATAAGGTAATGTGTTGCTCAAGGAAAGAGAAATAAAAATTACAGAGTAAAAGCTTATCCGCGATACATTCTGTGTAATTAATATTAACGAGTTCTTCAATACGAATTAGAGTGGATTTAATGTTCTTTTATTCTTGCGAAACTGTTATATTCCTTGATTAAATCGAAGAAAAAGTATAAAAAAATTATTATTTTAGCGAGAAAATAATACGAAAAAGTAGAATTAAAATAATGCAAATATATATAGACGGATTTAAATGAGAGAGCGAACTTCCAGGGAAAAAAGTGCGAATCGACAAAGGAAAAAAAAATAAACGACGTCGACTACGATTAGTTGAAAAAAGAATAAATTGTTGCAAAAAGGATCAAGAAAAGACACGGTACAAAAATTAACATGACAGAGAGCAGGAGATAGACGGCAAGAGTGAAAGAGAAAGAATAGAAAAAAAAATATATACACAGCAAGTAAACTGAGATAATTAGGTAGAACCAAATACAGAGAATGAAATAGAGAGAAAAAGAAACACAAGTATATACCGTGTAAACCGTATACAGAAAATGAGACTAATGGAGTATATATACAGACAAAGAGAGAGAGGAGAGATAGAGTGGGGGACAAGTGAATCTCGATCTCGCGCACGCGGAATCTGATTACGTGCCGAGTTTGTCTGTTTACAAGGTTTCGACATGCAGAATTGCAGTGGCGGAGCAGTAGTAGCAGCCTCGTACACACTCGCCGTTTCAGCCGCTCGGCTACGGTTAAAACTGCAAAAGGGGACGCCGCGCACGAGCGAAATGGCACTGGCTGTCTCTCGCTTGAAGCAAGTTTTGTCGCGGCTGTTGTTTAGCTATAGAAAATTCGTACGTGGGAATTCGATTGATCGCGGTGTTATGTGACAGGCATAATACGTTGATTTGTCGTCGATGATAGATTAAATGCACCTTTTATGATTGGTTATGGATGAGTTTCAGTTTGCTTTCATAAGACTAATTTGATTATATCGAAGATAGTAATTTTTTACTGAAAGTCAAAATAAAATATACATTACGAGGCAGTTGATTCCAAGATGTATATATTTATCGATTGATATAGGTATAATTATCATTTAAAAGTAAATAATTATTAATTGTTTATACGATTGTAGAGAATAATAAATATACCAACTATACAAATTCTAACAACAAATCAAGAGGTCTGAAAAGGATTTATTTACATTAGAACTATGTATGAACAAAGTTGTAACACGCTGATTTCCATACAAAATGCAGTGACACTGGTGTGTTTGCGTAGAAAGTTTACAAGTAGCAGTAGAAAGGCAAAGCAAACCGGCATCCAGAGTACAAAATTAAGCATCACTCCCCCTTTCGATTACAAGCGGCTATACTTCACTCGTGAATCGATATGGTTTTTCAATGGAACGAGAGAAAGAGAGAGAGAGAGAGAGAGAGAGAGAGCAAGCACTCGAGTAAATATTTTCCCCGATGTTATCAGATTCAACTTATCAGAGCACAGACTCTCTCTCTCTCTCTCTCTCTCTCATGTTCCCTCGCACGCGAGGACGTGCATTTCTCAGTGCTTCAACAATGGTCTGACAGATTCAAGGAAAGGGGGAGAGGAGGAGAGAAAGAGAGTGAATGCGAATGAGAGAGTCAGAAAGAGAGGGAGAAACCCATGTAGTAAAAGAGCGGACAAAGCAGTGGGAGGAAGAGAAGTCGCAAAGGCAGGCGAGAGAGAGGATAGAAGGAAAATAGATGGGGTGACTGTGGGGAAATGTTCCGAGCTCGTGGAGTGCAAACAAATAATGTTGCTGTTAAATACGAAGTATACTATAGATCAATCTGTTCTCTTCAGCAAAATGATTGATTAGTTTTGTTTGTTGGATACATTTGCGTAGAGAATGAGAAGGGATTGTAAATGTATTGTCAACGATACTATTTAATTATTTATAGGATAGATTTTTTGTGTTATTTTGATGACAAAAAATGCGCATAATTTATTTCACATCGTTTAATATCACTATATTTAAGCTCCGATGTCTGAATTAATCAGCGATGACGGCGTATTCTAAATCTTTATCAAAGTAAAATTTAATATTCTTCTTCGTAGTTTTAATTTAACATTCTAAATACATTTACTAAAAGAAATTATATCTTAAAAAAATTTTATTTCAATATTCATGTTAAAAGCGTGCTACAATTTACATACCAGGATCTAAAAATATTGTATTTTACGTATTTTGATATACGGTTAATTACTTTTCCGAATTTCACAATTTTGTGTTTTCAATTTGCTAACTGTCCATATTTAATAGACAATCTAAAAATAAATTCAGCAAAAATGGCATAAGGAAAAAAACTAGATCCATATCAATACGCAGCGGTCCGACATCTATTTCTATTTCAATTCGCACAAATGCCTTTTCCAATTGTATACCGCATGAAGTTTCTTATATTCTTTTCAACTTTCTTATCAAGTGACAATCATTTTTTCAAATTCACCTCTTTTCCCGTGATTTTCGCTTTCTTCTTTACGTAAAGTTTATATACTGTTCTGTATTGTATAGCTCGCGCGAACTATAGGTCATCACGCACTCGCACACACACACATATATATATAGCTGTGCTTCCTATATTTTAGCTTCATGAGCGTTAACCGCTCGAAGCACGTAAGTTCCTCCCTTCGATGTTATATATAGCTTAATGTGTCGTAGATACTTATCTGCAGTAAATAACGGCCACGCGTGTGCACATGTTGTGATCTAACAGATGTTACTCCTCCAGTGTGTCAGAGTAGATAGTCATCGTAATGCTTATATTGATAAGGCGATAATACATGGTCATAATGCATGTCAATCATACACAACCGTTTGAACTATCACTTTTAGATCATTAATAATCTGGAGTACGTTGTATGAACATGAGATAAAATTGTAAATTGCAAAATATAATGTATCTGTTGAATGCTTTTTGATACATGGAATCGAATGTATTTGATGGACTAAAATGGTGAAACGAAACTTTTAATGTTACAGTGAATAGACATTTGATATTCAAACAATACTGAGTTATATAGAAAGACAGCAGGAAAGATATATCCATTTTACCTTATTTCATTCGTTTTCCAATGTTCCGTATAGTTACTGCTAGATAAAAATAAGTATAAAGTAACATCTGTCTTTCGTGATATCAATACATTCCTTGTAAAATACCAACTCTTCCTGTATTTAATATATTCTTTTTACGTCGTGTGAAATGTTTACTACTTCGACGGGTGAATTTTAGCATTTAGGAATTCGTCTACATTGACGTCTATTCAATATATCAACTGTGATAAAAAGGATTTATTAGAATATCATGAGAGATTTAAGAGAATTCAATAGCATCAGAAATTGAAGGCTCTATTTAGATAAATTTGTAATTTAAGCGAATTCTATATTATAACTGACTTTATGGAGTTATTATACGGTAGAAGAAAACATACGAACTGTTACTTGAAGCGCATTATCAATTCATCAAAATATACGATCTGAACATCGCGCCAAAGAAAATCCTTAAAATGTTCCAATTCGAGAATAAAGTGCCATGGGCTCTAAAACAAAAAAGTTCCCCTTTCGAATTCTGAATTTTCAATAAATTTTTTTTTTCCAATCTAGGTCGTAAATGAACGTGAAATGGCGTCGACAAAAGTTCAAAAAATAAAAGAACTTTATTAACTACTTCCACTCTACGTGCTCACACAATGAAAACACGAAATGCACAGAAAAATCAATGTTCATAATATTTTTCGTCGCGAACAGCCGTTTCCGAAGGAAGCAAATAAAGCACGTCATATATATATATATATATATATATATACACACACACACACACACCTATACACATACTCTAAACAGGATACGAAACTCGAAGGGATATTCTTCCTGGAAAGAGACCTTTTTCAAGTCGTGCACGCGCGCAAGCTTCAAGCATTCTATTTCCCTCTCTCTCTCTCTCGCGTTTCTCGCAATTACAACGATCATCAAGCCAACCACCCTAACCCGACGCGCGCGCGTAAGAGAGAGAGAGAGAAACCCTCCGCTTCACCGTATATATAACGCGAAGCCCATCGCCAACTCCACCACTCTCGGTACACACATACATATACACACGTAAACAGACAGACAGACATAGACGTGTGTGTGTGTGTGTATATATATATATATATATACACGCGCGTGCGCGTGAAATCGTACTACGACCTGGAGGGTTGTACCGAGCACGAGAGAGATAGAGAGAGAGAGAGAGAGAAAAGTGAAGTGGAAAAGGACGGACAGATATATATATATATACACACACACGTACGTACGCGTATACAGAGAGACAGACGCAAGCTAGAGGGAAACAGCATCGTCTATAGTGCACGTAGCAGAGAGTAGAAGTGGCACGTACGTATATATATACGCGCCCAGTGCGAATTGTCACCGTATACGCGGAGCACGAGACACACACAGCGAGAGAGAGAGAGAGAGTACGAAAACTCTGATGTTTGTTCTCACCGCGCTATGCCTCTCGTACGATATATGTATAGTATATAATATATATACCCGTTGCATCGACGGTCGGCGGTATTCGTACAGTACACCAACAGGTGCATGCGCAAACGCAACTCTCTCCTCTCTCTCTCCCTTACCGAGTATATATATATGTGGATGTATATACATACTTATATACAAGCGTGTATATGGGCAACGAGCGTGAGCGCGATATTAATGGCACCGCATGACGGCGGCGGCGGCGGCGCGCCACGTCTGGTGTGTATATGCGGCCCGTCGTCGCGACTCGAGGCATCAAACGTCGAGTGGTGGTGGTGGTGGTGGTAGTGGTGGTGGAGGCAAAGTAGAAGGTGGCGAAAAACTGGTGGAGACTGACGCAGACGTCGAGGTTGCGGGGTAAACGAGAATTTCGAAATTAAAATCCACTGGATATATATATATATATTCACGTATATATATATATATATATATACACATCTATAACGTTGCTCCTCCCTTTCACTTCTTACAGCTATATGTGTATGTATCCTTCCTTCTTGGCGTATTATAGCGAAGAGTCTCTTTATAATAGCGCACTTGTAGCCTATATATACTCTCTTTCTCTATCCTGCCAAAGTATCTATGTGTGTAGGTGTATTTTCGTAAGTGATTCTCGCGTGATTTCGGTAGCTTTCTCTCCTCCCTTACCTCTTATCCGAGAACGCTTGGCTTGGGGTTTTACGGGACAGCTATATATATATATATATATATAGCTGGGGTAGATGTTGTTGTTTGTTTTTTTCTCTCTCCTTCCTTCTCTCGGATTTGTTTTAGCGCCATACGCGTGGTAGTATCGCCGCAGCCGCACTTTGCGGAAGACAGGGAGAAGATTGCTTTGTACTGAGGGAAACATTCCTAAACTGTTGCAAACCTGCGTGGGTTTACCTCTGTTTCATTCCGTTTCAACTGATGCACACGCTCGTGTATATATATACACCTCTTTGTCGTTTAAAATGTTTCTCTCGAATTAATCGTACGCGTCGAATACTCTAGTCTAGTGTTCACAGCAGTTTTGGTGATATTCCATTGATTTCGCACTCACGCGCGCGTGAGAGAGTGAGAGGGAAGTTTATAGAAATTGATGAAAGAGAACGCGTAGAGTGACGAACAATCGGTGTTTCTATATATATACGTGACTTTTTTAAGAGCGAAAAGTGCAGTAGTTTGGATATATAGGGGGGAAAAGGCGCAGTGATGCACTTTTTGGATATTGCACATTCGGCAATATAGCAGTAAGAGAGGTACACATTTTTTAGCGCGATATTGTATACTTGCGCGTGAGCTGTAATAGTGTGCTTTCCGGATCGCCTTTTTCTAGCGCATTTTCTGTGTATATATATGTATATATATGAAACTGCTGACGAAGCGACTTTTACATTTTGTACTATCAAATCGTTTGAATATTTTAATGGGCTGTTGAACGCTACTATATTGAGTATATATACGAAAAAAAGAAACGACGTACTTATGTAAATTGGTATACGCATATACGTATACTAATCGAACGATATTATTCCACGAAGCTGTCAAGAAGGGCTATGCTAATTTCGCAAAGTTTCGATGTTAATCGAATTCGATGAAGATCGACGGCTCGCCGTGAGTTGGAGTTCTCCCTCCCTCTCTCTTTCTCTGTCTCGCCCACCTCGGTGTTTTCGACGAGTTGATGTGGTGTACCAAGTCTCTGGAAGATTTATGAAATTACCAAGTAACTCTCGCTTCTTTTCCGAAATACGATGCCGGAATATTCAAAATATGCAAATACGATGCATTTTTACATAGAAAAATGCTTGCTCGCCTGTCTTGATGTATTATATATGTATTATGAACGTCGAGGTCAGCATTTTATATTATTTATATACACGCGTAAGCGTATATACAGAGTTACAAACTTATATACACTACGTAGCTATGTGTACACGTCAAGTTTTACGTTCATACATTTTCAATGAAAAAAAAAACAGAAATGAAAAATGGCATATCAGTCTCACGGACAACAACGAAAACAATAGCTTTGCAGGTGCACCTTGATTCCATTGTATATCATTTGCACAGCTTTTCGTAGAATTTCAAATTAACAGGCGCGGTTGTACTCGGTGGATGGTACCGTAGAAACGAAAAATATGGCTTGCAAGAAAAAGTTACTGGCGCGCGTCGTCCTCTCTTTCTGCATGTGTATATCAACCAGGCCGCACTCTTCAATTTATCCCTCGCTGTGGAACGTATAGACACACATACATACAACAACTGACGTATTTTCCAAACGTAGTGGATAGACAGAGAGTGAGAGCGACTTGAAACGAGAATGTATATACAGTGCTCATACTAGACGCGGAGAGGAAGAGAAGTAAAAAAAACATAAAAATATTGATTTATTCCTTGTTTTGGAGCCGGATATAGGAAAACACATTCCAATTGAATTGCCATCGTCCGCGTAGCGTGTGTGAGTGAGTATATAGAAGAAAGAGAGATAGAGAATATCATGTCTCAAATCCGTAAGAAATAAAGCCACGCGTATTCTATATGGGTTATGAGAGAGCAAGATAGAAGAAGAGAGTTAGATAGATGGAGAGAGAGAGAGAGAGAGAGAGAGAGAGAGAGAGAGAGAGAGAGAGAGGAAAAAACCTGTAAAATTATAAATGTTCTCAGCCTGTAAAAAAGGCGGTACGAATAGTCGGGGAGACTCCTCCTTTATCACCGGGAATTAACCTTTTTAGCATCTCGTAAGATTCGACAGTCGTAAACTGCCTCGTAAAACCGACGTTTCTAGCATTTTTCAAACGGCGTGGCTGAGAAAGAGAGACGACGAGCCGTTTCCAAGTGGCTGAGCCGGAACTAGCAGCTCAGCACAAACAGTAGTGCGCGCAAGCACACATACATGTATATATACGTGAACGTACGTACGTACATACACATGTACACGTCGTTGGTGCGACCCCGTACATATAGTCAGTCGCGTGTTCCCTCTCTCTCTCTCTAGTTCCCACACTTTCTTTTTCTCCATTTTCGCGACCGCTCTTCCTCTCCCCTCACACCCCAACCATTTTCCCTCTCTCCCTCTTATATATATATATATATATATATATATATAGAAGCGACGCACGTACGACCGCTTTTTCTCTCAATCTCTTATCGCGCTTATTGTCGAACTGCGCACGTGTGTACGGTATATATATACATACACGCATACACAGCACTCTTTTATATATACAGCGTTCTTCGTAATCGCCTTATATTCTCTTAATTTTTTATCGTACGTTTGTTGAAATTTTTTCTCTATCTCTATTCTCCTCGTTTCAATCTTTTTCTTTTCTCTTCCGTCCATACCATCTTCTTCTATACGCGTCGCGTTGATGTATACCACTCGGCATATAATGCCTGCCATTGCAGCTTATCTCGCAATCTGTTTACTCGCCAGTAGACACGCGAAGAAGAAGAAGAAGGGGTAGAAGGAGAAGATGTAGAAGAAAGGGGGAGAAGAAAGAAGTGGTTATAATGGGATAACAGTTTTGTCGAGAATCAAGTTTGCCGGAGTGAATCGAAAAGAGGAAATGAAGGAAACTTTTCTGAGATTAGGTAGAGAGAGAGAGAGAGAGAGGTGGGAGTATATGTATATATTACGCTAGCGAAATAGAATTTCATCGTTTTATATACAAAACGGATACAATGTGTAGGGGATGGTCTCGAGTTGCGCATAGATGTGTATAACACATTTCAGCGTATGTGACCTAGTACAAATCGCAATGTAAATCTTTTTCAATATATTCAATTTGATGTACCTATACACGCTTTAAATAATCGTATTTTATACTACAACTATTAAATAATCCTAACTGACATATCAAAGTTACTGTAATTTCTCCTTTTTCAAATATCTCGATATACCGCATGCTCCTTTTTTTCTTTTTAAATGAAATATAGAAATACGACATTTTTCTCATATATATTTCAAACGACATTTTGACGCAACTCCATCGCCTTTTATATATACATATATATATCTATACTAAGACGGCCCAAGGTGTCCCAAATCTGCTGTGTATATATACACCGCACGAGACGTGATTTCTTCAAATCAAATCCACGCGCATCTCTGGCAAAAGACTTTTTTTTACCTCTCGCTCTCCACTTCTCCGCGAAGTGCCCCGCAGGCTAACGATATATCTCGGTATACAACACGTGTACAGGCGAACGGTCACGACACGCCACCGACGACGAGGAGGAGGAGGAGGAAAGCCTGTAAAGAAGAAAGTTTTAAATTTGCGAATTTAAATGAAATCCGGAGCTTGCCAAAAGCAGGCCTCCGTCGTTCTCTTTCTCGGCCGCCGCTACAAATAGCAGCCGCGCACTTGCGCCGTCGTCGACTCTTTTTTTTCTCTCTCTTTCTCTCTTTCTCTTTCTCCATTGCTGCTCACCCTTAAACTGCCTCTCCTACTTCCTTTTAGTCTGCTGCCCCTTATTTACTCCCTCTCGTTCTCATTCATATTCCCGCGTGCTTCCGTTCCGCTCTCTCTCTCTCACTCTCTCTCTCTCTCTCTCTCTCTCTTTCTTTCTTTCGTTCCCCGACATATTGTCTGCTCTCCTTCTTCTCCACCTCTATACCCGTCGCCGCGTGTTTTCTCTCTAATTCTCTTTGTCTCTCGCCTCTCGCACTTTTTCATTCATGCGCGTTTCTTGCCCCGTCTTTCTTGACTTCTCCTTCTCGTTTTCTTCGTTCTCTCGTGCCTTGTTCAGTAGGTTCCTTTTGTCTGTATACTTTCTCGCGCGCTCCTCGGCTATTTTCTTCTATTCTCACATTTATAACTTTCTACTCTTCGTCTTCGTCTTAATTCTAGAAGAGAGAAAGAGCGAGAGAGAGAGAGAGAGAAAGAGGCTACCTTTGAAAGAGTACACTCGTAAATAAGAGTCGAGCGGCACGTTTCTCGGCCGCGCATTAAAACTTAATTCGCGACTCGGTTTTTTAATTGAAAATAAAAGCCCTGCGACGCGGACGAATGATAATCGAAAAGCGATGATGAAAATCGTCTGGGTATATTCGAATATATTCCCTCTGACCTGAAAATTCATCAATCATCAAATGCGTTGCGCGTTCCCCCGTCGCTTCAAGCGAATTCTCGAAACTCCGACTTTCCCTCTGGCTTCTCTTTCAATCTTGAAAAAAACCGATGTAGCCCATAAACGCTGTCTTTTCCTCTCTCTCTCTTTCCCCCTTTCTTCCCGGGTACCGAGGCCGCGGTGTCATTTGAAATCTGCGCGCATTTTAATCCACTTTACCCCTCATCTCTCTCTCAATCCCTCCAGCTGCAAGCATCCAAAACGTAAATAAAGCCATCCGTCTACCTCGGTTTCCTCGTTCGCTAACCGCTTTGATTTTCGTATCTCCATATATACAGCGGCTCTCTACCTATCCGTCCGCGTACTTACCTCCCTTCTCGTGTACACCTCTAACCATCTCATTCATGCGCTTCCGTCTCTCTCGCTCGCTCCCTCCTATCCCATTTTTATTCATCCTCCTCCTTCTTTCTCTCTCTCTCTCTCCCTGTTTTTCTCGTTTTCCCACTTGATCATTCCGTACGCTCTCTCTCTCTCTTCGCGCCACTCGCCATCCCTCAATTCTCCTCACGCTCTCTCTTTCCCTCTCTCACCTACCACCCTCTGCCTCCTCCTCCTCCTCCGGGCTCCCCCACCGCGGCAGAGCAGCAGCAGAGCAGCAGCAGCAGCAGAGCTACAGCAGCAGCAGCAGCAGCAGAGGAGGCCGGGTATTGATTCCCCGTGTGCGCGCGCGAGCCGCCAGAGAGCGAAGCACGCGCGCTCGGTCGCGCGCGCGCGCAGAGCCCTTTCTCGCGATTCTCTCTCTTTCTCTCTCTCTCTCTCCCTCCCTCTCTCTCTCTCTCTCTCTCTCTCACATACAACCCTGTTTCGCTCTCGGCACGGCTGCACGGCTCAGTCGGGAGCAGACGAGCGCCCGCGCCGCCGCCGCTCCACTAAAACCCCTCGTCGTCGTCGTCGTCGTTGTCGTCGTCGTTGTGCTTATATACCACACACACACATACTGTGTATATGCGCGCGCGCGCGTGTCTCCCTCTGGAGTTCCGCGCGAGTCTGCTGCAGCAGCAGCAGCAGCAGCTCCAGCTCTAGTTATAATTCTCTAACATGCCATAGCCGTTCTCGCCCAGGCCGCGGATAAGGGAACGACACATAGTGAGCGCGACCAAAGGCGGAGCACACCACTATTACTCTACCCGCGCAGTGGTTACGCTCCGAGTTTGCTCAGCCACTGTAGAGATCTGTATACTATATATTCTCCTGTTGGAACGAGCTCTAAACAGGAACAACAGGAAGAGGAGGAAGAAGAACGATGGAGGTAGAGACGTCATCGTCGACCTCTATCGAGATGACACAGCGTTGTCCTGTGTAAACGGATTTCTAGGTGCGTGTGTCCTTGCAGCTGTGCGCAACATCATTGCTACCACCACTGTGCAGTATACGCGTTTCTCCACTTTCCACGGTGCACACGTATCTATATATACATATATACAGCGCCGACAGACAGGCTGTCGCGGGCGGTCGAGCACGTGATCGTCCCGGAGTAAGAGGGAGAGAGGTGGCACGCGCCTCGAAAGAAGACGGAGAAGAAGGAGGAGGAGGAGGAGGAAGAGGGAAATGTCTAAGTCGCTGCCGCCACCGCCGCCGTCGCCGTTGCTGCTTATACTACTCCCCCACTAGCGGGTGAATTTTCTCGCTCGCTCGCGCGCGTGTGCACGCGACTTTTGGCGCGCTACCCACAGCCGCCACTGTCGCGTGCATATATATATATATCTATATTCATATATATGCGTACGCATGTACGAGAGAACAAACGCAGCTGCGTATAGATTACATAGACGCGAGAATGTACCCGTCGAGTGTACACGCGTATAGGATTTGAGGATAATAACGTATAGCGTATATATAGGATCGTAAAAGAGAGAGAAAGAGAGATATTTTTTGATATAGAAGAAAAAAAAATATAGAAAGGAGAAGAGAAGAAATCAGCATCAGTAACACGCGCACGCTTCTTTCCTCTATATGCGAACGTAACGAGCGAGAGGCGTGGGGAGGCGAGGAGGCGGACGAGGAGGAGGAGCATGCGATTGTGGAGCGAGGACGCGCAAGATGCGCGCGGCCTTCATGGTGCTCGAGCTCTACATTCTCTACGCTAGCGTCATTTGCCTGCTGAGGATGCTCGGTACGGACCTCAAGTCCTTCCTCGACACACTCAGGATCGAGCTTGACGACCAACGTATCAGCCTAGACCAGCTGCTACGAGAATCGTTCTTAACGCGTTTTGGAATTGATTGACATTTTAACTTACAATATTAGACTTTTTTTTTTCTCTTTATATATACGAGCAAAGTGGGTACACAACGACGTCTGACCCAACTCGGATCACTTCCACTTGAACTCAGTTTCTACCCCTTCCTACCTACCTACCTACCTACCTGCTTGCCTGCTTCTCTCGACTGAAGTTTGATTGAACTATCAGTGCAGGTTCGCGCTCGCTGCTGTATATATGTATATATAGCAGTGTATACGCACGTATGTGTTGATACATACACACGACGGGGACGTGCCTGCCGTTTGCCTTGGAATCCAATCTAAAGCTATCTGTGAGCGCGCGTGTGTTGATAACGATCGTGGATCGTGGATGTATAGATCGACATGGTGTAATGCACGAGTATCCACACACACGTATATACGTGTGATATATATATATATATATATATATATGTATATAAACATATATATGTATAAAGGGAGAAACTTAGAACGAAAGGAATTTACAAAAAAAAAATAACGGAAACCCCAGTCTAAAATTGTCTACGCTTATGTACAAAAAGATAGTGTGATCAATCGTTGTGGGGTGCAGTGTACAATATGTGCGTGCGTGTGTGTGCAGGTGAATTGACGAGAAAGATAGATAGATATATATATAGTGAAGAAGATAAAGAAGAGGAAGAGGAAGAATCTTTTGCCTTCTATAGAAATTGTACGGAGAAGAGCAGACGATCGCCGGACGATCCAATTTACCGCGAGGCTCGTTCACCACAAGAGAAACAGATATATAAAAGAGAAGGATATCGACGTGGTACCGCGTGCTAAGCGTATTGTATACGTCTACATGTGCTTATACACCATGTAGTCTGTCTATGTTGGCACACGTGATTTTCGGCGTCTACTTACCAACTTCTCTCGGATTATCAGAAATGCTACATTCTCATTGTCGCTTGTTTATTTCATCGAGGAATTGAGCAAAGTGCAGCAACGTGCGCGGGCCAGATTATACTAGTGTCATCATAGCCACCACCACCGTCGTTGTTGTTTTGAAGGACAGCCAAGGAAAATCGATGCTCTTCTCTCTCTCTCAGCAAGCTGCGGATAAATTGTGATACAGAGAAGAGAGCGAGGAGGAGCAAATAGAGCGAGCTTATTACTTGACAGCGCGCGCGAGCTCCTTTTATTTACTCTGGCCGGCGTCCCAACGAGCTTACGTAATACCACGCAATTCGCCGTGGGAATAAATAAAGTAACGATTTATCTCTCTCTCTCTCTCTCTCTTTCAGTGCACCGTGCACTTTGGAAAATAAGACAGAAACAGAAAGAAGAAGAATAATGCGCGTGCCCGAAAAATCTTTTCGGCCGTGTCTGAAGATACAATAAAGGCCGACGGAAAAACGCGGCCTATTGAAATGATCTCGAAAATAAAGTAAACTAAAGCTCAGAAGCTACGTGTATGTATAGATATATATCTATCTATATATACGCGTGTGTTAGTATATAGGTAGAGGTGGGCAGAAGTTATAAGAAGAAAGAAGAGTCGTCCTTGAGCGAAAGGGAAAAAAGGTGCGGTTGAATACAAAAGGAAATAGACAATAACCAAGAAGAGAAAGAGAGAAGTGACGGAAAGGAGGGGGGAAGTCAGGAGGGAGAGAGAGAAAAGCGCGGGCGCGTCGCGCGCCATGCGCGTCGTCGATCGACGCCGGAACCGCGACGATGAGGGAGGAGGAGGAGGAGCGCGAGGAGGTCGTAGCCGGCCTCGTTCCCCGCTGCTCTCGGCCGGATGCGGAAATGAGAGAAAAGCCAGCGAGAACCGTAGACGTGCGGCGCGACCTTAAAAGCCGCGCATAGAGAACACTTTTGCAAAGTACAATATAAATATATAGATACGTAAACGCAAGAACGCAAGAAGAAGAAGAAGACGAAGAAGAAGAAAAAGAATCGAGAAAGAAAAAAAAATATATAACGTTACCTTTCTCTCTCTAGCCAGCGGCGTGACAAAGCGAAGCTAACAAAGCATCGCTTGTCTCCCCCACTTTCCACTCCCTATACCCATTACACATACACACACACACACACTTATCCCCCGTTTGGTCGCAAGGTTCATATTATGGTAGATGCCGGATGCTCGAGGTCGGGAAGGTCGTCGAGCAGCAAGAGCTATCTGGATCTGATAAGCCCAGCGGAGAGTTACGAGGATTTGAAGACGTTGCACAAGCGTCATTGCAAGAAATACTTTTGCCTCTGCAAACGCCACGTGGTCAGTGTGATATGCGTGAACGAGACGCGCAAGCTTTATTGGTTCAACAGTCGTAGCGTTGAAGAGAAGCTGAGCCAAGGTATAGGCGAAGGCTATTACAATAAGCTGCTGAGAATTGTTAACGCTGCACTCAACAATTGGGTGGTACGATATATCGACGGGCTTGGATTACCCGGTGTTGGTGGTAGTGGTGGTGTTGGTAGTGGTGGTATCGGTGACGGTATCGGTGGTGGTGGTGGTGGTGGTGGTGGTAGTGCGAAGCGCAATAATATCATGTTCAAGATCAACGGCAGCGCTAAGGGCAACATGAAGCTGCTCAAGGAGGGTTGCTACTGTCATTATCATCCGCATATCACCGCGGACGTCTGCAATGCCGACTTTCTTAGGAGGGTCGTAAGTAGGGATAGCGAGACCGGGATTGACGAGAATGACGATTTAGACGCGTTGACGCCTGGATGGATGGTATTTATATTGGCTTCGAATCTCCCTCTCCCGCTTTCGATTATTATTCTTTACTTTGCTTGTTTTTAAGATTTTTTTTCTTCTTCTTCTTCTTTTTTTTTCTTTTCTTTTCTTCCAATTCCCTATGTCCATGGCCTGTTTGTGTTTCCACTTTTTTGCTATCCTCGGCTGATCCGTTACCCTCCTGTTGGCGAACATCCTGCTGTGTCTTTCGTTCTCACGGAATATCCTACGTTGATAGGCACGCGGTATTTGGAATCTTCTTTCGACTCGTGGTTTAAAGATTTCAAAGGTTTTACGTGATTATATTCATTTTGTTCTATAAAACATTAAATTTCGTAAAAAAATACGATTTATGTTATATTATAATTTCATAACATTTTTAACTAATGGCTGTTTTTATTTTCAAAAAGATGTATAATTGTAAATTTAATTGTGCGCCGGTGCCATATGCATTTTCGAGAGTTATATAAACTAATTGTACCATGAGAAACCTTCGTTATTATGTAAGTTTAAAATTTTTCACGTGAATTTCAGTAAGTTAGTTTACAAAAATGAGACATTGAGGAGTACGGTATAACTTCACTTGCAGTAAAAAAATATGTAAAGCAAGAGTTTCGCTTCAAAAGTACGAACGTGGCGCAACTCAAATTTAGAATTCATTTAATGAGATTACAAATTCACTTTTATGATATAAATATTTACTTCAAATTCATCAGGTATAGTTGGCATTATCTTGCAATGAAACTTTAACAATTATTTATGAAAGAAGTTTGTTTTACCAAAATCGTAATGGTAATGCCGAGTACAATTCAGTTTGAAACTAATTTGCATACAAATATATTTGAATAAAAACAATTTCAGCATTTTGCCGAATTTTCTGAATTGATACAAAAATGCAAATATATGACCTCTTTTTCACTGTAATACTTGTTAATCATAGATATTATATCGTTCTTATTCAGTTTACTTAATTAAATTTTTCCTCGTTTCTCGAGAGCAGAGTGTAGCATTTTTTTAATGAGTCCAAAAAGAAAGACGAAACGCATATCTCGTAACAGACTCATAATTACTGTTTCAAAAGTTTACAGAACTTTCGTATAAATAAAAATTACAATTATTTAATTGTAAATAATGGTTTCTTTTTAAATGACAAGCAAATGCCAAACAAATTCCAATATGAATTTAATAAGCATAATTTATGCAAATGTCATAATGTCTAATTTGAATTGATCGCGCAATAAAATAAGCGCACCATTATTACAACTGAAATCGATGCGGATAAGGAAATAACTCGGAATGGTGTTAAAATGGACGTTAGACCATCCAAATGTGAATGATAAAATACTGCACAAGTAAATTTGTATTATTACCCTATAAACGCGATCGTATAGCCCGCGCCATAATTGTTTAACTGTAAACGCATTTAGGTCAGTTTTAGTTGTGACGTTTGACCTGCCTGCATTAGTACTTTCCAACCATGTTTAACTGTACCTGTTTAATAAACTGAACACTTAATTTAATTTTAAATTTGATCTACAACATAAAATAAATTAATTAAAATTAACCGTTTTGGCATTATTTTCTATTTCACTCTATAGGTGTTTTAAATCTAAAAATGAATGTTAAATTAATACCGGTGTTTTTTCTTTCTGATTTCATCTACTTTTTCCTATGCTGCTTTATGATTTCATTTATGAATTCTTATTGTATGAATGTGTGAAATGCTGAAACATTGAATAAAAGTAGGTGTATAATTAAAGCGTATAAGCATCACTAAATTTCAAAGCTGATG
Source organism: Torymus texanus (assembly GCA_036873485.1). NCBI lineage: Eukaryota > Metazoa > Arthropoda > Insecta > Hymenoptera > Torymidae > Torymus > Torymus texanus. Next base: position 10,520,592 of record JAYJLV010000046.1, read on the forward strand.
TATAAATAAATGGAACCAATTATGAATCATACTACCTGCATTATTGAACGCATACATTTACCATTTATTAATAATAGAAGTACAACGAATTTTGATACCAAAAAATTGAATATATTTTCATAATTCCACGATCTGCTGCATAGAAAGTCATTATTGCCATATAATCATTGATCATTTTAATTATTCCGTTCGTCATACATTTTTACTTGATCATTTTACGTTTAATCATACCCTATCCTTAATTATTCATCTCCATCGTTATAATTTATTTGATCTCATTATTTGTCACGTCAATGCATGGATTCACCCTAATCACATTTTATAGATATTCCCAAACTTTTTTAAAATTTTAATAATGAAATGCATATAATCTATTTTATAGATCCCTGTAAAAGTGTTCCCTATAGAGTAAAATATGGTTAAAATTAATTTTGATAAAATTTCTATCAAAATATACTTAATGAAGTATTACAATTTATTTCATTCTTATAGATAAATGGTACACTAAACATGATACTCAACATTATAATTTTAACCATAATTTTCTAGAAAATAATTCGTTTCTAAATGTAATTAATTATTTATACTGGCATTTGGATTTACTCTTACTTTTTATTATGGTACTTTTATAAGTAATTGATTTAGTTGAAACTCTACTTGAGTATCATTATTTTAAAGGAAAACGCCGGCAGTCTTTTTTTAACTTTTTAATTTCATTCTGAATGGTTGCACATATATTATATATCTCATTTTAAAGAATAGTCAAGATCGTATGCCGCCGGCGTTATTCTTTTTTTTTTTCATGAAAATATATAATAGTATTTTGTAACAATAACATTAAAATAAACAGAACTAGACATATTCTCTATTTTAAAAGTAAATATTTCATATTTTAGTGTACACGTTTACTTATATTTGAATGTTTTCTTTGAATTCCAATGAAAATATTTACTCTAAAATAAATTCTATGCTATTTTTTCTTTAATATTTCAAACCATTCACTAAGTACTGCAATCATAATAAATTTTTAATTGTAAAAACATTGTTCTACTGAAAGCGCAAAAAGGAACTACAAAAAAAAAATGGCGATGTATACATGCATACATCCAAATGTAGAACAAGAGCGTAGTATTCTCGACTACTAGCCAATAACATCGGTACTTAAAAAATCAATTTCTATTTTCACAGATGTCGGACGACGATAGGATGTCACTGACCACAGCGGTCAGCGACGATGACGACGGCGAGAGCGTCATGAACTCGCCCTACCGAGGCAAGCAGACCGGCACGGCTGCGGCATCCTTCAACTGCACTGGTGCAGTACGCAAAGCAGGGTAATTGTTCGCTGTATTTTTAATAACTGCACTGCGTGTGTTCCCCTTTTGTGCGGTGTACATACACGTAGTCCTCAACGCTGATTGCTCACAACGTCATTTTCGTTTTGCACGCATATATATACATATGTGTACCCGTGTGATGTACACCTCGAACGCTAATGACGTGAGCGAAGCAAAGAAGGGGGAAAAAAAGAAATTACGGGATATCATGGGACAGCTGGGATGATGTGATTTACGGCTATAAAAGTTGTTTAGCCCGATCGCCAGCTGCCCAATGACGATCAACACGTTAACGCATAATGACATTAAGTCGAATCAATTTTAGGAAAGTATTTGCGCAGAGCTCGTGCATTATATATACACCAACACGCTGCATTAAAATCACTTCGTCCATCAATTCATTCGAATCCCGAGTAAACGTACATTCACGCTGTACGTATAATGTATATGTACGTATATAGAGACCTCTGAGCGCGATGCATTTTATTTACCCATACACATCAGCTACGACTGCGAATTCAATCGATGCAAAGAACACAGAACCATCGAAATGTCGAATTTACTTGCATAATGAAATTCCCCCTTTTCCCCCTCTCGTAATTTAAATCAATTATTTGCACAGTTGTCGAGTGACCGCTCTCACCACCCACATATATGTATATATATATTATTACATATATTTCGTGAGCGCGTGGTTGGCCTCCATTCTTCTACGATCCTCCCTCGTGCCTAAAAATTATGATCGATAGCATATCCTAGATATTTGTATCTATATTGTAGAGTTCTATCGTTTTTTTTCAGAGATTTACCTTCCTCTTTAGTCAGGCCGTTGGATGTGGCGCGGAATTGGGAAAATAAAAACTCGAAT
>JAYJLV010000046.1:10538388-10565899 GCA_036873485.1 Torymus texanus
TATCTGGTTACGTTTCGGGTTAATTGTAGCTTTACGGCAATATTTTTGCTACTACTGAAAGTGGTAAATGAAAAAGGACTATTATTTGAAGATAGAAAATCCGGGGTTACCTCGATTTTCAAAAACAGTGGACTTATTCGGTTATTCCGGGAAGCTACAGATATAACGATTGACGAATAGCTTTGATTTATATTGACAGATTATTATTCCGTATTATTATATATTATTTATGTTAATTATCTCTAATTTCTTGGAAATGCGCGTTCTCCATCAATTAGTATCAATCATCTAAAATATGAATATGAATGAAATAATTTCCTTTTTTTCTCCACCCCCGTATTTAATTAAAAATATTTCTACCGTGCGCGTTTAATTTTGCACGATCCTTCACTTTTCTCGAATAAATCAGAATAAATCAAAATTACACGCGAGCAGTTTAAAGGAAGTAAAAAAGATGAGCGCAAATTACGTTAAAACGTCAAGCGACATACAATTTTTATTACATACACACACACACACACACACATCCATATACATATATATATATATAAAAAATATCTTTCACGCATTCACATCGCGTATTAGCAATTCCCAAAGCGGAGCAATTGCAAGCGGAGCAATCTATCTCTCTCTCTCTCTCCCTCTCTCTCTTCAGCACTGAATTAAAAAAAAAAAAGAAACCACGAGCGAAAATTGCGCACACTCGATTTATCTAAAAGAATCGACGCCGTGCCGCGCCACGCTTATAGCGCATCGCCGACCTCGATTCCAGCCGATGATGCATAACTCGCTTACAGTCAATTAAATATGCTTTTTATTTGCCCTCGCGCGCTCACTCTCTTTTCGCGTTGAAACTTTTTCGCTCAACTCTCTCGCTCCCCGATTTTTTTCTCTCTTCAACCCCTTCGCGCGCAATGCTATACACCACGCACGCGCAACTCGCGCATATAACGATGTCGTTAGCTCGCATTTATAATGAGGGCCGTTGCGAGCGAGCGACGCGTCATATGTAGGTCGTACGCTATGCGTCTCGCTGTATATATGCAAGAAGAAGAAGAGTGTAAGAGAGAGAGAGAGAGAGAGAGATATGGAAGACGAGAGCAGCAGCAGCAGCAGCAGCAAGCTTATGCGCGTGATAGTGTTCGATGGATAATAGACACGCGATGTGAACGAGGAAGGGATGGGTGGCAAACAAGTATCTCGTACGCTCGCGTTTGCGCTTTTTTTTTCTCTCCACGCCGACGCCGTTTTTACATTTCCCCTCTTACACGCGCGCGTCAGGGGATTTCTCTTTGACGTGCCTCACTGATCTTGATTCGGCGTGTGTGTGTGTATATATATATATATATATATACGCGGTGTCTTTCACACTTCGCTGATGCTCTCTGATGTTGCGCGTGTCTTTTAGTAACGTATGCTATGTATAAGCAGGGTGCGAGACTACGCGAGAGCGAAGATCGTGGACAAAAGTAGCGGAATACGAGTATAAATAAGGGAGAAAATATTAACGCGCGTCACATTTTTTTCACCTCCTCTTGACACTCCGCCCGACCAACCGTGTCGTTCTTTTTTTTCTTCATTCAACTGCGTATACGCTTTCGTCGCCGCGGGGGAGACGTGGTTGCGTGTGAACGATGTTCGCACACACTATCCTCACGCGTCAGAGAATTTTTATGAATTTTCTTTTTTTACCCTTGCCACCGCCTTGTCAATGGCGCGCACGCGATGAACGCGTTGGTATATAGAAAATGAACTTTTGAATTCGTTGTTGTGAGAAATTTTTCATTTTTTGTTTTTTGCCTCGTTTTTTGATAAATTTCGAAAAGCTTGCGGCACAGTGTATACCATTCGCCTGCTTTAAATTGCAAAACGTACATATATATATATATCTATATATATTTTTTCTTTAAAGACATGCAAATAACGTATTGAGCTGGTGTGTGTGTGTGTGTGTGTGTGTGTGTGTGGTGTGTGTGTGTGTGTGTGTGTGTGTGTGTGTGTGTATGTATATATATGTATATATATATAATGTTACCGCGCCCACGCTTATACGTGTAAAAAGCCGCTACGTCGTTTATTGAGGGTTCGTTTTTTTTTTGTCGATATTATAATAACGGAATATATTGTAGAACATTTTTTGCTCACTCGCGACAGGATATCATACACATACGGTATGAAAAATGCACACCGTTATAGAGTGCGCGCTCTCTCTCTGCTGTGCTGTCTTCTATTTTAATTTCGTTCGATCTTCAATAAGACCCTGAGTCTTTTCTCGTATATATAACCCCCTATGTATGCCTACGGTACCCGCTCGCATGCGCTTTGATTATTATATAAGCTTACAATATCAACGCCAACAGCGCAGTATGAGACTCCACGGCGACGCGGCACTATTATTTTTTTACCTCCGGCTCTTATACAGCCACCGCGGTTCAATCGAATTCGTCGACTCGTCGATAATACAACATAAAACTTTTGACCACGCGCGTGGGTTGTCGAAAGAATAAATAAGTGCAATAGTAGTCGTTAACGCTGTTATCATCATGAATTACCGTCCACCGACGACGCCGTGCCACGTTCCTTGTCCTTGCACCTGGGCTGGCTACTTTCCCATCACCCCACGACGACTCATCACATTCTCACCACCGCCTCTGCCACCGCAGACGCCTTTAACACCATTGACACCTTATAATATGCCTCAAACGCCCCTATATCCATGCTGTCCTACAGGCAAGGAGGTCCTACCAGATTCATTGGACCCGCATACAGATGGTAGCAAGCCAGCGTCCCGTACCAATTCATTCGAGATTGAGAATCTACTGAAGACGGCTGAACAAGTGACGGGTATCTGTCGCTCACCAGGTGAAACACGCAAGTCTAGCCCTACGGGTAGTGTACTTAGCGCTCACTCGCAGGTGATGACGCCCAGTCGACAGCTGACAGATGCCGAGAAGCTCAAGAAGGTCATACTCGAACTTGTCGACACCGAGAGGACGTATGTGAAGGTGCGTGTGTTGTGATGCGCGTGGGCGCAGAATAGATAGGGAGGTTTTGTAGAGAGATGGTTATATGGTATATATATATATTGCAAGACGATATATAATTATAACCTTTAAAAGGATACAGGCGCGCGTGGTCTACGGAAAATCAATATTATTTATTTATAACTTTTATGAAGAATGAAAGCCTGCGTTCACGCTGACCGGGTATTATAAAAATTATATTAGCGTGGGATGGGAATTGTTGAGAGAAGTGTAGGATTTCGTTTTGAGTTTGGCGCGTGGTAAAAAAGAAAATGAATGATTAATTTTTTTTTTTTTTTAATGAAGTTGATTATAGTAGTCGTAATTTGTTAGTTACAAAATTATGCAAATGCCAATTAGCGACATTCTATATCTGCATTTTTATATGCTGGCAAAGGAAAATTTTTCCATAAAAAAATCTTTTATTTGCAAAAAGATACGGTTTTGCAATGTGAACACGTTTCAGTAACGATTCACGCATCTTTGCGTTTTATTAATCGCTTAAATTTAAAAATACCTATCAAGACTTTTATGAATAACTTTTATCGATGATAAAAATTCAATAAGGAATATTGCACTTCTTTGCAACTTCGTAGTTTAAAGTCAGATTAGCTAAATTAAGTAAAAAAATCGTTCTGCAAACTTTAATAATTAAAATATTATTTTCTTGATAATTCGTAAAAGTATTTAAATTTGGGATCCTTTATGAAATATATTGTCAAAAAATAGGAACAAAAAGTACAACGAAGTTCTTCTCTTTTAATATGACCTTACTCAGGGTTCTGTAAAATATTACCTTAATAGGCTTCACTTTTATTACAACAAAGCAGTTTGTATAACATAAAAATAAATCTCCCAAAAAGTAAAAACATTTGACCTACTTATCGCTCAAGAAAACTTGCTATTAGTACGGGTTAATATGCGGTCAGCGTTACAAAGAAGAGGAAGAATTTCTATTAACGTTCCATTATTTTCATGAAAAGCGTAAGCTTTAAAAACCATATCAAAGTGTTTTTTTGCGCAGAATACATTCTTCATAAGACGAATTGAAGAAGAAAACCTTTTTCAATCTTCAAAATATAAATAAAATTTCATAAATTTATTTACATTTTAAAAAATGTATATGGTATCAAGGAAATATTGTTTTACGTTTTCATTTCATTTTTATTACAGTAAAAAGTATTACCATTTATAATAGATATAAAAACACTAATGCATATGTATGTTTTATACAATACTATAATTTTTTTTGTATTTATGTTTTCATGAAACTCAGTCGCTATATAATTAAATTAGTTATCAAATAAAGATTATTTCAATAAAATGCAATTTAAATAGTCAATAAATAAATAAAGATGATTTATTTTAACACAAATGCATTTGTGCAATAATTTCATAAAATGATAATAGTAATTATTATACATATTATGTACAAAAACATGAGTATATTAAAAAAAAAAATGAATTAAATTGCTTTTAGAATCTAAACAATTTATTGGAAAACTACCTGGAACCTTTGAAACGCGAGACCTTCTTGTCTAATGCTGAGATCAATGCTTTATTCGGCAACATCCAAGAAATCGTAACATTCCAGCGTCAATTTTTGCAAAATCTCGATCATGCAATCGAAGTGGCAGCCGACTTCAACAATTTCGAACATCCCAGTCAATTTAAGGTGAGCGACTAGCTTGATTGTCAACACGCCGGCGCTTATGTACTAGGAAATTAACCCTTTATACTAAAATGTATTTGCTGTTTAAAATTTATAGGGTGTCCTGTTTTCCATTGGAAGTGCCTTCTTATATTATGTAAACCACTTCAAGCTCTACAGCTCATTCTGTGCTAGTCATTCGAAGGCCCAAAAAGTCTTACACCCGAGTACGTTGATAATGAGATTACGTAACAGCTTCTTACATAATTCTCTTTTAAGTTCTCCTCCAACAAAGTAATTTATGAATATTAAACGATTCCCGCATATCAATAACCTCTCCTTCTACATTCTTTTTACGTTTTACTTGATTATTAATTAAACAAGGATTGTTTATTAAATAAACAATTTTTCTTTAATTAACAAAAAAATGTCTTTTACGGAATTCACGTATAATAATCGACATATTGCCTTTTTCATCTTCAAATGAACACAGACGAAGGAAATCAAGCATTGCAAGAGTTCCTACAAGCGCGAAATCCACGGCAACAGCACTCGTCGACTCTGGAGTCGTACTTGATCAAGCCGATTCAGAGAATATTAAAGTATCCACTACTGCTCCAGCAGCTGCGAAACCTTACGGATGAGCGAAGCGAGGAGCATCAGCACTTAGTAGGTCAGTAATAGAAGAATGATTAAATTTCATCGCTATAAGTATATGTATATAGCGCAGAGCGAGAGAAGTGGAAGGAGAGAATGAATTCGTTCTCCCCACTACTCCCGTGACTCGAGCGGGACGTTACTGAAGTAGCGAGATTGAGCCGCCTCAGGCATCAGCTAGGTTGGCCGAGCGGTCTAAGGCGCCAGATTTAAGTTCTGGTTCCCGTCTGGGAGCGTGGGTTCGAACCCCACACCTAGCAAAATTTTTTTTTTCTTTTTTTCTCATGCTATGACGATTTATTTAGTACTGATACATGTGGAATTTTATGATATCATGGTTAATTTAATTTTTTTTTTTTTTTTTTGTTTTATTAACAGAGGCACTAAAGGGTATGGAGAAAGTAGCCGAACACATCAACGAAATGCAAAGAATTCACGAGGAATATGGAGCTATTTTCGACCATTTATTCCGACAGCATCAAAAATCATGCAAACAGGTGATTTATTCATTTGTTTATTATTTTTCAACGAATGGAAATTGTGCTTGCTTTAGTATACGAAAAGAAATGTCGCACTAGGAAATATCGTGTAAAAAGAAAACGAGTAGTAGAATACATTTTTATTAAATATTATACAATATTTAAATAATTTATTTAAATTTTTCAGCCCATTGATCTGAGCCCCGGCGATTTACTCTACTACGGTGGCGTTGAATGGCTGAACATCTCAGATTTCTTGGGCAAAATTAAGAAGGGATTAGAATTACATGCCATGTGCTTCGTCTTCAAATCGGCAGTGGTATTCCTGTGCAAAGAAAAATTGAGACAAAAGAAGAAACTTATGGTAAGTCTCGAATTATTCATAAATATTAATACATTTTTCCATGTCAGTAGATGAAGTAGACGATATTAAGTTATTACTCGTAACTTCTCAGTGCTCTCATGTCCCTCAATTTCCGATAGATTGATTAATTATGTAAGGTGATGGTTTATTTACGGCAATATAATTTTAATATCAGTGCAGTATATAGTCAAAATATGTAATTTGTCTGCTCTATGACGCAATATAATAAGACTTTAATGTTTTTAATCTGTTGAACTTGAAATGCTAAAATTAGAGTATAGAACGAGACCTGTTTAATTAAAAATAATAATGTAATAATTAAAAAAAAATTTTAACGTTATTAAAATTTCCAATTCATTGTGAGTTTCATTATACACACTAATATTAAATTAAAAATGATTCTAAATTTAAAATTACCCCCTCGCGCTTATTAAAGTAATAAAAAATGATTTAAATAAAATTCCTAATGCTCGAAATAATAACAAAAAAAATTATTTAATTTACAGGGCGGCTCGTCAAAGACGAATCTATCAAAGACGAACGCAGGCGACGTTGAGATAATTCGCTACCAGGTGCTTATCCCCGTGACCGAGGTCCAGGTACGTTCGAGCTCGGCCAAAGACATGGAGTCACACTTCCTCTGGGAGTTGATTCATCTGCGCAGTCAACTGCAGCGTCGCTCCGAGAAAGTTTACGTCCTGTCGAACAGTACTAGCGAGTTCCGTAACTCCTTCCTCAAGACCATCCGGCAGATTATTCGAGAGTCTGTGCGTAACATGAGCATACCGTCGACGAGGTACGTTCATCGAAAAATTATCCGTTAAAAATAATTTAAATAATGTCACATTTATTTTATTAAATTTTTAATTACAAATATATAGTAGAGTTCTGTATTTATGGTAAAACTGCTTTGTTTCACTATCGGTATAACAGAGGTAATCAACCGTTTTGGCAGGTTCCTACCTTATCAACACTCAATATTATTTACATTATTATATAATATTTTTTATATTTTTATCATTTTTTTGTACTAAAATGATTATTTAAATTCATATTTAAATAACTTTTTTTAATTGTTAATTTTAATGGCATTATTTAAAATAATAATCAAAACTAATAATCTAGATTATACTGATAAATGATAGTCTATATTGAACGAAAACGATGACAACAAACTTTATTAAATCCTTCAATTTATACGAAGTATCACTTATAAATATAAAATTACAATAAAAATATTAATTAAAAAAAATTATAGATACGGAATACTCTTGATAAATTCATGATGTATTAGATTTAATTTCACACGCTATAATTTTAGATATATAACTAAAATTTTTATCCCCAATCATATATCTTTAATAAAGTAATTGAAACAAAATTACCAATAAGGCATACTCTAGATTATAATTAAACGTTAAAATATACTCTCTTATTTCTTTGATCTTTGTTACTCAAAAACAATAACTTTAGTGCTTTTCAATCATGTAGGTCGCAAGTGCTGGGTGGCCACGGTGCGATGACGATTTCGCCTCGCATGACCGTAAGCCACGGCGAGAAGTCGCTGAACGGTGGCGGTCACCCTGTGCCAGCGATTCCACCGACACCGCCGACTTTGCCCACCGGTGGCACCCTTTCCAAGAAAGGCTCACGGCAGAACAAATTCGTCAACTCGCATGCCAACCGTGCCAAGTTCTCCAAGCACTCGGTCGACCGTGAAAGTTCCGAGGACAAAGAGGCTGAGGAACAGCAACACCATCATCATCAGCAACAGCATCATCATCAACAGCAGCAACAGCATCATCATCAACAGCAGCAGCAGCAGCAGCAGCAACAGCAGCAACAGCAGCAGCAACAACATCATCAAGGAGGATCGCATCATGGACAGCAACAAGGACACCCACAGCAGATCTTCCGCACCAGAAGCAAAACCATTAGCGACAGTACAGGTGAGTGAGAAAATATAACATATTCCATGTTTTTCTTTCGGCTCGTTGTCCTTTATTGTAAATATATATCTATAGATGATTCGTTTTTTTCCCCCTTTAATAATTGTTTTCGCTAATTTTGTAAGAGAACTTTTAGTTTATTGTACAAGTGAATGAGGATAAATTTATCGTCAATCGTGTATATATGATTTTATTCGTGAATGTAGATGTGATATATATATGTATAAAGTGGCACGCTTTTTGACGAATCGCGCGCGGGAAAGTATATATATATACATTTGAAAGGAAAAGGATTTATTCAAACAGAAAATCCCTTCAATTGCAAAAGAAAAGACAAGAAAAGAAAAAGAATAACGTGAAAAACGTAAAAATAATTTGGTTTCTCGTAACAAAATTCTTTTTAATAGGGGAAATAAAAGTTGAAATGGATTCTGGCACAAAATCGGAGGGTGAGGAGGACTCGCAAGCTTTTTTAGGCGAGAAAAAGACGAGTCTGGGTCGCACGCCTAACCACTTAACCTTGAGCACTACCTCAACGATTTCCGCCGGCAGTACCGGAAGTCAAGCGAAACTAATACAGTCCTCACATCATCCGGAACACTATCAGCCAGCTGCTATTAAAGAGCTTGGTAAGTTTACCAACATCAGCTGCGCAAACTGGCCGAAATTTCAATTGACAAAATTATTCCAGTTCGATGGCTGTATTAATATCGGTAGTAACTCTCTAACAGTTTAAGCAAATCGATTGACGGATTTTCTGAATGACTAATATCTTACAATTCTATGATAACACAATATCTTATCGTGTGGGATAACAAAAAATATAAAATAATCGGTTAATTGTACTTGGAAATGTGAATATAAAGTTCGCACGCGTCTACTTACAATCTATAAACACTCATTATTATACTCATTGAACAGGTGTACACTTCAAATGACTTATATCTCAATCACAGATAAAAAGAAAACATTTCTCCAACAATTTATTTAAATAGTTTTGTATCACATTATTATATATACTTAGCACAATTTTGTAAAATAATAGAAATTTATTTTCATTCAACAATTATATCTATATATATACCTAATACCTTCCCAAACCTCATTTCATATATACAAATAATTGTTTTATTTCGCTCTCAACACTGAAATTAATAAAGAACGGCTTATTGGCTTTATCTTATTTACTTATTCGGCGAGAGCCGCATTTTTCCCGGTATATAACCATCGGACAAAAAAACACGGCTCTCCAAAATCGTTTTATCAGCGCGGTCGCACACTTATTAATCACAAGCGCACGTATATAGTATAAATATATATATTATACACCTTATGCATTTATCATTCAACCTTGCGTCATCGATATGTGCCGTAGGTTCACCAGTGTGGAAACCACGCGAGCTACCGTCGCTTGGCGAGGCGACGACGCTACCACGTAAAGGCAAGGCGTCAGCTGCTGAATTCGCAGACGCCGTCAGCTCGAAACACAGCGCATCGCGCAAATCCCTCGTCGACATCAGTGGTCAACAGTCAAACTTCAACAATCATATCTAAAGCAAGACGAGAGATAATTGTAAGCGAGACATGTAATGAACACGATGATATAAATCGACATCATTATTATATAGGACAAAGCGCTGATCGCAGAGACGCGCTGAAAAATGTCTTATTACTGAGAGATGGGATGAGCCAGGGTGTTCTATACTTCGTAGGTTGTACCCTTGATAGAGAAAACGAGAGAGTATGTGTGGACGAAAGAGAGTAAAAGAGCGAGAGAGAAAGAGAGAAGTAAGCAGCAATTAAAACTTATTCGATGATACTGTGTAACGATTAAGATTTAATGAAATGAAAAAAAAAAATAAAAAAATAATAATTATTATTATATGAATTACACACTAGCACGGTTGCTGTCCGTGCTAAACGAAGCCGCGCGCTTTGAAATAAGCTCCTCGCGCTGAACTCGGATTATATCGGGTTTCCATCGCAGTCTCTATGAAGAATAATAAAAAAAAAAACGAGCGAAACATATAATGATGAAATAACCAATAGCGCGTCGCGCGTTATATTCTCACGATCGCGTAACAAAGAATAAAAGAATATATAATAAACGAACGTGACGAGATAGCAAAGATTAAAAAAAAAAAAAAAAAAATAATGAAACAGTATATAATATACACAAAACAGGTAATTGATACAACGACGATACGACTGTACAAAAATAGAGGGAATGAAGCGAGAGAGTCGAGAAATCACGGGTTCGCTGAGGAATCGGAGTAAAACAGACAGAGAGAGAAAGAGTGATATTAAGGAGACACTATATACACTATATTGTACGACACGCAACCGAGAAGAGCTGCGCGTGCCCATACACACATAAACGGACGCTCGGAAGATTCTCGATGGTCTCGCGCCGAAGATCTCTTTATAATCCTCGACGGTGTGTGTGTGTGTGTGCCTGTGTGTGAAGCGCGAGAAATATAAGCGTGGGAGGAACAAGCATCAGGCAACACACACACACACATACACACATACATACACACATACAGACACGCGCGCGCGCGCGTTTCTTGCCGATCGTTATTATATATATAGTGTTTGAGCGCACGAAGTATTAATAATAAATTATTTCCACTCGATGCATTATCGTTATTAACTATAAGTAATGATAAAGGAATGGAGAAAGACTTTTTAGATGCCGTAAAAACGTTTTAAGTGTAGTTTTTATTGAACAATCTTTTTTTTTCCATCGTTTGGGAAGAAAAGAAAACTTTACTCGCTTCGTCACTCCGGCTATGTATACATACTACACACATTATATATATATATATATATATATATATACAGTTTTTCCTTTCTACCAATTTCACATACATATACACACACATATAATACACATACACACTTTTTCTCTTCTCTCTATCGTTTTTTACATTTTTTAACGAATGCTTTTGTCGGCATGAAGATTAAAAAAACGGTGCCAATTAACGTACGAAGGACTGAGATAAATCGTTTTTTACCCGTGGTCTCCCCCTTGTAATCCCCCATGCCCCCCCCCCTCCCCTTACATGCGTATTTTAAGATGACGGGTCATCCTTTTACTCGAATTCTAAATGCACACCGGAATCTCACGATGATATACAATCTTTGGTGGTACAACGTTTTTTCGTCGGTCGTTATAAGGATTTTTATACAGGGTGTATTTCTATATAAGGAAGATTTTGCGCGCATTAGACGCTTTCAGGTATACGAGTTTGCTTCGTTTGTATATGAGATACACGTGCATTAGTTGTTTGATATTGACAAAGTTCAAGGAATTGGGTTTTTTAAGAAAATTTTACGCGCTTATTTTTCACAGCTGGAGGCACACAAAGTATTTATTTTATTACTTTGCCATCGATTTTAATTGCATTCTAAATTTTTTCTCGAGTGAAAGAAGCGTAATTTCTTTCAAACAGTTTAAGAAGTTTCTGTAATGTGAATGCTATTAAAATTTAGGCAGAAAGTATTACCATTTTAAAACTTGAATTCACATGATTCACTCTAAAAAATTATGAGTGTTTTCAAGACGTATGGTAAACGAATTAATGCAAGCAATATCATTTTTATCATATATATATATGTCTATATATATATATATATAGGTAAAAATATCGGCAAATTACCTAGACCAAAATAGTTATGACTCAATTAGTGATTATGGTTAAGAAAAAGTAAAGTTTAAAGTTCATGTTAAATTGAATTTCAAAGATATAAAGAAAGCGAAAGGTTTTTAGGAAAAACCCAATCACCAAAACTGAAGCGCACTCGTATCGCAAAAGGCAACATCGAACGCCTCTTTTTCTGCTTGGCTACGTTTATACTTTTTACCAAATGACTTTAACATTCGTCCCAAGGTATCGTTGTATTTATTCCCCCCGGTATACTTATGATCGATTTATCGAGCACGTTATACCCGAGCACCGATCGCCAATGGCCCTTTAGCGCAGACAGCAACACGAGGATTAAAAATGAAATAATCAACTCTGTATATAATGTAATAACGATAATGAATTTAAATATATAAACTTAATTGCAAGTGATCGGTCAAACGAGAGCGAGAATCACTGAGAAGAACTAAGAGTAAAAGTAAAATTAACGACGACGAGTAAACGAGTATAAGATATTATATAAATTATATATTACAGAGATAAGTACATAATGCTAACGGTTCGAAAGAAAATCAATTACAAAAGCGCCGAAGCGCGTGGCCCGCGAGCGCGCCACCATTCCATGTCGCGTGTGTGCGCACGCGCGCTCGACAAGATGGCGGACACAAAGTACGCGAGTTGAGCTCACGCGCGCACATACCGATTCACGCGTATCAAGGCGCTGTATCATCACATAACGAGTTTTCGCGCGATCGGACGATCGATCAACTGATTATCCGAGCGATAATCAAATGAATGCGCGTGTCGCTCGCGCGAAATCTCGAGTCGCGCGTGCGCATTGGTCTCGGCTCTTTAAGGCCCTTATCTTCTCCTGCGTCTTCAGCGCGGGAAGTCGCCTCGAACGCCGGCGTCTCGGCGACTGCATGGAATTTTATTTTTAACATTGCTTATTGTATAAACGAGTCGAGACACCGGCGCTCGGGTCGGGGAGACGCTAACGTAAGCTCGAGGTGCCGAAGAGCCGGGGATACTAAGCGCGTCGTCTACAGGAACTCGTTGGCCCGGATCTAGTCGAAAGGGAGAAAAATATTGAAAGTGAGAGAGCGAGAACGAGAGTATATATGTGTGCGTGTGGTAGTAAGTGAGAAAACGCGATTGTTGCGATGGTGATTGTCAAAGTGAGGAAAAAAAAAATAATATAACAAAGTCTACTATTGCGCAGGAGAGGCTGATTATACGTGAATTAATTCGATATTATGCAACATTGTTAATGGATAATTAACGGTTACGAAACTAACGACGATATCGACGGGGTTATAATGAAAAAATTTGTGTAAATTAGACGAGAGAAAGTATCCAAATAGATGATGATTACCTACAACCAAAAAATATATTATATATAATTATACATATATAAATATAAATGAATAAAAAATATATATATACATACTCAAAATAACGATGTTATAATTAGCGTTTTACGCACGGCATTGTGAAAATCACACCAATCGAGAGTGAAGCGATCGCATCAGGGCTGCTTGAAATACAGATACCGCAGGCGAAGACATGGATTTTCGGTTTTCGAACGATTGCTTTTGCATTTTATATAGTTTTTAACTATATGAGAAGGTTTTGTCGAAGCGTCTCGTTTTATTTTTATAGCGAATTAAGAACAATGTATTGATTCAAAATCAGTATTGTTACGAGTATATAGACGTATAAATTATATTTTTATTAAGATCCTCTTTTGTGAAGATATATAGACTCCTAATTTAACTGAACATTTTTAGACGTAATTAAGTAAGAAATTATTATTTTTAGAAAATTTAATGTTAATATTCTAGCGTAAATTTATTTTAGATAAACGTTGGAATAGTTATCGATAAAGTAATATTATAACAAATTATATACTAGTTGTTAAAATTGCTATGTAGATATTCAACCTTAGAATTTTCGTGGACTTTTTAAGGAAACACTATAGAAAGTTTTCGGTTCGACAGAACGTTGATCTCATAAAAAAAAATCCGTTTCGGCAGTTGATAAAAAAAAAACTTCGTCACGACAATCACGAATGAATTTTGGTCGGAAGTAGCAAAGGACTTAGGAATAATCAACCACGTAGCATTTCGACAAACGTAGACTTAAACGAAAAGCGCGATGAAACAAACCGAAAAAACCTTTGATTCGTATTATAATATACAGAACGTTTTCGAGGGCTCTAGTTTTTCAAGCAGTCGGGGCGATCGTCGTCGAACGCGACTCGCATGCGCCCGCACTTTGACGCCTATCGACGCGACAACTGTGCGCGCGACAAAAATGTGACGAAGAAAATTAACGAGACAAGTAAAAATAAAGCAAAAGTAAAAATGCCGTGCGTAATGAAGAAAAAAAAATCACAGGAAGTACATGTAAAACGAGTCTTGTAAGGTTTGAAGAAGTAAGGCGAGCATCGACGGAGGCATAAGAGAAGCGGGAGAGAAACATTTTTAAATTTCACTTGTGAACGAATTTTCAAAAGTATTTATACACACACGCGCGCGTGCGCGAGAATAGAGAAGCCGATTGATGCAGTGTTATATTACAAACGGTGAAAAAAAATAGAGTTTTTAAATTAATATATATTATTACAATATATCGACTAGTTGAGATATTATTATTCGAGAAAATAAAGTAAAAAGCAAAAACGATCGAATTCCTGTCCTATAATGCTTCTTTGAATAGCCTCACACACCGCGCAGACACGCTCGTTTTTGCGTTCGAGACGTGAAAGGGAATGGAGAGACCGATTAAGGCGAACGAAACTTGCTCATCAAGTGCTTGTATTAACGCCGACGAAAGGGCGCTCGAGTATAAGGTGAACGCGAAAGGAGCGGCGACGACGGCAACCGCGACGGCAAAACGCCGACTATTTCATTATTGTACAAACAATAGTCAGTAGGGTAAACGAACTGTTATACGAGTGTCTATTTAAGCATATACTTTATCGTCGTTGCAGCATTAAAAAATAGTTTATGTCGAATACGAGAAAAAAATAAAACAATACTAAATAGTGCATTTTGCCAAAAAAAATGGAAAAAAAAATAAAAATAAAAATAAATAAATAAATAAGATAAAGACGGACATCCCCGTCGCGGCTCCATTCGCCCTGAGCGCCTCGTCGGCGATTATTGTGGTATATATATTGAAGGACAACCGAATTTCTTTGCGACTTTGACTTCCTTTCACTGTGAAACTAATGCGTTACGTTTGTGATGATTTTAACGATAAATATGAAAAGAAATTTACATAATAATTATTAAAAATATGTTATGAATTAGAAATTTTAAAACGACTATTTTGTGCTGAAGGGTAAAGTAAACCGATGCAGAGATTATTCGATATTCTAAGGTGAAAGTGCATAAATTTATTCCATATTTTAAAGAGAAAAAAAAAATGAAGAAATAATGAGACAAAAGATGAATTAAATGAAAAAAATCCTGCCGTGATCCGAGCGAGGCACGTACCTAATTAAAAGAAATAATATCTATTATAATATGTACATTACTGGTGCAAGAATCATTAATTAAAGAAACGAGAATCGAACTGTATAGCTCCTAATGCAATATCCTTGAGCAGCATCACGGAGCGAAACTAAATAAAAAAAAAAAGAAAAAAAAATTAAAAAAAAAAAGAAAACAAATCAACACGGGTATCGGGATACGGAAACACATCACATATATAGGCGAGAAAAGCGTTTCGATTTCACGCGTATATAATAGCATCGGCTCGATCTCGCTGGTGCTTTTCAAATTTTTACAGGCTCCACACGCGCAGAATCCACTATTAAGTCACACGTCGCGAGGACAAAAATAAAATAATTTAAAAAAAAAATATATATATATATATACATAAAATAAAAGTAAAAATAATAAGCTCCACTTCTCGAGAGCCTGTCAAATTTACTCGCACGAATTAAGTATCGCGCTTCGCTGTGCACTCGATTATCATCATCAACCGAAAAGCAGCTTGCGAGCGAGCGAATAAGAAGAAAAGAGAGGATCGACGGCGGTGTGTGTGTGTGTGTGTGTGTGTTTGGAGAAGGGATTTGGTAGCAAAAAAAAAAAGCGAGGGAACGAAGAAAATGATCGAATGCAAAACATCTATATATACGATGAGCTTGACAGGGCTCGAGCGAACGAGCAAACATGTTGTGTGTGTGTGTGTGTATCGGTATATGTGCGTGTGTATTTGTATGCGCGTGTGCGTGTGTACGAAAGTAAAAGAGAGAAAGAAAACGAGCGAGAATTAGAACGAAAAAAAAAAAAAATTATCTGCGAGTACGAAAAATATGTATGTGGAAATATCGTGAGGCCGTTAGTGCGTAAAATGTGGTTTTAGGTAAGAAATCTTAAAAAAAAAACACTTAAAATCTTTACTAGATGTGAGAAACGACGTAAAACGAGCGATAACTATATAGGGAGAAAAAAAATGGCATCAAGCGATGACGCCTACTCGGCGTGAATGCGATGTTGAGACGAAGATTCGATGTTAAAGCAAGTATACTTACTCATAAGTCATCGGTTAAGACTTGACAGCGAAGTGTTATGTTGAGACGAGGAGATACACACTCACACACCTAAGAAACAAAAACACACCTACTTATCTTACAGAACAGAACAAAAAAAAATAATAAGGAAAAAAACGTGAAGAATGAGCAACGTGCAGGTGAACAAGCGTATTAAAACGATTACTAACGGAAGGGTAAAACTGAGGACTTTCTGTTGCTCGAGGTAACTCATTGCATTTGTCTATCTGTATAAATTTTATTGTATAAATTCTGTATGGTGGCGCACACCGACGCCTGCGAGCGTACACTCAACTCTCCTTTATTACGCCCTTGCATCAATTACACGAGGAAAGCGCGGAAAATATCCAGACTGACGTGTATATATATACGGCAGAATATGAAATAAACAACTGGTCGGGTAAAGGAGAGCAAAGAGAAAAAATATTCGCGATCGAGACCATGCGTGTCTTTGACGGCAGGCGTCGGTGTATAATAGTTGGCCTAGTACCGAGTTTCATGTTTTTCTCGCCCCGAAGTTACATAAGCGATTTATTGAATTATATTGACGTCGAATTATTGACATTCTTCGATAGGAAAAAAAAAGAATTTTATTGAATAACGAAGATATAAGGAAGAAATAAAAGTAAAGTAAATTATTTAAAAGAATAAAAAAAAACCAAAGTCTTTATTATCGCTAACGTTGTGAGAGAGCGAGAGAGAGAGAGAGAGAGAGCGAGAGAGAAGAGAGAATATGCGTAATGCGCGGGAGTAATGGGAATAGGGATATATGTGGATGGAAGGTTTATGATTATAGAGTGGCGAAGGATATAAACTATAGATGATGATTGTACTTTTATGGGTGACGTGAATCAATTTCCACTCGGTTGTGTTACCGCTAGGCGTGTAAGTAAGTAAACGAGCGTCGAACTGTAACGGAAACAATGGGAAATGATTTGGTATCTCGATTTGGACGAACTGAGGGGCGCTAAACAAAAACAAAAAAATAAATGAAACCGACGAGAATAGCGCGCAATCGATGAAGGCAGGATTGTAGGGGACAGGAGATTCGACATTGAGTAAGAGATGTGAGCGCAATTGACGCTGAGAAGAAAAGAAAATAATAAATAAGCGTCACACACGATGGCGAGAGAGAGAGAAAAACAAACAATGCGAATAACAAGTCTTTCTAGAATCTCTTCCTTTGATTTCTTTCGTAAGTTCTTTCCGAATAAGTAAGTGACAAAATGGGGGTTTTACGAAGTCGAAAAAACCGAGATGAATCCTATATAATGTAATTCTCGATTATATATAAATATTATATACATAAAAAAAAGAACAAAGGAGGCGTGTAATTTTTGCGTTTGTATAAATGTGCGAAACGTTTTGTCATATTGTGTTGCTTTATTCGTGTCTTAACACATTTTTTGCCGTAACGAAGAAAAATATAAATGTTACGTATGAGAAATTAGTTAAAATATGAATAAACTATAATACACTAGAATGAAATCTATTGCACATTTATACACTTATGTATAACAAATCTCAGTAGTCGAAACTCTGCCGAGTCTGTCATTATAATTATAATTATTATTGTAAACGATTATTACGCTGTATTTATTGTTATTGCTCCTCGGTTAGGTGGAGACGTCTGAGTGGAGGATCCATTTGTACAATCATTGCGTCATTAAAATATGATAATTAATTACTGCGATGTGAAATTGTTTTATTTACCCAACCAAAGTTATTTCTGTTCATATATTTAGTACATTAAAAAGTATCTAAAAGTAACTGAAAATATTTTAAATATAGTTTGCATGAAGTCATTGATAAATGGTATAAGACTCTTTTATTTCATTTATATACTTTCGTTTTTAAATGAAATCCTTCTTTTAGAAAAGGTTACAATTTCTTCTTACTATTAATATACAATAATAACAAGTTTCTTGTTACACCATGTGAATTTTAACGAGCATAATCTATTAATATATTATGCAAGAATAATCGATGTATTTTGTTATATATAATCTGCACTTATACCAAAAAATTGAGTAATTTTTAAAAATACAATATTTTATTTTTCATTCTTATATATTCAAAATCCATTTATTATTATAATAAGGCATTGTAATTCCGCAAAGATATAAAATATCTCTACCTATTATCAAATACACACAAGATATTAATCTTTAATTGAATTTCACAGAATAAAAGAATTAATATTTTCGTAATACCTCTTCGCAAACTGAGATAACTTTTGACTGCACCTGTGCAGACTTGAATGATTACTTAGAGATTGATTATGACTTTTATTTTATGTATAAAATATTTTAATAAACATTGAATCACGATATCTATCTAAATCAACATAAAATCACGACCAAAAAAACGTACACCAACAAACTTTCAACATGACCTTTTAATTTTCCGAGCAAATAATCTAAATAATATTTTCTTCACAAAAATATAATTTCGCTTAAATATAAAGACTACAATGAAAGTTCTTCCACGATATAGTGGCAACAACGTCGTCGATTAATAAACCCAATTTAAACTACTTACAGCCATATCGGTCTATAACTTTCGTTATATTATGCGGCTGATAAGCGTCTAGACGACTCAGACGAGCGTATATAGAATCGTGACGGAAGAATAAAAAATGGTTCGACCGCGTAAGCGCCGTAAAACGCGTATAGAGATCATAACCGAACACGAATAATCCTAAAGAAAGGCAACTCGCATCACCTGCGCGATAAGCCGCATCGTCCACCTGCGCGATAAGAAATCTTCCTAATAGCGGTGTTAATTTTGACCGCGCGACTCGCAGTACGGCTTAGAATGCCGATCATCCCGCTCTTTAATGTCGTACATCGAGCGGCTTTTAAAACGCGCTTTATCACCGTCAACCTGAAATGAAACCGCGTTTTTTTTTATTTTCATCCGAGTTTTTGTTACATATATTAATCGCTTGACCATCGATAGAATAAGTTACTTTACGATTAACAGCGTCTAGTTCAGGTAACTATTTGTTTTCACGATATGTTAAGGGATTCTTGTGTGTGGAAGATCTGTGATAATTGTTTATTAGTGTACTTAGCGTTTCTGGATTTGCCGGTTTACCTGCATTTATAATATGTCAACGTTTTGTGCTGTTCATTGGAACAGCATATATATATATAAGAAAGAACAATTTAAAAATCAAACGTGTGGTGTATCGAGCCACAATATTTTAGCACACGACATGTTGACAAATATATTATAAAGGTTATAACCGGAACTATCATTTTGTTCATAATTTTTGATACGTAATTTTCTGCAGTTACAAAGATGAAGTCGATTTACATATTAGCGTATTTAATCGCTCTATGTATTCTACAAATTCGAAGCGACGACGATCCTAAGTGTATATGGTATGATGAATGCGGTATAGGTGATGATATCCGCAACTGTAAATCTGATGAAGCTGCACAATTAATTGGCAATGAGACGGCAGAAGCAATTTTAAAATACAGATGTCCTCATTTCTTCGAAGAAACAGGTATGTTAACTAAAAAAACTTGTTATTTACATCGCTATATAATTATTGATATTCTAGATAAATTTTCAAAGCGTTAAAGTAAATTGTACAAACTTATATCTCTGATGCGCACAATCGAAAAAAGTCGCTGTTTGATTACACTTATCAAAATACATCAAATCAACTAGATTATATATTATATAATAACCCGGCCAAAAATGATTTATGCCAATATATTTGCAATAGTATAAGCAGTATATTGGCCACACTTCCCACATTAGAGCAGTATATGGGTAATATGTGGCTCTGGCGCCTAAGCCGAATATTGACCATATTGTTTCCTATATCATATCCACATTAGTCCCATATTTCTTTTTCTCGAAGTGTGAGCCACATCTAAATATTATGTATAGGAAAACTATGACCAATATTCAGCTAATATTCAGCTCAGGCGCCGAAGCCAGACAAGTCTCATACATTGCCCTCGAAACTTTTTGTTACGCGGGAACGCTGACATGATTACATAAAAGGTTGTCTATAGTGATTCTGACGTTAAGACAACGAGTGGGGAATTGTAGTTGTAGTTTATGTAGAGTTTCAAACATTTCATCACGTTTAAAGAGTTTAATTTAAAATCTTCAAGAGTTAAATTTTTTAAAACACAAATTGATTGGTTTATTGTCGCGAGTAAATTTATTATATAAGTAATATAAGCTTCGTTTATAAGTATTATGATTATTTTTATTTGCACTATATAAAATCTGCCATTTTTTCCGATTACAATGTATACGTTAGAGTTACAAATGAGATAATCATTAAATCATTGACTTAATCTGCTCAAAAATGTTAATCATTCAATTTTAATATCAATTAAAATTAAATCTCATCTTTTTCACTGCCAAAAATAAGTTTTACAAATATACTTACAATTTTAATATCAATTTGTTATACAAGATGCATGTAGATACGACATTGAGCTGTTTCTTCTAAATGTATAAGTTCTAATATAATCAAGAGTTTGATACTTAAAAGTATTATATAAATATTGATTATTATTATAACTTCGTTTGAAAATTTGACGGAATTACCGTTTGCTAATACGAGAATTTTATAACTTTATAATAACAAAGTAATACTTTATAATAACTTTATTGATAATTTTATAATAATGAAGTTGACACTTTTTTCAATGTATATTACAGCTCATCCTGTAACATGTTGCAACAATATTCAAATTGAGAGAATGTCTAGTAACATGGGAATGGCAGAAGGAGTATTTGGCAGATGTAACACCTGCTTAAAAAATCTATTTCGTTCGATATGCGACTTCACCTGTGCTCATAATCAGAGTATGTTTATGGCTTCCACTGAAACTCGCGAAAACGAGAAGGGTACTTATATTGAATCTATTGAGGTTAATTTTCTTTTCTTTAATATACTTATAATTAATAATGAAATTTCTATAGTTAGCTTAATCATTTTTATGAAGTATTAACCTTTTTAATTACATATTTGTATAGATATATTTGGCTGAGCAATATGCCAACGAAACTTACGAATCTTGCAAAAATGTTTTCAATCCTACAGCGGGCATCTTAGCCATGGATTTGGCGTGTCAGGGTGCTAATACTTGTACACCAAAAAAGTAATACAAAATTTTACATTTTCTTTGTACATAACTACCACCTAACGAGATTTCACAGAGTTTCAACTTTTTAGATGGTTTCATTTCATGGGAGACAGTATAGGAAATGCTGATTTCGTACCATTTATGATAAAATACGCTTTCAACCATGATGAGTTGAAAAACAAAAATATCGTTAGTCCGTTGAACATATCCACAAAACCCTGTTACGAGGCATACGATGTACGTTTCCAATAACAATTGGTGAAAATCATTTATAATAATTAAATATCATGGCCTATTTTGTGTACATAATGAATAATTACATAATGTTTATGCATTGACAGAATTCGGAGCCGTGCAGCTGCGTCGATTGTCCAAAAGCTTGCAAGCCCCTCTACGTGCCTGTCCCAGACTCAACTGATGAGATTTTCGGCTTCAATGCTTACAGCGTCGCAGCGGGCGCTATAATTTTATTTAGCAGTACTTTTTTGACAATGGGTTACTACTGCCTTTGCGTAAGAAAAAAACAAAAATCCGGTAAATACATTTTTCATTTAAATTCAACTCCAATACAACAACATATATAAATTGCACGTATCTCTGTAATGAAAACGTTTGTAGCACGCGGCAACATTGAGGGTAACAATTCAGACAGAAGTTCAGAGTACGAGCGGCCAAACACATGGGGCGAAGCGTTTCGCGAAAGGATAAAAAAGACATTTGTGCGCGTGGGTGTCTTCTTCGCGAAACACCCGGTCAGCTCGCTAGCAATTATCAGCAACGTCGTTGTGGCGCTAAGTTTCGGCTCCTCGAAACTCATGGTGACGTCGAATCCAATCGAGATCTGGTCAGCGCCCGATAGCCGAGCAAGATTGGAGCGGAATTACTTTGACACGCACTTCCAGCCGTTTTACCGTACAGAACAGATTTTCATCAAATCCGTCGGGCTTGATAAGGTATGTGAGTAAAAATCTAGGGATTTGGGATGGAGCGAAAAAAAATCAATCACGGCGCGACAGATCGATCGAGATATCCGTTCGCGAAATCAATGATTGCAAAATCTATGGAATTTTGTTTTTTTAAATACGATATGAATTGATATGTTGACAAGTATAGTTGATAATATTAAGTGAGATTTAAATTAAATAACGAACATTTGATTAAAACTGCTTAGGTCCAATATGAAGTCAAGAACAAAACAATGCTATTTGGATCAGTTTTTCGAGAAGAATTTTTGCTTGCTGTTTTCGATTTACAACAGAAAATAATGCAGGTAATGAGAAATTTTTTTTATTACCTTTTTGCAAAAAAAAATCAAGATCATTGTATCAGTGTTATCTTTTAAGCTTGGCCAAGAAGACGACGAAGGTCTGGAAAAAATTTGCTACGCTCCGGTGAAAAATGATTTCTCTGGCCCAACAACACTTGACTTTTGCACAGTACAAAGTATATGGGGATACTTTAAGAATAACCGTACTCTATTCAATCCAGAAACATTATACGAATGCCTTGAGTATGTCTTAATAGTTCTACTGAAAATTATTTCTTCTTCATTATCGAATGTAAGTTAAAACCCTTAATTTTTTAGAAATCCTTATATTATCGATTGTTTTGCACCGTATGGAGGTCCGATTATTCCCTCGATAGCAGTGGGTGGATTTTTGAAGGAAGGCATACAGAATTATGACGTTGAAGATTACATACATTCAACAGGATTAGTTATTACGTTTCTAATAAATTTTCCACATGAACAGGAA
Source organism: Torymus texanus (assembly GCA_036873485.1). NCBI lineage: Eukaryota > Metazoa > Arthropoda > Insecta > Hymenoptera > Torymidae > Torymus > Torymus texanus. The sequence continues at coordinate 10,561,603 of JAYJLV010000046.1, forward strand.
AATATCAAACGTGCAGAGAAATGGGAGAAAAGGTATTTACAAAGCTACAGGGCAATATTAAATTTTATACATTGTTTAATTGTACAGTTTATAAATAACTATTTTGATTTTTTTTTTATAGATTTATCGATTTTATGCAAAATTGGGACAAAAATGATCGTCCGGAATTTATGGACGTGGCTTATTCCACCGAAAGATCCATTGAAGATGAACTGCAGAGAACTTCAAAGGCTGAGATTGTAACGATGATTATAAGTTACGCCTTAATGTTCGTTTATATCGCACTAGCTCTAGGGGAATTTAAAACGTCGGCACAGTGTCTTGTAAGTTAGAAAGCATTTTGTGACTCAAAATTTTCTTTAACAATATCGTTAAAAAATGATAAATACAATTTTTTTAGATTTCTAGTAGAATAGTATTAAGTATTGGCGGGATAATTATAGTCCTTTGCTCGGTGAGTTGTTCAGTGGGAGTATACGGCTATACCAATGTACCTACGTCATTACTCACTATAGAAGTAAGTACCGATCTGCAGCATATCTGAATTATAGCAAGCATATATATAAGAATGAAAAAATTTAACAATATTTTTGAATGACTGCGACAAATTAATAAAACAAACTTATAATATTTCGAATAGGTCATTCCATTTTTAGTACTGGCTGTTGGAGTCGATAATATATTTATTCTAGTCAGGGCACATCGAAGACATTCGCGACAAGATGGAGAATCCATACCTGAGCATATTGGACGTATTCTAGGCGCAGTTGGGCCTTCACTGTTACTCACTAGTGCATCCGAGTGCTTCTGCTTCTTTATTGGTAATCGACAGTTTTTATCGAAATGCTATTTATAATTAATATAAAAAAACTAACACTTTAATCTTACGACAGGTATGATGTCAGAAATGCCAGCTGTGAATACTTTTGCCAGATTTGCTGCATTATCCATATTATTTAATTTCATACTTCAAATCACTGCTTTCGTTAGTTTACTATCATTAGACGCCAAACGTATGGAGGTACGTTTAGTACAATCTTAAAGAGCTGGAAAGCTCGATAGGTAAAACTTAGTCTAATAAAATTTTTATTTTCAGCAAAATCGTATAGATGGTATTTGTTGCGTTACTTTGGAAACTTCGAAGAAAAGTTTATCTACATCAAAGAGTAAATTCGAACTGGGTTGGATAAATTTGTTCTTCGAAAAAATTTATACTCCATTTTTAATGCGGATGCCAGTAAGGATTCTCATTATTTTAATATTTATCACTGCTCTGACAGTGAACGCAGTTATGGCGCCAACAATGGAAGTTGGTCTTGATCAAAAGCTTTCAATGCCAGATGATTCGTATGTGCACAAATACTTTACGGTAACGACATTGAATTTTTTTAAATATGTTACGTAGATATTTTTAAAACTCTGCTTTGAAACTAAAAGTTTAAATCACTATTTGATTAGTACATGGAAGAGCTATTGTCAATGGGACCACCGATGTACTTTGTCGTAACGGAGGGATTAAATTACAGCGATTCGAAAGTACAAAATGCAATTAGTGGAGCGTCGGGATCCAATTTCGATTCCATGTACCTACAAATATTTGCTGCTGCCAAAAAATCCCATAAGTAAGATTTAATTTAATCATTTTTCTTTATCTTCATTGAAAGTATCACTTTCGCTTCAGCTAAAAAACGTGAATGTGATACTTTCGGCCCAGGAATGGTGAAAAATAGTACTATACTATTTATTAAACAATATGCTTTTAGGACTTACATTGCACAGTCTGCCAGCTCATGGATTGACGATTATTACGACTGGTCTACAATCGAGAACTGTTGTAAATACTTTCCCAAAAATGACTCCTTTTGTCCACATACTGGTAATTTTAAGAAGTTAACCTTACTTTATGATAAATCATTTATGAAGTATTTTCAAATTTAACAAATAAATATTTTACAGGTCGAGATTGCGCATTGTGTTCTATTGAACGCGACAAACACTTTACCAGCAGACCAAATGCAAAAAATTTTAGAAAATATCTTCCCTACTTTTTGGAGGACGTTCCAAATGAAGATTGTGCTAAAGCCGGACGTGCTACGTATAAGGATGTGAGTTGTTTGAATATATTATCGAATTTCCTCATTATTAATCTTTACTATTATAATTTTTTTTTTTTTCTTCTTAATAGTAATGTATCTGTAAAGTTCTATATAAAATGAATATTTAGCTTTTATATATATATAATAATTTATTTTTTGTATCAAGACTTACTGAGTGCCATTTTCAGGCTATTAATTATTACTACGATAATACTGGTTTGACAAATGTTGGTGATTCGTATTTTATGACATATCATACGCCATTAAAAAAATCGTCCGACTGGTATGAAGCTTTAAGAAGTGCAAGACTGATATCACAGAAAATTACTAACATGATTAACGATGTAATATTACCGGATAAAAAAATTACAGTATTTCCATACAGGTGAGTTTAACTAAAAACAAACTTTTCGAATTCCTACATTAAAATACTAGTTTTGTTAATTCTTTTAAACTATTTCTTTTTAACTACAATATTTCAATTTGTTAAATTACGATAATTTTTACTATATTATTTATTTTCACAGCGTATTCTACGTATTTTACGAGCAGTATCTTACAATTCAAATAGTAACAATTGCATCAATAGCTCTTTCTCTTGTTGCTATTTTTATTGTTACATTTTTGTTGACTGGATTTTCATTCTTTTCTGCTGTTATTGTCATGTTAACAGTTACTATGATTGTTGTCAATTTAACCGGTTTAATGGTTTGGTGGAATATTTCACTGAATGGAGTTACACTCGTAAATTTAGTCATGGTAAGAAATAATTATATCCTTTATTTCTGAAAACGGATATGAATTTAATCGTTAATATCTAATGCTGTACATTTTTATTATTAAGGCTGCAGGAATTTCGGTAGAATTTTGTAGTCATATTGTACATGGATATTTAATATCTAAAAAAAGTTCTAGAGAGGGCAAAGCTTCAGAAGCTTTATCACAAATTGGAAGTTCTGTAAGTTACTTTTTCAATTAGGAACTTATTTTTCTATTCATTCAAAAATGCTAGTCTTCAATAATATTACATTTATCCTTAGGTATTTTCTGGCATCATACTTACGAAATTTGTTGGGATTGCAGTACTTGCTTTTGCAAAAACTCAAATTTTTACTGTATTCTACTTTAGGATGTACCTAGGAATTGTTCTACTTGGTGCAGCACATGGCCTCATCTTTTTACCAGCTTTATTAAGTTTTGTTGGTAAGATATAGTTAGATACTTATTAACTGAATTTTAGAAAATATTTTATAACCAATATAACTATTGTTTTAGGACCCTTATATCGAATGAAAAATTAAATATTGTTATTTAAATTCTACTATTAAGTGAAGATTATTTATAATTTTTTATGAAAGTAGTTATAAGGAAAACTATTTTGTAATATGTTGTAAATAAGTTATTGTAAATAAATAAAACAGTATTTATGGATCACAACATTTAATTCTTTTTTGAAGATTACGTTCACAAATAATTAAAGCTGAAAAATAATTCTTTGGAAATTTAAAAAACTTAAAATAGTTATAAAAACTCAAATACTTTTCAGTTGCAAATCAGTCTAAATAACACCAGCATAAATAAAAAAAAAAGTAATCTTAATGCTATCAGTACTAACGATTTATTACTGGTGATATTCAAATTTAAACCAGTCCTCCACGAAGACGTAAAACCAAATGAAGTGTAGATTCTTTTTGTATGTTATAATCTGAAAGTGTCCTTCCATCTTCCAGCTGTTTACCGGCAAAGATAAGTCGCTGCTGATCAGGTGGAATTCCTTCTTTGTCTTGAATTTTGGCCTTCACATTCTCAATAGTGTCAGAAGCCTCAACTTCTAAAGTGATTGTTTTTCCTGTTAAGGTCTTAACAAAAATCTGCATTCCTCCACGGAGACGTAGCACAAGATGCAGTGTGGACTCTTTCTGAATGTTGTAATCTGAAAGGGTTCTTCCATCTTCCAACTGTTTACCAGCAAAGATAAGTCGCTGTTGATCAGGTGGAATTCCTTCTTTGTCCTGAATCTTGGCCTTCACATTCTCAATAGTGTCAGAAGCCTCAACTTCTAATGTGATTGTTTTGCCAGTCAAAGTTTTCACAAAAATTTGCATTCCTCCACGAAGACGAAGTACAAGATGCAATGTTGATTCTTTCTGGATATTGTAATCAGAAAGGGTTCTTCCATCTTCCAACTGTTTACCAGCAAA